>CM054936.1:1326696-1339196 GCA_029168755.2 Tillandsia fasciculata
GTGATGGCCAAATTGGTGTTGGTTATATAGTGCATGGGGTGGCGTTGGTTTGATCACGACGAGGAGAGAGATTCTATAATGTATGCTCCTATCCTATCCTATTCTTTTATTCATTTATCTTCTTTTTCTTTTTTTTTTTTTTTTAGAATTTTGCTTCATATATATATATTTTAAATTTATAGTGAGGCCATTTCATCTTTTGAGGGGTTGTATCTAATTTTCCTATGCCACGGATTATTTTCCATATTAGTAATTATGAATGTGAGTTTATTAGGATTCTTTTTTTCCTGTTTATAAACCTGTTGAACGCTCATATGCGCAGGTTGACCAGGTGGTGTGTGAATTGATTTGGATTTTCATCAAGTTCTCTTGAAAATTGTGACAAATGAATATTAATTCTAATGCTAGTTAATGATGCAGTGCATCAAATTGTGCACAATAATTAGATGCATGTGATTTTTTTCTAAAGACATGATTAGATAGACAAGCACAACTTAATGAAGTTTATAAAAATCAAGCAGCTAATACAACAATACTGAACTTTCTCTTCTTACATCATCACAAAAATGTAACGGTTGTTCCCGACAAAGACTAGATGTAAGCATCTGAATTTCTATATCAGAGGAAATGTCTAGATCAAAATTTGGAACAACAGGAAGCTGTTTCCATATCGTGCTCATCGAAAAAGAACATCAAAATCTGGATAGCAACCATGACATGTTGGTCTCCAGCTCAAGGAGAGGTATTGACCCGATTGCGGAGCCGGCTCGATCGCCTCGAAGGAGTGGTGGTCTCCATCTTAGCAATATCTCCCCTCTCTCGTGTCTCCTAATTCACAGCAGCAAAAAATAGTGATCAGCATCAACTTAGGAAGCTGTAAAACAAGATCTCTAATTTGCAATAAATGGTTAATCAATTAAATCTAATAGAAAGAGCTAAAATACGGCATGCAATGATTTTATTTGGATAAAAACAGCTGTAACAAAATCAAATACACAATGTATAAGTTCAAATCTTTTAAATCATGATTATCATGAATATGTATTGTTATGTCAAGATAAATTTCAGACTCTGCTACTCTTTTTAGTATATAAATGGAAGGAAATAAAGCTAATACTGTGATTTCAATGAGACACAACATGCAAATATGCAAGAATTTACTCCGAAATGATACTAAAAAGAAGTAATCACCTCTTTCCTCTGGTTCTTCGGAACACTAGAGCTCTTACTCGTATCGGACTCGGCTAATACCGAAGAGTCATTTGAAGTGTTCTTCCTCACTGAGCTTCTTTTCTGAGAGAGCTGAGATTCTGCAGATGAATCAGCTCCTCTTCTCTGCAATCTTTGAACAGAACTTATTTTAGAGGAAGTTGCATTGGTAAGTGAGAATTCTCCTAATAATTCGACTTTTGGTGGCCGAGCCCCATTCAAATCCATGTGTCCCTTTCCCTTGTCAGAGTTTTCTGAACGCCTGTGCTCAACATCTAAATCACTACCATTGTCAGATGTTTTAGCCTTGACAAAAACTTCTGAACCAATCTTAGTTTCCTTACCTGCAAATTCAGAGGCAGGCGGCCGCGATGATGGAAAAGATGCAGGAGAAGAGGTCTTGTAACACCTTTGGAAGTGCTTGTACAAAGAACTCAAACCAATTATCATCGACAAAGACGTCAACAGAAATATCATATGTTGCATATATGGCAAGGACGTCAAGAAGTTGGCTGGAATTTTCGTTTGTTCCTCCTCCAGTCGTGCTTCTTCATCGGCTGTCGAGTTCGAAGAAACTATCTCAATTGGCGCAGCTTGAAAAGATTCATCTGTTATCACACAATAAGATTCGTAACTATCACCGTTTTCATCTCCGAATTCAAAAGTGCTTCTTCCTGGAGCAATGCCGTCGTTAACATAATCAATCTCTCCTATCTTTCCCTCAGCCACTGAGTGCACATCACTAAGTGTTTCATCCTCAATAAATTCATCCCTTTCATTTTCGGCTTCATTCACGCCGTTGCTCTTTGATCTCAGCAAACTCTCTATGTGTTGTTGCACTCCTTTTAATTCCTTCCTTTCATAGTCAAACCCTTCATTAAGATTACCATCAATTCGGCACGTAAATTCACTATGACTTGCATGTAAGCACACATTTGAGAAGCCCAACATAGTCTCAATATCGGCTCTCCTGGGAAATCCCCAATCCCTTGTATTCCTGAAATTTCCTCCTATTTCTCCTAGTTCTCGTGAATGAGTATCGACAATCGAATTCATGGAAGATATGTAACAAAATGAAGATACTAAAACCCCAAATAGAAGAAATAACTTCCGCGCTAGCCCGGTGTACCTTCCCTTGTCTTCAATCTCTTTATCTTCAATATCACTATCATCTTCATCAAGTATTTTAAATTCTTCGTCGAGTAAATTTAATTGGCAAGAAAACGACGAATGCGAAGATGATTCCTTTCGGTTGAGCTTCTCAGGATCAGACAAGTAACTCGAGTCGAACCCGCATCCTCCTAGTTCTTCCTCCATCTCTTGTGCTACACGCGAAAGGATTTCCCTTTTTTTGTTAGGATTGTAGCGAAGGAATTCGGGCCTTGGGGACGTGTAGTTAGTCGCAGGATCATAAGGAACCGAAGAAGGAAAATGAGAGCCGAGTGAACTGTTATTGACCGGTGACCGTGTTCCTATAGAGTGAGGTGTGATTATTTGATGAGAGGATTCGAAATCAGTAAGACCCAGGGAGGGTTTAAATCGAGGGCTAATCTCGAAGAAGGTTTCGGATGCGCTGTTTCTCTCAGTGAGAATATTTGTGTTTCTTGTTGAAGATGTGGTTTTCGACGTGAACATCTTAGTTTCTTCTTTCTTTGGACTTTGTTTTCTTGTTCCGGAATTGTAAACATGTTCGCAGTTCTCATCGTTTTCTTCAACAAGTTCCTTTTTACTGCACTTTTTTCTTTCAGAACCTTGAGTTAAAAAAGAGTAGAAATGGGTCAACTCAGCTGATTACTAAGCCGAAAACTCAGATGAGGAGGAAAAGGATAATCATATCAATTCAGAACAAAAATACAAGGAAAAGTAGTAATTATGAAGCACAGCTGAAGAACATTAATTAAAATGGAGATAGATAGATCTTCAGGAGGACAAGCATTATATAGAAGTTTAAAATTAAATAAAATGGGGAAGAGAATTACCAGAGAGGAAGTGATTTGCATCGCCAATGCGCGAACTTGGGGGGAAATTTTTTTTAGGAAAATCCATCAAAAACGCTTATTTTTTTATCTGCAAATTTAATCCAACGAATCCACCTTTTTACTTAGCAAAGAAATTGCTATAATCATTCACTTCTTTGTGAGGAGTGAGAAATATAATAGAGAGAAGAGGGAGAGGTTTGTTGATTCAGAGTAGATGACCGTTTAAATTTTGAATCTTTCTCAATTCGACCGTTGGGGATTCGTGATCTCAACGGTCATGTTGTCTGTGCTAAGATGGGTGTTCCAGTGTCCCTGCCAACAATGTAAATCTCCCCTTTCCAAGACCACGGGAGTTAATAGCAGTTTGACACGTGGACAAATTCCTAAAGGCCATGTTTTGTTGGGAAATAAAAAGAATAAAACTCTTTTATTCTCGTTTTATCCTTATTATTTTTTTTATCCTCCAAATATAAAAAAAAAAATAGAGAGATTTGTTATCTTTTCCTTAACGGACTATTCTGGAATAGTCCGTTAAGAAGGATTATAATAATTCCCCCCATTGGTAGGAATAAGATTGTTTTCATCCGGGAACAATCTTATTTCCATCTTTTTTTTTTTTAATTTAAATTAAAATTTATAAAATTTTAAATTTAAATTTTTTTATTTTATAAATTTTAAAATTTTTAACTTTAATTTTTTATAAATTTAAAAAACTTTAAAAATTTAAAATTTTAAGATTTTAAAATTTATACAAATTTTGTATATATAAATTTTTAAATTTTTTATAAAAATTTTTTAATTTAAAAATAATATTTTTTTGCATCATCTTTTACACATTTTTCGAGATAATTACAATTTAAAATTTTAAATTTAGAGAAATTTTAAATTTTATAACTTTTTAAATTTGTAACTTTAATTTTTAATAAATTTATAAAAAATTTATTATAGTTAAAATTTTTAACTTTAATTTTTAAAAAATTAAACAGTATTATTTACTAAAATATAAACTTTAATTTATACAAATATTAATTATTATTTAATTAATATTTTAATTAATTAATTAGATAAAATATTATTATTTTAAAATTATAATTACTTTTATTTATTTACTATTCTCGCTTATTCAAATAAATGAACCAAACACAATTTCAGTTATTTCTAAGAATAATAGCTTTACAAACCAAGAATAATAGCTTTACAAACCAAACACTATTTTTCTTTTATTTTGTGACTATTCTGGAATAGCAAGCTATTCCAGGAATAAAATTTTTTTTCTCCAAGCTCATAATCTCCGAACCAAACGGTACCAAAGAGTTTTTAATCTTCATATTTGTGGCATTTTATATTTTGAATTTGATTTTATATTTGTAACATTTTATATTTTACTCCTGCTTTTCGATTCTGTATTATTCGCTAAAATATTGTTTAAACGCTCAAATATATTACACAATAACTTCTTTTTCTATAGTTAAACTTCATCGGATTTGGTCGAACTTGGACCGGGCCTTTTTCAGCCTGAGATCTAAACATTAGGCTCGAGCCTGGATCGAGCTGAACCGAACCAAACCTGACCCACTACAGCTCGAATTCTAGATTCAGACTCAGTGGGTTCGTACTCCATCTTTAACCCCCCATCCATTCTAGTGAATTTAACTCAAATGAGTACAAAGAGTAGTAGGGATGTACAAGATATACATGCAATTTTATATCACAAAAGTGGTGCAATATATAATTTTATTTTGTAACTATTTTTTTCAATTGAGAAAGAGAAATGGTATCAAAATCTGATCCACTCGGAACCATCGATGAAGCTCATGGAAATGAAGGGCTTGGCTTCGTCGTCGGTGAGCTCTCTCGCCCACGAAACTCTACCCACAAAGTTCGCTCCGGGGCCAGTACATTTGTATTGACCGTAGAACACCGTCCTGCGATGAAATTGGCAAGAGTGTATAAGCTTAATTACATACCAAGGATTTACATTAGGCATGATATCATACCAAGCAATCTAATTGATTGTGCGTGACTTTTTTGTATAGAATTTACATTATTTGCTAGCTATTTGATTCTTATTTTCTTATATTATTATTTCAATCAATTTTTTTTTTACTTCTATTGAGAAGCTCTTGTATATGAAAACCGTCGCTTATAAGATTGGTTGCTATCATGCTAACGTATATGAAATGTGCTTTTAAAATTGAGGCTCGATACCTACCCGGCTTCTTAGTAGATATATAAACGAATAGGGATTGTGTAAGTAGCAGCAGGGTGGTCATAATAAAAGTGACAAGAAAAGGGGGGACATTAATGTTAAACTCACATTTCACGGGTGGGGTCGCCCCAGTTGTACCAGCCGCGGGGGAGGATGATGTCGTCCATGTAGGTGTAGGCGAAGACGACGCGGGAGAAGTTGCCCCAGGCTCGGCCCAGGTAGAGCGCCCCCGACCCCGTCACCTTACAATTGACGAAGCTGAACCCTGTGTCCTCCGCCCCGCTCATCCGGTTCTGAGCCGTCACTGCTCCGTACCTCTCTGCTATCGCGTGTAAGTGACACCCCTGCAAATAGAGAGAAGCACAAGTCACCGTAAGTAGTGTTACGGACTTAAGCTTTTTTTTCTAAGTCCCTAACACTAGACTCCTAAATGCTTTGTTCCTTGGAAAACAACATCATATGCATGTGTTTCAGTGCAAAGACAACAAACTGAACAAGTTTAACCATGCACACCATTTAGGAATATTTCTTTGTTTATTAACTAAGTTTTAATTATTATTCTCTGTGTTTGAATTTTCTTTTTGGGCTCCACTGACTCAGCTAGACATTCCAAGCATTAACCGACACAATATATATATATATATATATATATATATGGCATATTTTTCCCTGTTTATGCTAAGTAAACAAAAATGTGGGGGCATCCTTAATTTCACAGCATGAACCATGCATATATTGTGGACATGCATGACATGACAAACTACACACGAAATTACTAAGAGAAATGGTAATTCAAATCAATATGAATTGCGCTCCCCGTGGGAGTGCAAAACAACAGCCTAAAATCACATATAATTGTCTAATATACAAACCTGAATTGCTATCCTACATCTTTAAACCGAAAGTAAAATTATACAAGAGAATGAGATGAAGTTACGGAGATCGATCGATCGATACGAACCTCAAAAAAGGAGAGAGCATTTCCGAAGATGAAGTCGACCGAGCCTTCAATGTAACAATCCTTGTAGTAATGCCTCCCAGTATGATCATAGAGAGTGTCCTGCGCACCCAGAAATTTACAACCAACGAAGGCCGCGTTATCGCCCGATACTCTGAACGCCACCGCTTGCTTCCCCATTGCTCCTGGCGCTGGAACGGGGGTTGTATTCTAACATAATATATAAAAAAAAACATATTTATATCATGTTAAATATGCCTAAAATAAAATATCACTCTATAAATGATGTCTCATATATATATGATGTGAACATAATTTGTTTACCTTGAAAGTAATATTTATTGCAAGAAAGAAAGGGGCGTTCACAGCGAAAGTAGCGGAGTTGTATGTTCCAATGGGTTGGCCTTTTTGTCCAATTGTGTCCGCAGTGTCTCCCCACTGTACCAACGTTTTATCTGCTCCTGCACCCTCTATTGTTATAAATGCTCTCATGGCTGATATACTCACCTTCTCCCTATACACACACAAAATTAAAATTTGAAAAAAAAATATATAAATCTTTCATTTGAACCAAATTTCTCAAAATCTAATTAACATATTTGTCGCCCAAAAGGCCAATTCGATAGAATTTGGGGCCCTAGATTGATATTATTATTTTTGCTCATGCGTACGGGAGCTAAAGGTTGAGTATGAATCATGTCACGTGCACTGTTTTGGTAAGCGCGTGTGCGATATGGCTCACGAACATATTAAAGAGATTAATATATCATGTTACTCAAAAATCAATTAGATAAAAAAGAGATAGGAGGGAGACAGCGAAATAGCGAAACTTACGTGTAGATGCCGGGATTAACTTTGATCACGACCCGCACTAGATTGATAAAGGGGAGTGAATCTACTGCATCTTGGATTGAGGTGAAGTCCCCCAAAGAAGGGTTCTGGTCCACAGTTAAAGTGTAAGAAGGGAACGCCTTGTTGAGTGCCCTTTTGAACACGCTGTGCTTGAGCCCACCAATGAACCTGACCCATCTCATGAATTGCAGTTCCACCAATTGGGTCTCGGTCGCATTAGCCGGAAACGGCTCCCGCGGGCGGTTTCGACCCGGTCGGAGCGCATTCGTGAGCGAAAGGCCGCGGCCGGGGACGAAGAGGATGAGGAGAATTGTCGAGGAAATAATGAAGGACTTGTATTTAGACATGGTCATGATCAGAGAATTGGAATAATAGAAAGGGATAGAGGGAGTTGGTTTTTGTAGAAATATAAGAGAGATCACGGGTTGAAGTGGGGGGAAGATGGGGTTCACAAGGAGACTACTACGTATGGGGCTACGTACGTAGTACGTACACATGTTTCTTTTGTAGGAAGGGTGAGCACTTGTCTTTTTTTTTCTAACTAGTTTTTGTGAGTACTTTTGAGATAGATTACTACTTAATTTTGGAATAGTGGTCTAATGTTTACTGAATGTGTTTGTGAGCTTCAGTTGTTTTTGGTTGGTTTTGGCTTTCATTGTGTTCTGGTTCTATTCTCCTGGTAGGTGTTTTTAATACTTAATATGTCATTAAGGATAATATTATTTCTTTTTTTATTTTTTACCCTTTTATATATATATATATATATATATATATATATATATATATATATATATATATATATATATTTGTTGCTGCTACAATTACTTTCTTGTTCTGTTTCCTTTGTTGTTGCCGCCCCGTGAGTCTCTCTCTCTCTCTCTCTCTCTCTCCCTCCCTCTCTTTCTCCTGTGTACATGTGTCTCTTTTCCAATTCCCATAGATGTGCCTAAATAGTAACTATTAATTTCTTCCATCTTTTATGTCACCAATTAATTCATGTACCTTTTTCTGAGTTAGATTCAGTATATGCTAAGTCCAGTTTGATCTGTGGGACAATTATTAGCTATTTATTTATGTATTAAAATTAAGTTTAATTTTTTGTTGGTGATAATAAGTTGAGTTGGTGAGTTGGGTGAACCCAATAAATTAAATAGAACTACGGTCCAAGATACACCTAATACGGCAAGATGTTCAACAATATACCTAACATCTAGATGGGTTGAGTCCGGTCAAGATCCGTGCGTACTGTGTCTGTACACTTGAAGTGAATTAGTTACGTATTTCTAACTGGTCAAATTTTTGAGATTAATAATTAGCACTAATAATCTGACAATAATCACTTATTATAATATTATGTTAAATTATATAAAATAATAATTATTCTTCAATAATTAAAATTATTAATAAATAATATTTATATATTTTATATTCAATAATACTGCAATCATTGAAATTTAACTCTCTAATAAAAATAACTGCCATTAAAAATAGAAGAAGAAGTAAGGTGATCCTGCAGCGAGGTAAAGTAGAGACAGAGTGCAACAACTAAATATGTCTAATGATCGATTATATGGCATAATCACTTGCTCATTTTCTTTAATTCTAATGGGGAGCATTGCCAAGTTATTATTATTACATCATAATCCCAGCAGATAACATCAAGATGATGATGATGAGTGACTTTGGAAGAGAACCATCATCACCAACTTCCACTTCAACAAAAGGATTAGGTCACATGCTTAGGTGCTGTTATAAAATTAATTATAGTATGCACCATACTATATATATGATGATACTCTATTATTCTATCCAATTAAATGAATTTGAGCAATAGGTAAAGCTATAGCTAGCTAGTGGATTTGTTGGGCCTTTTCTTTTTTTTCTTTTCTTCTGATTAGTTGTTTTATTAATTCGATAAATAAATTTAATTATAAAAAATAAAACATCAAATCCTCAAAAAAAATAAAATATAATAAAAAAAAAACACACAAAAAAAAATCTGTGACTCAAGTATTTTGCTTTTGGTGGCCATTTCTTTAAATGCTTTTATCATCACATTGTTACAGTACAGTACTCAATTTTGATTTTACTTTATCATGGCATGGTGGCACCTGAAAAATAGTGGCGATGCTCAATCTCGTATGTTCGATTCAGTGATACGCGATGCCTCCTCTAAAGTTAGAGTTTGGAATGCATGGCAGGGCCAAACAGACCCTTAGTCCTTAGTGGATGAATTCAAGTCGGATCCACAAAGCAATCTAGTTTGAGTTCATATTGCTATCAGAAATCAAACCCTTTAAACAAATATTTTTAGATCATTATGCTGAATCGTCGGCGCTAACTATTAATCCTAAAAGCAAACTTGAATTTTAAGAAATACGTAACTAATTCACTTAAAGAGTATAAATACAGTGCCCACGGATTTCGACCGGACTCAATCTATCTAGACATTAGGTTTATTGTTGGGTCTCTTGCCGTCAGATCCATAGCGCCCCTCAATTTATTGGACTTATCCAACTCAACTTATTAATTTTCTAAATTTATTATTATAAAAAAAAAAATTAATTTTATTTTTAATTTATAAATAAATAGCCAACCCATCAAACCGATAGTTTAGATTTGATTCAGAATTTCACCCAAAACGTGTATCGAGACGCTTTAACCTGCCAACTACAGTGCAACTCCACAACTACAGTGCAACTCCACAACTTTAAATTGGGCCATGCAATGTTTAATTGGGCTGTGAACTATATCTTACAACAAAGGGCGAATCGAAGGCCGCTGTAACTAATTGTCGGCCGATGGATTCCGCGCCGAAGAGAAGGAAGATCGAACCGAACAGGTAAGAAAGCAAAACTAGGGTTTTGAGCTTTGATGAGTTTAGGGTGAAAAATGAAACTTCGATGAGTTTACGAAGATAGATGCTGTGTAAAATTTGGATCTTGTGGATATAATTTGTCCCTGGTTAGCAATTTGTGATAGAAAACCAATGAACATGGGGTTTAAACTACGAGAAGTGATGTGTTTATAATTTTTCTATTTTTGTGTTGTTGAGAATAGAATTTTTGCGCTTCTGATATCTAAAATAATTTAGGCTGCGAAAGATGTTATGAGTTCTCTCTGAACTTGTTTCAGTTTCTGCACCGTGAACAGATTACATCTGCTGCAGGAATTGATTTCAGAGGCTTACTGCACTCTTTGTGATTCGATTTTCAAATGCTTTTTTTTTTTTGTTTTTTTTTTCTTACTATGCATTTTGTTTTACTTGAGTAGCATTTGGTAGTTGATCGCGGATATGCATGAAAAGATATGATAATCACCTTGCAGCAGGTGGATCGGAGTATCTTCGAGATCACGATTTTTATGTAAAACTATTATGTCATCAACTTAAAATCACCAAAGTAAATACCTTGTGATACAAGTTAACCCCATTCAACTTGGCCCATTAATTTGTGATTTACATGTGTGATCAACAGAATTTTACTCTTTAATTTCCCATTTTCTTTCATTAATGCAGGAATAATTCCCCACAATCTCCAGTAGATGAAATAATAACATCCCTGCATCACTCCTCAGTATGTGTTTTTCCTTCTTAACTTCTTTGCTGTTGAACTTCTTTGTTCTATCTTTCAAGTATCGTTTTTACCGGCGTTGTATGTGCAGGTTCCAGAGAGCCCTGCTGTTCAAGCGGATTCGAGAGTTCAACAGGCCAAGAAATTCGCCGTGGCTCAAGCACAGCAAGAAGGATGTCTTGGGAATTATAGAAGCTTTGACTCTCCCTTTGGAAACTATCTCGTTCCAGTTATCCCGACTCGCGCTGACCTGTTTGGCAAATGACTTTTAGAGTTTTGAGTTGGTGCCGATTTGGTCTGAAACAAAGTGACAACATGCTAGAACTACTCTTCAAGTATCAAAAGAGTTCTCTCTCTCTCGAATTTAGTAGGAAATTCACACCTTTTTATTAGATTATTTAGCTACAACTCTTTGTTGAAGTTTTGTATAGCATTTTGTTACTTGTATTATGGATTGTTCTATATCAACATCTATCACTTTCATCTCTGTTCAATGTATCATCTTAATGCCATGGAACTTTTGTATGGATATATATATATTTATATATATATATAACAGTACAAGATTGTGTCCAACTAGGGAAGAAAATATCATTTGAGATACAAATGCAGGCATTAAATTTGAGTAAATGTGATAGTTTGTGTACTCTGGGAAGTTAATCAGTAGGACTAATCTATCAGTTGTTACAAAGAATCAGCTGCATGCTGAACTTTTAATTTTTTTTTTATTCTGATATTCATGTTAATTCTAAATATCATCCTATATGCTTTAGTCACACTTAAATTATTTATGCTTGTTGTGTGTATATTTTATATCTGTTAAACTGCTTTCAACTTCAAGCTGTAAGACTTATTAAGAAAATAGAAAAATAAAAATTTTAAATTTAAAAAATAAATATAGTTCTTACATTCGATCCATTCAGAGTCCTTTTATTTACCTAAACTTTTGGATGAGTGGTTCTAAAGTTTACACCAAATTTTTAGGCGTATATGCAGCATTTAACAGAATCTCATAGATCTTTGGCATCAAAAAATAATTCTCTTCCAATAATGCATGCCTTTTTGTTAGGAGATTTTCCTTGCTTCAAAAAGTAGCCATGTTTGATGTTTAATGTTTATGGGGGATTCGGTGAGCGAATCACCCCAAGAAAAAAAAAAAAAAAAGAAAAAAAAAAAAAAAGAGAGAAAAGATAATATTACAAGGTACCTGCATGTAGGAGACATTGGTGCTGATAAAAGCAGCAGATTTGGAGATTGTTGGCACTCTTTGGTAGGAGTGGATTGGCTTGACGGCAACTTTTACTGGTGCAGGTCAGGATCATGATGTGCAGGCATGTGCTTAGATTACATTTTGAACTATCATGCCAAGTGAATCTTTTAATAAAGTGTACCTATGAGTCATACATGGGACAATTGATGTGATGGATTCTGAAGCATTTATTTTTGTGCTTCCATTGTAAAAGACAAATAGAGTGCTATTGATTAATGGCTTGTTTGAGGAGTTTAAGTAATATGAGCACAAATTAAAATGCGTTAGTGAAGAGGGTGAGTGGAAATCATCTGGTTAGATTCCAATATATATATATATATATATATATATCGCCATTTAATGACTCAAATACATGTTTTTTTGTTTTTCACTGAATTTTTTAATTATGTTCTTTTCGAGGATTTGTTTTCTTTTATTATTATTCTTAGCATTTGAAATTATTTTTCTTCTT
>CM054936.1:1341696-1709001 GCA_029168755.2 Tillandsia fasciculata
TATTGTATCAAAATATTATGAAATTATATCTTGACTTACTCTCACAGGGATGAGAAAGGGCTGTATTACGCACTCGATCTTGGAGGAACCAACTTTCGCGTTCTACGTGTCCAACTGGGAGGAAAGGAAAGGCGTGTCATCAAACAAGAATATGAGGAAGTTTCAATACCACCACATTTAATGGTTGGAAGTTCCCATGTAAGCGAAATTCCTTGATGCTCGTCTACTTTGTTTTCTTTTAAGCTTGCATAACTGAAGTCGTATTATATGCTTTCAGGACCTGTTTGATTTCATTGCTGCTGCGCTCGCAAAATTTGTCGCTTCTGAAGGTGAAGACTTTCACCTTCCTCAGGGCAGGCACAGAGAACTTGGTTTTACTTTCTCTTTCCCTGTGAAGCAATCTTCAATTGCATCTGGAATTCTTATTAAGTGGACAAAGGGATTCTGCATAGATGAAACGGTTAATTCTTATGTCCTTGTTTTCTTTAGAAGCATGCATCCATCTTAGGTTGATAAAATTCATCAGAACTCGCAGTTATATTGCACATGATTTTGTCACTTTTCTATCTTTAGACCTTTATTAGTGATGGAAGAGAAGTCTCTAAGTCCTAGCAATTTCCCAGGGAGATTTTAATGTTGTCAATCTAATTTGTAAAATGCTTTACTGAAGGCACGTGGTTTGTATTATTGAGCTGATATTACATTTTCCATATTTAATATCTTTTATTATCTTTTATGATGGCACAATTGTTTCTTCCATTAGCTAGAGCTCAGGATTGCTCTTTATACAATTTGGTGATCAATCAAACATTGTAAGTAATTGAATAATGATATTTTTGTAGTTTGTCAGGTACTTTTGAAATTATTATCATGATATATGCATTAGTATTAAAGGTTCATGCTGCACAGAGTTATTTTGCATATTGTCTCAAGAGGTTTTATGGAAATTTGACAACTGAGAAGATTGTAAATTTGATAATCAAGGCTGTTTGTATGAGCATAACAAGCAAAGAATACAGGATATTCTACATGTTATAGTTTTGGTCATCTGCTTTCAAGTTAAAATTGTTTTCTCCTAATTAAACCATTGATTGTTATAAGTCAGGTTGGAGGAGATATTGTGGCTGAACTGACTAAGGCTATGGAAAGACAGGGACTTGATATGAAAGTTGCAGCACTGGTGAGTTTCTATAAGTTCACTTCTTTTTTAATATATTAAATGCAAATTTTCTGTCCCAATTTCAATTGGTTTCTCTGTATAATTTCAAAATTTTGGTGCATGCAAGTCTATATCTCAGTGTCCGATACTTCAATTGGCTCATCACATCCAAATTTTGAGAACTTACTCTGCTTAACATTTTGGCATAGGTCAATGACACTATTGGTACGTTGGCTGGAGGGAGATATGATGATAGTGACGTCACCGCAGCTGTCATATTGGGCACTGGTACCAATGCTTCATATGTAGAGCGTGCACAGGCTATTCCTAAGTTGAATGTAGTTCCTAAATCAGGAGAGATGGTAAGTGCCATCTTTATATTTTTCTGGGTGTTTTAGCTGGATGATTGCCCGTAAGATACTAAGCTGGAAGTAGCATGTTTGTTAGTGCTTGTTCACATTGGCTTCTGGAGTGGCTTCTCTTCTTCAGGAGGCAAAAGCTTAAAAACTAGGCAATTGCTTAACGAAATGTTTGTAAGTTTTTGCTATGTGGGAAGCAAAACTTAGCTTTTGGGATCCAAAATGGAAGCTCGAATTTAAAGCTTCTGCTTTTGCTGCAATATGAAGTTGCTGAGGAGATTTAAATGAAAAGGCTATTAGCTCTTTTCTGAACAGCCTACTCAAACAGCATCTTCAGAAGCTCCAGCGGGGCCAAACAGGTCCTTAATGTCATCTACCAAAGGTATATTAAGGGGCTTTTTGAGCCTAGTTATGAAATAAGCATGTAACACATTATACATATGGCCACTCTTGTTCATCATATAAGTATGTATATAACATATTCATCTTATCTCTAGGTAATCAACATGGAATGGGGAAATTTCTGGTCGCCTCATCTTCCGATGACAGACTATGATAAAGCGTTAGATTTTGACAGTTTGAATCCTGGCGAGCAGGTATTATTACTTCCGACTCTTTAGGTAGTTCAACTGTTGTCAGCTTTCTACTGCTCTACAAAAAGGTTAACTCTCATACTTATTTCCAGATATATGAGAAGTTGATTTCTGGCATGTATTTGGGCGAAATTGTTCGAAGAGTCCTATTAAGAATGGCTAAAGAAGCTTCAATCTTTGGAGATATTGTACCCTCTAAACTTGAAATTCCATTTGTACTGAGGTATGTTTTTTTTTAACTAATTAGTTTTCCAGTCTCTTGCAAAAGTAATAGTTTCTCTTCGCAAGTAGTTTTGGTTTGTTAATCAGAAGAACAGTTTTTATGAAGAGGATGTGCCAGAAGTACACTACACTTGACTTCGAAGAACGTTAAACTTCGTATAACTGGATTTAGTGTAAAGGGCAATCTTACTTTGTCTTTGCAACTGACCTCTATGGATAGATCATTATAGAGCACTTTAGATCATCATCTTTTTTTTTTCTTTTTTTTTTTTGCAATGATGTGTGGCCCTTGTTGAGAAACCAGATTTACTGAATACACCAAGAAGAAATTCGAGTTTAGTATATTGAAGTTAAACTATCAAACAACCAAAAATTACAATGATATTTGTGTTATAAAACACTTTGTAGGTTTCTTTCCTGGACGGATAAGACTGAGGAAGTTGAAGTTTAGAAGAGAAAGACCAGAGAGAGATTTTGACAGATAGCTAGAAAAGACGCAGTGGCAACGAAGTCGTATACACATTGTTTATTGTTGCTTTGTTACTGATACTGTTGAACCCATACTACGATTTCCTCTTTGTACGAAGCCAACCTACCCATCGTGTATTTTCTAATCTGAGGCTTTTAGTCTACAGTTGAAACTTGAACAGAGGATACCTGTTTGTTCCTATGTGCCGCAGATAGATTTCTTAGTTTGTGATGAATTGATAAGGGAAGAACTATTATTTGGTCCAAGTTAGTTACGTGCCCATTTTTTTCTGACTCCTGAAGTTCCATCATCCTGTTATTGTTGGCTTGTGAAATGAAACACAAGGTAAATAGTGCCAGTCGCGTGAAATTGTCAGGGGGTTTCAGTTTGATCCCTTTCAACTGGTAGAGTTGGGCCCTCAAAACCTTTGAATTTCATTACAATAGTGCGATGTCCAGTTCAATTACTTTGTCAAAGTAAGATTGCAAGAAAATACAACTGTTAATAGAACAAGTTTTAATAATTGAAGAGTTGGGACCAAACTGATATGTCCTAAACAGGGAGGCTGCCTTGCAATACGCTGTTTTAGTTAATTCGATTGCCTTTTCCTACTTTAGTACTACCATCCTTATTAAACCAACTTTGAACCTGAGATGTGCAGGACTCCTCATATGTCAGCAATGCATCATGATGCATCCCCAGATCTCAAGGTAGTTGGAAACAAACTTAAGGAAGTCCTAGGGGTATGCACCTTTTTGCTTTCCCTATAATTTGAACTTCGGGCTATAACTATAATGAATCATAGAATTACGGTTTATTCGTAACTTCTTATTAAAGATCCTTTATTTTCTGTCAATTTCAGATCCCTAATACCTCCTGGAAGACGAGAAAACTAGTGGTCGATGTCTGCGACGTCATAGCAAAGCGCGGGGCCCGCATAGCTGCTGCTGGATTATATGGTATCCTAAAGAAGCTGGGGCGGGACACTGCAGCTGCCGACACGGTTGGTAAGCGGAGGACGGTAATTGCCATGGACGGTGGGCTCTACGAGCACTACGCCATTTTCAGCAAATGCCTCGAAAGCACTCTTAGGGAACTGCTCGGTGAAGAAGCATCAGCTTCTGTTGTTGTCAAGCTCGCCAACGATGGCTCCGGCATCGGAGCTGCTCTCCTGGCAGCTTCTCACTCTCAATACCTCACCCTCCAAGAATCATAAACGCCGAGAGAGCAAGTTTTTCTTCCAGTATAGCCCCTCCCGCCCTGTTATCTTTTCTCCGGTGTTTTAATTTACTACCCGAGAAGCGGCATATAGAATAACAAAAGTAGAGAGAGGATGAGGCCGAAGTTTAATCCTTGTATAATCGCAGGATCTAGAAGTAGGTAAATGGGCGGTCCATGACTTCCTATCTAGGCCTCCTGCCAAATTCTCAATTTTCTTTTCCTGACATGCAATGTGGCGAACCAATTCGCCAATTTACCCTGCTTTTAATTTATTGAGCATCGTCTCTCTTCGACATTTCGACAACGAAAGGCTAACCTGATCAGAAATTCTGGAGCTTTTTTATAAATGTTTACCGAGTTAATGGTTATGGTTGATCTCACAAGTGCATTTCATGAATGGTGAAAGGTCTGTGCGCTTGTTATCAGATGGAAAATAAAAAGATTGGAGAATCATAAAAAGCATGGAAATATGCTTTCAATAATAATTTTATTATTTTGAGGTGTGACAATTTTAATACTACTTCTGATGCATTTATTAGTTTGGAGTTCGCATTGAAACCTTTTACTTAATTTACCTGCACCGAATGGGGTTTCCTGCGAGTCTTTTTCTGTAAGCTCTGCATCTTCTGAAAAGCTGCAAGTGCTTTTCGGCGAGTACGATATG
The DNA here is from genome assembly GCA_029168755.2 of Tillandsia fasciculata. Taxonomy (NCBI): domain Eukaryota; kingdom Viridiplantae; phylum Streptophyta; class Magnoliopsida; order Poales; family Bromeliaceae; genus Tillandsia; species Tillandsia fasciculata. The sequence continues at coordinate 1,346,384 of CM054936.1, forward strand.
TGCTCTTTTGATTATTCTGTCTCAGCAGATTTGCAGGGATTTGCCCAAAGGTTTTTGTTTTTTAGCGAGCAGATGTTTTGATTTAAAATTTCTGTTTCATTTATAGTGATGCAACTTTATGATGGGATTATTTTACAGGAAACATAAAAAAATTAAAAAAAAAAATTAAAAAAATTGTCAAATATTTAGGGACTGATGGATTAAGAGTGAAACAGGAACAGGAACGACGAGGACCGTTTGATCTCTGACGATAAACCAGATGCCGTACGATGGCATTCCGTAAAAACGACGATCAACGAGGGCCAAGATTTTCCCACAACCTTCGCCCGCACCGCGCGCGTTGGCGGGAACCAACTCCCCCGAAACCTCCACCCAAAAAAAAAAAAAAGAAAAAGGAAAACCCTAATCCCGCAAAAGCTCCTCCTCCTCCTCCTCCTCCACCTCCACCTCCCATGGCGGTGGCGGAGGGGCGGCGCCGCCCCTTCCTCCGCCCTTCTCCGCCCTCGCCATGGCCACCGTAGAGCGCGGGGGATATCTCCACCTCTAATGGTGTATACATACTAATATTCGGCATACAGGGTGAAAAACCAGGCAATAGCATTACTGCTTCTTCTTCGTGACCTAGGGCAATCGTAGATCGGAGCTAACAACCTAATCAACGCTTATTTTACTCTCTTTTTTTTTCTTTTTTCTTTTTTTCCCATTTCTAGATTCTATTTTGTGTCAATGTTTTCGTGCACGAGCTATAGTACATTTCTTGTATCTAGGGTTTTTTTCGTGATTATTTCACGAAATCGAAATCATGATGGGGTTTATTTTGATCCGTTAAATGAGAAATTCATTAATGGTTAAATGCTTCTCGGTGTTATGTGCATGGTTATTGGTTAGGGTGCTTTTTTTCCTTTTTTCTTTTTTTTTTTTTCTGGAGAATATTAGTGGAAATAGTTTCATATTCGGATGTCGTAGAGAGTTAAAATATTTCTAATAAGTGTGATTTATTCTGTGATTAAATTTACTTGTGTTGAAGGTGTGATTGCTAATTATTGGAAAGAATCTTAATGCCACTGCAGTAGAGTCATTTGAGTGTTTGTTGTGTATTGCTTTACTTGATAAAGTTGCCTGCCACATTTGATTTTTGTATCATTGTTGTTGTTCTAAGCACATTATTTCATTTGGTGATATTTGCTGCAATAGATTGTGTATTATTTTTAGAAATTATCTCCCCAGTCACATGTATAATGAAATTCTAACATTGTTCCTTTTCCTTTTGTGTCAAAATGAGGTATACTGCCAAATTGATGGAAAAGTTGATGTCATTAGATTAGATAGAATGAAAAAAAAAAAAAAAAAAGAAAAAGAAAAAAGAAAACATTTGATGATCCTTTGGCAGAATGTCTAAACATGTAATAGGATAGTCCTGCCAGTCTCTGGAAGGTTATGATCCACATGCAATGTAATATGAAACCAAGTGGGAAAAGCTCTTCTTGTGAGCAAATGTTGTTGGACCATGAATGCTGTCGTCCGTCCGTTTCAAGGTTTCTGTTAATCCAAAGTTCAATCTTGCCTTATTGAATTCTTTCTCATAAATCGGGTCGAGATTTGCTTGTCTCTTTCCGCCTTTCATTTAGCGACTTGTTGTTTCATTTTTCCTCTTTTTTTTTTTTTTTTTTTTTTTTCTGATAATAATATGTAGATTTGATGCTTAATGAGAGAGTGAAGCATATGGCTATATTTGTATTTCACCAATCATTGTCTAGGTTGTTGTATGTTTTCAACTTGCAAATACAGCAATACAGTACTGTACTTTAGACATCACCTTGTTTCAGTTTGAAAATAATATTGTCTTATGTGCTTCTGCATTCGCTCTTTGTTTCATTTAATTTAATTTCACTCAAAAGACTTGCAATACCTAGATTCACTTTTCTTAACTTCTATGATATAGATGTCTTGCGGTTTATTACAGTAATTTGTGATAGTGGGCGCTCAGCTATCATGAGATTTGTTATTGTAACAAAAAAGAAACTTATTTTACATCTTTTATAAGTCGTGGTTTGAGTATCAAAATTTTAGTGGTACAATCATATAAAAGTTCTCTTAATATATATATATATATATATATATATATATATATATATATATATATATATATATATATATGATTAGGTTATTATGCTATCGATAGCACTAATGAGTTTTCATATTCCACAGTTATCTTGAATTAAATACTGATGAGATGAATAATTTGTTCCTGGATCCTGCCTTTTGGTCCATCTCTCTTTAAGTTTAAAAATACTTTGCTCGTCTATTAATAGCAGTAATCTCTATTCTATAACATCAACAATATAGAGCCAAAGGAATAGCATTACACCCTGTATTGTTCATTCCGTTTTTTGTCCGGTCAAATACAAAAGTAAAATGTTTCTTAGGCTAGTTGAAGTTGTGTTTTACTAGAGAAAGTTGAGTGCACCATCAGATAAAAGAAAGAACAGCGAAGGCCTACGATCCATAATTTCTTATTCCATTTTGTATCAAAATACTGAATGTTGCAACTTAATGCCATTGTTAATTAGCCTTTGTTTTATTAGCGCACCATCTTCATTCGAGCAGTAACATCTGCTGAGGACATAGCAATTACTCTTTCTGAAACATCAATTGGCTGGTTAATCTCTTTTATCAGGTTACCATTCTTATTTGAGTCGTCCTATTATCTTCGACTTCGATTAAAAAAGAAACTTTTCCTTCTTATTTATATTATTACTCAATTTCTTGTTTATGGAATTGAATTCAACAAAATTAACACCACACTCTGCGCTGCTCTACGAGAAACTCAGACTACAAAATATTTCAAAATATTTCCTTCAGTGTGCCAAATATGAGAATAGAAACTCTCAATGCAAACCGGTAACTAAGAATTAGATTCTGATACGCATATAACAAACAAAAATAAATTGAGCAGCAAATTGAGATTGACCTGCAAAGAATGGCGAACACAAAGAAATTTGAAATCTCATTAGAAGAAAACTAAACATAGATTTCTCAGGTAGAAAATGTTAACCATCAACAGGTAACAACAACCTACACATAGAAAAAAGTATCATCCAATTAAAAGCATCTTCCGGTCATGCTCAGACATAGCATATTGTTCCAAAAACACCTCCAGTAAATTGAAGACCCAACAACAAGTAGCTGAAATTCCGCAAATGGCAAACTCAATGACAAGAAAGAAAAACATGCTAAAACTAGTAACGACGCGTATTTTGAAGAGAGAAAACTCAGAGCTTGTCCTCGAACTCGGAGAGCGGGGTCATCTGATCCTTCAAGCCCTTCCTCTTCCGGATGTCGCTGACAATCTGCCCTGCCTGCGAGCTGGGGTCCAATGGATCTGCCGACATCATATCCCAGTGGTCGAACACGCACTGCGGGAAAGCCTGGCCTGATGTCGCAGCCCTGAGAGTAGCCGAAAACCCAAAAGACTCGATAACAGGGAGGTAGGCCTTGATGTTGTAAAGTGGAGTACCGGGCCTCTGCAATTCTTCAAACACGTGTCCTCTCTTCTGATTGAGTACGCCATAGATACCACCGAGTGCTTGTTCGGGAGCCTGGATCTCCACCAAGTAGACCGGTTCAAGCAGCCTAGGCTTTGCGGTAAGCTGCGACGCATAAATAACTCTTCTTGCTGTCGGGATGACCTGACCACCACCTCTATGAATTGCATCAGCGTGAAGAACCACATCGCATACTTCAAAGCAAATACCACGCATGTTCTCGTCAGCAAGTGCTCCTTCCTTCGATGCCCACTGGAAGCCAGCAACAACAGAATCCTTGATTTCATTGAGGTACTGGACTCCCTTACACATATCGACAACCATGTTGGGGCCGGTGGTTTCGGGTCCAAAGCACCAGATCTTCTTGGCAAGTTCCTTGTCCCACTGAAACTCCTCTGACAGAATCTTGGCTCGCACTTTAGGATCGTCACGGGGACCAATTCTCCCGTCATCAATGGCCTCTGCAAGCCCTTCCTCCATGGGCCGTGCCTCCATGTAGAGACGGTTGTGCTTGTTCGGCGACTTGCTCATTACAGTTCGACATGACCGCTCAAGCACTGTTTCACGGAAGGAGACGACCGGAGGGGAAACGACGATTTCTGCCCCTCCCATGAAATCATCCTGCAAGTCCTTCAAACAAATCTCTAGATGAAGTTCTCCAGCACCAGCAATAATATGTTCGCCAGACTCTTCAATAGTACATACCACCATAGGATCAGATTTCGCTAACCGTTTTAAACCTTCAACAAGTTTCGGGAGGTCAGAAGCAACTTTACATTGTACTGCAACACGGACCACCGGGGAAACAGAGAATTTCATTGCCCTGATTGGGTGGGCATCAGCTTCCTTCTCATTAGTTAGGGTGGCGTTCTTGGTGATGAACTGATCCAACCCAACCAAAGCTACTGTATTCCCACAGGGCACATCTTCAACGGACTCTTGCTTCTTACCCATCCAGATAACAGTTCTCTGCACACTCTTCACGTACAGGTCTTTCTTCTGACCTGGTACATAGTTTGGTCCCATGATCCTAACCTTCACTCCAGTCGAGACCTTTCCAGAGAAAACACGACCAAATGCAAAGAATCTTCCTTTATCTGAAGCAGGAATCATCTTAGATACATAAAGCATGAGAGGGCCCTCCGGATCACAGTTTCTAATTGCGTTTGCATAAATATCATCAAGTGGGCCCTCATACAAGTTCTCCACACGGTATTTCTGGGCTTTGGCTGGCGAAGGGAGGTGAAAGATCATCATTTCAAGAAGGGCACTGCTCGCAGGAAGCCAGGTCTGCATGACCCTCTTCATTAGAGCTTTGCCCATCAATTCCTTCTCGTCGGATTTCATAGTCACATTGAGTTTCTTCAACATGGGCCACAGCTTGTCTTTCTGATCATTCATGCAAGTGTTGATAATTTGCTTAATGGGTTCATAACAAAACTGAACAAACCCTCTTTTACAAGTGGCAGTGCCGGTGTTCTTTGTGGTCCACTTCCTAGTCGCAGGATCAAAATAATTCTCACCCCAGAGCCTCTCCATCATCTTTGACTCATCAACTCCAAATTTCGCAGCATACATTTCGGCAAAGTTTGTAAGAGTAAAAGCCCAGCCATGAAGCCCAGCAGAAAAGGCAACAGTTCCTTTTTCGGGATACACTTGGACATCACCAAGAAGGGGATCCTCATAAGTAGCCATAATCACATTCGCATTCTCGATCACACGTTGAAAGGTTTGGTAAGCTTCCTCGCCCTCAACCTGAAGCTCTAAGAAGCAGCGATCCATTTTATTAACTGTTAGAACAGGACGGATCCTCTCACCTAGTGCCTGCCTAAGTACAGTTTCAGTTTGCACGCAGACCCCCTCAACACAATCCACGACAACCAGCGCTCCATCAGTGATTCGGAGAGCGGCTGTGACCTCAGAAGAGAAGTCGACGTGCCCGGGTGAATCAATCAGATTGATGAGGTACTCATTTCCTTGCCTCTCGCCCTTGTAGTTCTTCAATTGTTCTTCACTCATCTCATAGTAAAGAGATATACCAGTTGATTTGATTGTGATACCACGCTCTGCTTCATCTTGGCGAGTATCAGTCATCCGGACATCGCCGGCAACTTCCTGGGCGATGATTCCAGCAGCAGCCACAAGTGAATCAGTAAGAGTGGATTTTCCTGCAAATAACCAAGAAATATTGGACATTTCATATGGCTTAAGCATAGGGGGTTTACATAAATTACTCCCTGCAGATAGAAAATGAGCTGCAAACCATATCTTAAGCAGATCATATATTAAAACATCCGGAAAGAACTAAACTACGTTGGAAATAGTTGTCCAGTTGCACTATACAGTAGTAGATAAGAAACTAGACAGCGAAAAAAACATCCGAAAGAACAAGTTACTTCCAAAATGACGGAAAAACCGAAATGAATGAAGCATAATGGATCTTCAAACTACAGCCAAACATAATTTCCAAAGCTATTATACACTATTACTTAAAAGTACCATAGAACAAAAGCATGAATGTGATAAAGATGACAATGACAGAAAGAGCAAAACTCGAAAATTCATAAGACCATGATTTCCATGCAGTAATAAAGCATATCCAAAAATGGCAGTAGTTGATAATTTTGATAAAAAGACAGGACATAACAAATTTTTAATTAAATTGTATATGTTCATCAAAGAACAGAATAATTTAAGCCGTACTTGTTCTAGACACGAACTGCACTTTTAATAGACACAAGGAAGACTGGCCAAGATAATTGATAGAAGCAGCAAAAAGTCTAGACAGCAGAAGCTTTTTCTTCGCATTATGAGAAATAAAAGCTTCTCTTCATCCTTCAAATAACTCTTATATTGTTCACCATCTACCGAAGAAGCAGATTCTACTACCGACGAGGAAAGAGTCTTGGAAATCATGGAGATAAAAATAATGGATAAACGAAAAGTCAATTATATGAACATAACAGTTACTTGATGCCACATACCATGATCAACGTGGGCAATGACGGACATGTTGCGGATGTTGTGTTTCAAGTCCATAATTCTACGGAGCTCTTCAGCTGTGAACTTCACCATCTTGGCAAGTTTGGAAGGTCACACAAACTAAACTTCAACTATGAACCTGTTAATTTCAAGAGCATCTCAGTTAGCATAAAATGAAGAACAGCAAACATAAGCAAACGAACAACGATCTCAAAAACTAAAAGACAGAAAAACTAGCTATGATGTCAAGAACCGGAAAAAAAAAAAAAAAAAAAAAAAAAAGATGCTATGAGCAAACTAGGGACAAATACAAAAACTATTTCTCATTTCTTTAAGAAATTGGAATTATACTCTTATATTATATGGAAAAGTAGCAACACCAACAAAATCCACATCCTTGAAAAAAATGATAGCACCAAATTTGGATAGCTGAAAGAAAATTCCAGCAGTTGCGAACTATATCAGGGGAACATCAAAAAAAGATGGCCAGATCTGCTCAACTTCTACATGAATACACCCAACCCTATGGTCGAAAATGCATAATATTGTTAAAAGAATTAGTTGAAAAGAAGAGCAAAAAAAATTCCAGTTTAAATGGAGAGAAAAATAGAACGAAACAGAAGCAAAGAAGCATGAGGTTGCAAAGATCATGATGCTAAAAAAAATGAGCACCAGAATTGCAAACTCAGACTAAGATAGGTGCAAGGATCACCAATGCATCATCCAGTGTAAGTGAAAAAATTGCTCCAAAGAGAAATTCTAACTGGCCGCAAATCGCATAATAATAGAACAAATAACATGATAAAATATTGACACAAATAACGTTGTGTTTGAATATTTTCTCAAAAGTCAAACGAAGAATCAGCACTCTAATTCATAATCAAATAACGGCATTATAATCAATACAGAATGAAAATAGTACAAAAGATTATCATGATAAACCTATCTCCTGCTGATATTAAGGAAAAGATGAGCATCGCAGTGTAATGTAAGGTTTTCCCAAATTCTCATAACCACAGTTATCAGAATATGCATAACCTTGTGCCTCTATATAACCAAATAGCTAAAACATCACTGGATGGATAAAGATGCAAATGATTGTTACATATAGTATATGCGATATAAACGAAAAGAACAGCATACATCAACAAACAGAACCAAATGATCGAATGAAATTACTCGAATCATGTCCGTCAAAAAGACCATTTTTCAAATCAAAACCAAATAATTTCTAACAAATCACCGCGGCGTAGAAGAACATCAAATCAACCAAAATAACATCTCGAACACCAATACACAGATCTAAAGCAGCATCAAATATTTCACCAGATCTACAACAAAAACTTAATTCTCATATCTAAGATAGATCCAAATAACAATTCCTAACATAAACACAAGCATGTCAAAACGAACCATAACACATCCGAAGCAAGCGCATCTAATTTCCATCATCTGGCCAAAATATTTTACCAAAAATAATCCAAAATGCTCAGATTATAGCACCCAAAACAACAAATCCGAGGTAAATAAAACCCTAAATCTTAGATCGCCGAAGAGAGAAACGAGAATCTAGGGTTCTACCTGCTCGAACAACAGGAACCGCAGTCGCCGCGCTCCTCTTCTAAAAACCCTCGCCCTATCTACCGATGCCCATTTGAGAGAGCTATATATACAGCGTTCTGAGTGAGTTATACATTTTTCCGCGTTACGATGTCTCGCGGTGTTGAAATGGTTCGATCAAAAGTTTGACGTGGTTTGATCTAGCCCGTTGATTATTCGCTTATCTCACCGCGCTGAAATAATGAGGAGGCATTTATTAGACTTCGTTTAAAAACGAAGTTGCGGAAAAAATTGCTTAAACGTTGGATGAGAAAATATAATATAAAAATTTTCAACCATTTCAATGTAAAAGTATATTTTTACTTTTTCGCAACTCTGCTTCGTCCAAACATATGAAAAAATTTCAAATTTTGTCGGGTTGTTTTATGCTACGGTAATTTTAAATTTTAATTTTAAAAATAGTTAAAACAAATTGATTGTTCCACACTTCAATTGATAATTTACAATTGGGCCAATTTCACGCGGGCTCTCTTGGGCCATCTTTGGACTCTGTTTTTAGAACCACAACTGGGCCGGCCCATATCTTCAAATGTACCCAAGTAGATAGAATGGGTCGGATTTACAGCCCATTTCATGTCTATTCGCCCATAGTTGAAAGAAAAATACGAGGCCCATAACTTTAAAGCTCCATTTGGAATTACAGAAAAATTATATTACGTGCATTGAAAAAATACGATAAAAAAATATATTCTATTTATTTTTGTATTTAATTTTGTGATTATATTTTTTTTGTTGGATGTATGTTCGAGCGAGCCTTTAGTAATCTAACTGCTTATTAGTGGCGAGATGAACCTTTAAAATAGCTCCAATGTATCAATCAAAATAAATAAATAAATAAATAAATATATGAGAGGGCCTATTTAAAATGATATACACTAATAATTTCCATAGATTCTTATTATTTTGACATTAATAGGATGGAACAAATCTTAAAAGTTTGGATTTTAAAGGCTTGTTTGTTTGCATGGTTTACGGAGCCTCGATCATATTTGTTTTGGTATCAAAATTGCGTGATCATCTGATCTTCTACTCACAACTAAACAAAATGTATACTATTTAGCTGCACAGCTGAGTTTGCCAAACTCTTTCAGGATTTTTCTAAACACAGAGACATCAAATCAATAATAAATTTGTCTAAGTACATGAACCTTGGGATGAGGTGTATGCACGTGGAGTAATGTTCGCGGTCCTGACCCAATCGGTGAATGCGACACATCAGAAACATAGGTGCCAGCATTCACTGGATCATGTCGTAATGCTAATTTGGAAAAATAAAAATGTCCTTATTAATCACTGGATCCTCTTTTTATTGACTATTTATTTATAAATTTAAAATAAATTTAATTTTTTATCATGTAATAATTGATTTAGTGGACTAATATATTAAATCACTTTCAGTCCATAATAAATCTAATAGTAAGAGAGCTAATAATAGACCCAACATGAGCGTATGTGTTGGGTCTGTTGTAGCTATAGAGGAAATGGGATGAATTGTGCAGTTCTAGATGAGTTAGGATAATAACGAATCTTTTTATGGATGTGTGTTTTTTTAATTGTATTTTATTTTTTTTCACCTATTGTAGCTAAATTTATTTATCCTATGAATGAAACGGGTAGCGAGCTATTTTTCTCTCTCAAAGAAAAAAAAAAAAAAACAATAGACCCAACATTCATATGCCCCGTAATAATAGGCCCAAAAAACTAATAAGTTGAAATTGATAAGTTCAATAAATTAAATGAGGCTGCGGTCCATAATAAATCTAACGTCAAGAGGCTCAATAATAGACCCAACATCCATGTGCCCCGTGACAATAGGTTAAAGAGATTAATAACTTGAGTTAGGTGAGCTCAATAAGTTGAGGGGTACTGCGATTCACAATAGATCTAACGGCAAGAGGTCCAACAATAGACCTAACATACTGATGAGTTGAGTTCAGTCAAGACCCTTGATGAATTGGTTGCATATTTTCAATAACTCAAAATTTTGGGATTAATAATTAGCGCCAACGATCTTTGGTTAGTTGTAAAATGCACGAAAAATTATTTTATAGTTTAAAATTTTATTTTTATATATTATTTTATTGTAAGAAAAATTAAAACTTATCTATATAAATTTAAGAAAAATAAATTGTTGTCATTTTTTTAGTTTAAAATAAAAACTGGATAAAAAAAAAAAAGGAATCATTTAATTCTTTCCGCTGTATCAAATAAATATAATTTTTTTTTTAACCTGGCAAATATTAATAAAATTATTTTTTTCTAAACTAAATAGTATAAAATATTTGAAAATTACTAGATGTACATCCCAAATGGGTGTATATCTTACACCCACCTTATTCTGGAATGGAATAAATTTTACTCATCACATTGATATGACGAGTGGATGAATATTCACTTCAGAATGGAATGGACATAAAATGTACACCTCATTTAGGTGTACGCCTAGTATTACTCAAAATATTTTATAAAAAAATATTTTTTTCTATATGCAACCAAACATGTTCTTAAATTCTTATATCCCCACGACCTGGAATTGAAGGAGACGTATAGATGAAGTACACAAATCATTGGAGACGTATATAAGATGTTACATCAAAGGACATTGCAACTTTTATTTAATTTTTCTTTTTCTTTTTCTTTTTTTCATTAAGAATATTTACGTGGCTCGTTTAGAGAGACATCCTTTTGTTGACCAATCATAAAGGTCTAGATAAGAGAGAGCAAACGGATTTTGCTTGCTTGTATAATTGAGGACTATGCATGTTAGATGTGACTCGAAATCAGAATCGCTTCGATTTTGGGCTTCTGGTTCGTCGATGGTTTTGCGGTGCGACAATAAATTTGGTAAAATTTTTTGAGAAAGGAAAATGGATATCCGCGGTGGAAGCGGAGAGTTTGGGTACGGATCCGATCCGATCCGCTAAGAAAAAAAAAACCCTAATTTTTTCTTTTGTTTGCCCTAGAGAGATCGAGCGATTGTACGAAAGAATAGAACTCTTGTATTCCCTCTTTTTCACATAGTGAAATCTCTCATCCTTCGCCCGTGGTTTTTTTCCCTGCAAAGGGTTTTCCACGTAAATCTGTGTGTTAATTTTCTGTCGTGCAATTTTGGTTTTACTTTTTTGTCGTGATCGCCAATTGATTTTGTTTAGTTTGTGCGCTCGTTGCTAACAAACTGGTATCAGAGCCCTGTTCATCGATTAGGGTTTCTTCTCATCAATGGCGTCCATGAAGTATGATCTCCCATTGCTCGATCATAGCACAAGGTTTACGTTATGGCAAGTGAAGATGCGCGCAGTTCTGGCTCAGATGGATCTAGAGGATGCGCTGCTCGGGATGGAAAAGATGTCTGCATCCCTCAGTATGGCGGAAAAGGAGAAGATGAATCGGAAGGCTCTTACGCAGATCCAACTGCATCTTTCGAACGAGATCTTACAGCATGTCATTAAGGAGAAATCTGCTGCGAGCTTGTGGCTGAAATTGGAGTCATTATGTATGACGAAAAGTCTTACCAACAAACTCCATCTGAAGCAGAAGTTATACTCTCATCGTCTGATTCAAGGTAAGAGTATAAAATCTCATCTCGATGGCTTTAAAGAAATCGTTACGGATCTGGAAATGCTGGAAGTAAAATATGATGATGAAGATCTAGCATTATTACTGTTATGTTCTCTACCATCTTCTTATACAAATTTTAGAGATACTATGCTCTATGGACGTGATACCATATCTTTGGAAGACGTCTCATCTGCCCTACTCTCGAAAGAGAGGATCGATAAGGAGATGAGTGGTACCACTGAAAGTCAGGCAGAAGGTCTGTTCACAAGAGGAAGATCCAAGTAGAGAAGTTTCGAAGACAGTAAAGGGAAGGCTAGGTCGAAATCCAGGCACAGAAACTTGATCTGCAATTACTGTAAGAAGAAGGGCCACATTAAAGCGGACTGTTTCAAGTTGAAAAGAAAGGAACAGACCGAAGGAAGAGGTGATCAAAGGGGAAGAGAAGGTTTAAAATCTGCTGAAGCCAGTGTAGCAGAAGATTATAGCAGCGAGGGGAATGTGCTGCTGGTCTGCGATGATCAATCCAGAGCCAGCACAGAGTGGATTCTTGATTCAGCATGCTCGTTCCATATGTGTCCCAACAGGGACTGGTTCTCCACTTTTGAAGCTGTGAATGGTGGGGTCGTTTTGATGGGCAACGATGCATCCTGCAAAGTTGTCGGACAAGGAACGGTGAATATCAAGATGTTTGATGGCATTGTGAGAACGCTTACTGATGTCAGGTACGTTCCACAACTGAAGAGAAATTTAATTTCTTTGAGTACCCTCGACTCTAAAGGATATAAATATACTGGTGGAGATGGAGTCCTAAAGGTTTCGAAAGGAGCCATTGTTGTGATGAAAGGACGAAGGTAGGAAGGAAAACTTTATGTGTTGCAAGGTTCAACTGTGACAGGTGGAGCTGCAGTATCCTCTTCATCTATGTCAGATTCAGATGTCACCAAGTTGTGGCATATGAGGCTAGGACATATGAGTGAAAAAGGATTGACATTGCTGAGTAAGAGAGGACTTCTTTGTGGCCAAAGTACAGGAAGTCTGGACTTCTGCAAACACTGCGTATTTGGGAAGCAGAAAAGGGTTAGCTTCAGCAAAGCAGTCCACAGAACAAAAGGAACACTTGACTACATCCATTCAGATCTTTGGGGGCCAGCACCGGTTCCCTCTAAAGGTGGTGCAAAGTATATGCTGACCTTCATCGATGATTATTCAAGGAAGGTTTGGGCATTCTTTTTGTTGCACAAGAATGATGTATTCAAGACCTTCAAGCAGTGGAAGACCTTGATTGAGAAGCAGACAGGAAAGCAAATTAAGCGCCTTCGCACAGACAACGGACTCGAATTCTGTTCAGGAGAGTTCAATGAGTTCTGCAAAAATGAAGGAATCGAGAGACATCGTACAGTTCCCTATACGCCGCAGCAAAACGGCGTAGCAGAACGTATGAACAGAACACTCATCGAGAAGACAAGATGTTTGCTTTCAAATGCAGAATTTGGTCAGGAATTTTGGGCAGAGGCAGCTTCTACGGCTTGCTACTTGGTGAATAGGTCTCCGTCGACTTCCATTGATCTCAAAACTCCAGAAGAGGTATGGTCTGGTCACCCTCCAAGTTATTCTGATTTGAGAATATTTGGTTGTCCAGTTTATGCACATGTGAGTCAAGGAAAGCTAAAACCTAGGTCGAAAGAATGCAAATTCTTGGGCTATGCTTCTGGTACAAAGGGTTTTAGGTTGTGGTGTCTTGAGGATAAGAAAATTATAATCAGTAGAGATGTTAAGTTTAACGAGAATTGTCACGCCCCGGGGTCAGAACTGTACCCCGGGCTCGCCAACAGATCCGCCGCCCCTACAGGAAGCCCCGTAGAGACGTAGCGTCAAACCTGCAAAAAGGATTAACTATAGAAACAGATATCAGAGCAGTAAGCAAAAACTACTATGAACAGAAAATAGTACAGTCTCTCACAATATATACAACATTTTCTCACCAAAATACAACAGTCTCTCCAAAGAAACAAAAGAGTACAACTCGATACCTTACTACATAACTCTCAAACATGACACAACCAAAATATAGGGGTACCTCTATAACACACTGAAGCTGGAGGGGAAGGGATCTATCTCGCGACTCCCTTACCTCGATCTGGAAGAGCTGGATCAGCAACAGGCACCGCAGGAACTGGAGCTGACGTCCCTGGGGAAAAGACACCACGACGGGTGTGAGAACTACCTCCCACAGTAGTTCTCAGTGGGTGCCGCCAACAAGCCCGACGGTCTGCCCACTAAGTCTACTAGAGGCAACCAGTAACAAAAGAGATGCAGAATGGAAAAGCTGGAAAGTAAAACATCTACTGCTACTATGCCTCTATCTAAATGCTCAAAGGGCGGAACAGAATGAATATGATGCCACGACCAACTCTCTCTCAACTAAGATCACCCAATCAAAACCGACTGTCCCATAGGGTCCAGTCAAGCCTGCGCCTACCTACTGCCGTATATCCCAGAGGACCGGACTTATGTAGGACGTCCGTGACTGCCAAAACTGGCTCAGCCAGAGGGACGGCGTCCGTGACTGCCAAAACTGGCTCAGCCAGAGGGACGGTGTCCGTGACTGCCAAAACTGGCTCAGCCAGAGGGACACAAATCAAACCCAACTCCGGAGTGGTACTCGTGGGTAGCGACCCCACCGAGCAAAGTATCTGCACATCTCTGTCGATCTCAAGTATGGCTCCTGCAGGCTAAGATCCAATCACTGTCTCACTCACTGACTAAAATCCACACTGTCACTATGACCATGTCCCAAAGATCCCAGATCCACTGTCACTACCACTATCACTATCACTATCACTATCTCAATGATGAACAATCTACAGACTGCTACCAACACTACTCGGTCCCCAGACACGAGTACAATGCATCATAGCTACTAAATCTCCCAACCCATAACTCAGGGGAAGACCACTATGTCCCAAGATGATAAAAGTAACAATGTCAGAACGACAAGGGTACAACCACTGGGGAAAATCTAAGGTGATGAGCAAATCTGAACACATGTTCACATTGTCTGTAGTCTAATTGTGCATGAATAAATAATTAACTGACCATAAAGCTAAGTTGAGTTTCCATGTTGTAAGAGTTCAAATACTGCAAGTGGTTCAATGAGGTCATCAGATTTAACATCTATTAACTGTGGGTACTAACATACAGTGTGCACAGATTAAACAGCTCATATACTATCATGCATGCACTTATAATCATAGAATTAGAGTGCAGTCCATAGGTATTGAGAGCAGGATCACCCACCTGACCGCGCTAACTGTCCAGGATGATACAGATAACAAGCCCAGAAACTGATAAAACTCCGAGTCCACTAAGCAAAGAGCACCATAGTGGTGCTTACAATGTCCTGGGTACAACCACAACTCACAATTACAACCAAATTACACATAAAATCACTATTCCAAAATCTGCATGGGCTGTTACTGTTCACACGCGAATTTTACCTGAAAATAAAATTCACAAAATTCCAATAAAAATATCACGACGATCCTTGCGAAGAGTAGATGTCGATAGGCTCTTGAATCGTCGAATTCCGATGTCCGGATGAGGAGATAAAAATCCGCGAAGTTGGTGCTGTCCAGAATTCTCACACAAAAACAGCGGCTCAGAAATGCCTCGAAATCCGTGCCAAAAACCCAAATCCAGGCAAAACACTCAGCACGAAAGTCGAAGATTTACCTCTCGTGAATCCAACGCCGCAAAAATCGCTGAAATCGGATGTCGGGGTAGCTCTGTAGGTCTCCCAGAAGAAACTGCGACGGTAGTGGGCCTCACACTGTAGAACGTCGCTCCGCACTACGAGGTAGAAAACACAGTCGTCACGGCTTCCAGATTTTCTGAAACTTCACCAGGAGCTAGCTAAGAGGGAGAGGAAGATTTTTCATAAAGGGTGCAAATGCTGGTTCTCACGGGAAAAGGGTGAAAAACCAGCCCCAAGTGACCTATTTATAGGCCTCCAAGAAAAAGCCCACGAAATCAGGTCAATGGGCTTTTCGGGCCCATTTTCCGGGCGCCCGAAAGATTCGGGCGCCTACAGTACTGGGCCCGGCCCGGTACTGTTCACGCCCGAATCTCCGAGGTGCCGCCACGTGTCCCTCCGAACAGCGGACACCGTGCGGGGCCCCTCACAGCGCGCCACGTGGCCTCCCATCGGCACAGTAAGGCGGTGGCGCCCGCCAATGAGCGGGCGCCACGTGGCCCCGCGTTGACCGCCGACCGCGCGACGTGCGCGACGGTCGCGCGACGTGGGTCGCACGTGGGCACGCTTCCCGAGGTACCAGCCCCGCGTTCCGTGCACCCCGCGTGCTGCACCCGCCAATGAGAGAGCGACACGTGTCCCATGCACCCGGTCCACGCCTTCACAACAATTCCATGGACCGCGCCGCGTGCACCGACCACTCACAAAATGCCACGTGGCCAACCCTCGGTCCACCGTGCACCCCGCCAAGGCCCGTGGACCGCGCCCGCTGCGCCGGCCAATCGCAGCGCGCCACGTGGCCCGCGCCCGGTGCATGCGCCCCCGCGGTGGACCGCGCGCCTGCGCCGCCGCCCGCCGCCGCGCTCCGCCGCACTCCGCCGCCGCCGGCGCTCCTCCGGCCGCCGGAACAGTACCCCGAGCCTCGATTTCCGTGTTTTCGCGTCCGGGCTCCGAAAAATTCAAGTAAATAGTCCATTTTGCTCGTTTTCGCGCGCTGAATCCAAATCCGAGGTCCGTTCGGCCAAATTCCGCTTCTAAAATTTCCCAAAATTTCCCGGAAAAGTAAACTTGATCCAATTTCCGCTCCGGGTCACATTCTTAGCTCCAAAAAGCGCGCAAACACCTCATACACCCAGAATGGACTCCCAGAGAAGAAACAAGCCCCAAATTCACCAAAAACTCAAATCTGGAGCCCGATACGCACACCCACACACCCAAAAGCCTCTAATCCAACAGTAAACCCTGTCGTGGGGATCCGGGTCCTCACATCCTCCCCCACTAAAAGAAAGTTTCGTCCTCGAAACAAACACAGCTCAAAAGAGAGTCTCCAAGCCCAAAGGTAAGCTTCCAACACACAAACTCCAACTCCCCTGTCGCTACAACCTCTCCACAAAACGCGTCCAACCGCGGAAACTCAAGAATTCTCAATCACCGAGGACTAAGAAGAACAACCAACACTACGCCTCCAAGCTATTTGAATTACGCTACAAAACTAACAGAAAAGGAAAGAGCCCCGCCAGTAGGAAGGTCATCAGCCTCCAACTCTCAGATTTAGAAAACGACTGAAATTAGCGAACAGCTCGAAAGTTCCGAGAGACTAGTGCCCTTGCCTTAACCAACAAGGACAGGTTCGGGCACTGTCCCTACTCTGGAGTAGTCTTTTGTATTCTTTATCCTGTTCGCGAATTTCAGCACCAGAGTGAGAAAATAAAGGAGAGAAGGGTTGATGCCATTCCTGCTGCGGAAACAAAACAGAAACTACGGTCTATCCGTGCCCCTAAAAGAAACACCACTCTAACCAAGACCCCTAGAGACAAACCCTCTAGTCCTAGGCGTCACCTACGCTCGACAAGTCGCGCCTAACCCAAAGCCGCTGAAGCCACTGCTGCAGGGAAGATGCCAAAAACTCTACTGATGAATGAATGAGATGCACCGGTATCAAAAGAAGCTCGAGCACGGAGTACTAAGATCAGAATAATACCTGCAACGACCTGCTCAACCGCTGAAGTGTCCTCAACCTGAGCGGCATAAACACGACCGCTCGGTGCCGGGGGACGTCGCTCTGGCTGTCGGGAAGAAGATGAGGCAACATCTGGCCTGCCATAGGCCGCTGAAGGATCGGCTGGCTGGTAAGGGACATACGGTGCAGATGCTGATGAAGGAGCTGGGTGGCCGACTCTAGGGCACACACTCGCAAAGTGACCGGCCTGCCCGCAGCGAAAACAATGGCCCTGTCTCTGCGGGCACTGAGTCGGTAAATGTGGGCCTCCACAGATGACACACCGATCTGGGCGCTGCTGCTGAAAAGTCTGCTGTGAGAACTGCTGCTGTCGTGGGGGTCGACGCTGCTGCTGCTGTATCTGGCGAGACGCCCCCGATCTCTGATGTCCCTGGTACCCCTGGCCCTGCGAGTGAGAACGTGGAGGTCTCGGGGGTCCCTGCCTGCCAGACTGCCCCTCCTCCGGAGATGCCGGGCGCTTGGCCCCAGAAGTCGCTACAGGGGCCGGAGATACCTCATCCATCACGGCCTCTCCACTCTCCACATACAAAGCCTGCTCCATCGAGGCCTCCAAGGTCTGCAGTCGGCGGGAGCGGACAAACTGATAGATGTCTCGGCGAAGTCCTCTCTCAAACATATAAACACGATGGCTCTCATCTCTAGCCACATGAGGCACACAGGCCAAAAGCTGGTTAAATTCCGCTATGTATAGGTGCACAGGCCTATCTCCCTGGCGGAGATTCTTCAACCGCTCCTCCAGTCGCTGTCGGACGCTCTCAGGAAAGAACGCTCCCAACAACATGTTCCGAAACTCGGTCCAAGGAAGAGGCTGCGTCCCAGGTGGACCAGCTGGTCGCACACGCCGCCACCATGCCTCGGCGTTGCTCTCCAGATAATGGGTGGCCAGAATAACCCTATACCTCTCGTCCACAAACAGACTCTCAAAGTGGCGCTCCATGGTGGTAATCCAAGTCTCAGCCGCCCAAGGCTCAGCACTCATGCCCGAAAAGCGGGGCGGGTCGAACCGCCGCAGTCTCATCAGTAAATCAACAACCTCCCGCTGCTCTGACTCAGTCAACACTCCCGTCGTCCCAGCCGGTGGCCTACTCGAAACCGGCTCAGCAGGAACCGCTGGCGCCGGCTGCACCACAGGGGGTGCCACAACAGGGGAAGAAGGTACCGGCGAAGCCTCAGGGGGTACCACTGCCGGCTGTGCTCTCTGCTCCAATAAGAGCGTCAGCCGCGCCACTGCCTCCTCCTGGCGTCTAGCCGCCTCAGCCAACTGTGCCATCTGGGCACGGAGCTCCTGAATCTCAGCCTGTGGTCCTCGCCCCGAGTCCTCCTGCTCGGGCTCTGAGGACGAAGGCTGCGAACGCGTCACCATCGAACGTCGAGGAGGCATTCCCACCTGAGGGACAAAACACACACAATCAAAACCAAAAGCAACACTCGACCCAATCTAGCGGAAGTCAAAAGGCATGTCCCCCTTTCCGAAGCACTATGTTGTCTGCAGCCAACATAGTCACTACAAAAGGACGACATGTCTATCACTCGTCCCTATCCACTCGGGAGAGTTAGATACCCAATCAAGACTTCCGCCAAAAGTCTCGGCTCTCACGTGGGTCATCCTAGGGTTTAACCATAAGCCTAGGGTTCCTAAGTCCTCAAGACCTACACCCTAAGCTCTGATACCACTCTAATCTGTCACGCCCCGGGGTCAGAACTGTACCCCGGGCTCGCCAACAGATCCGCCGCCCCTACAGGAAGCCCCGTAGAGACGTAGCGTCAAACCTGCAAAAAGGATTAACTATAGAAACAGATATCAGAGCAGTAAGCAAAAACTACTATGAACAGAAAATAGTACAGTCTCTCACAATATATACAACATTTTCTCACCAAAATACAACAGTCTCTCCAAAGAAACAAAAGAGTACAACTCGATACCTTACTACATAACTCTCAAACATGACACAACCAAAATATAGGGGTACCTCTATAACACACTGAAGCTGGAGGGGAAGGGATCTATCTCGCGACTCCCTTACCTCGATCTGGAAGAGCTGGATCAGCAACAGGCACCGCAGGAACTGGAGCTGACGTCCCTGGGGAAAAGACACCACGACGGGTGTGAGAACTACCTCCCACAGTAGTTCTCAGTGGGTGCCGCCAACAAGCCCGACGGTCTGCCCACTAAGTCTACTAGAGGCAACCAGTAACAAAAGAGATGCAGAATGGAAAAGCTGGAAAGTAAAACATCTACTGCTACTATGCCTCTATCTAAATGCTCAAAGGGCGGAACAGAATGAATATGATGCCACGACCAACTCTCTCTCAACTAAGATCACCCAATCAAAACCGACTGTCCCATAGGGTCCAGTCAAGCCTGCGCCTACCTACTGCCGTATATCCCAGAGGACCGGACTTATGTAGGACGTCCGTGACTGCCAAAACTGGCTCAGCCAGAGGGACGGCGTCCGTGACTGCCAAAACTGGCTCAGCCAGAGGGACGGTGTCCGTGACTGCCAAAACTGGCTCAGCCAGAGGGACACATATCAAACCCAACTCCGGAGTGGTACTCGTGGGTAGCGACCCCACCGAGCAAAGTATCTGCACATCTCTGTCGATCTCAAGTATGGCTCCTGCAGGCTAAGATCCAATCACTGTCTCACTCACTGACTAAAATCCACACTGTCACTATGACCATGTCCCAAAGATCCCAGATCCACTGTCACTACCACTATCACTATCACTATCACTATCTCAATGATGAACAATCTACAGACTGCTACCAACACTACTCGGTCCCCAGACACGAGTACAATGCATCATAGCTACTAAATCTCCCAACCCATAACTCAGGGGAAGACCACTATGTCCCAAGATGATAAAAGTAACAATGTCAGAACGACAAGGGTACAACCACTGGGGAAAATCTAAGGTGATGAGCAAATCTGAACACATGTTCACATTGTCTGTAGTCTAATTGTGCATGAATAAATAATTAACTGACCATAAAGCTAAGTTGAGTTTCCATGTTGTAAGAGTTCAAATACTGCAAGTGGTTCAATGAGGTCATCAGATTTAACATCTATTAACTGTGGGTACTAACATACAGTGTGCACAGATTAAACAGCTCATATACTATCATGCATGCACTTATAATCATAGAATTAGAGTGCAGTCCATAGGTATTGAGAGCAGGATCACCCACCTGACCGCGCTAACTGTCCAGGATGATACAGATAACAAGCCCAGAAACTGATAAAACTCCGAGTCCACTAAGCAAAGAGCACCATAGTGGTGCTTACAATGTCCTGGGTACAACCACAACTCACAATTACAACCAAATTACACATAAAATCACTATTCCAAAATCTGCATGGGCTGTTACTGTTCACACGCGAATTTTACCTGAAAATAAAATTCACAAAATTCCAATAAAAATATCACGACGATCCTTGCGAAGAGTAGATGTCGATAGGCTCTTGAATCGTCGAATTCCGATGTCCGGATGAGGAGATAAAAATCCGCGAAGTTGGTGCTGTCCAGAATTCTCACACAAAAACAGCGGCTCAGAAATGCCTCGAAATCCGTGCCAAAAACCCAAATCCAGGCAAAACACTCAGCACGAAAGTCGAAGATTTACCTCTCGTGAATCCAACGCCGCAAAAATCGCTGAAATCGGATGTCGGGGTAGCTCTGTAGGTCTCCCAGAAGAAACTGCGACGGTAGTGGGCCTCACACTGTAGAACGTCGCTCCGCACTACGAGGTAGAAAACACAGTCGTCACGGCTTCCAGATTTTCTGAAACTTCACCAGGAGCTAGCTAAGAGGGAGAGGAAGATTTTTCATAAAGGGTGCAAATGCTGGTTCTCACGGGAAAAGGGTGAAAAACCAGCCCCAAGTGACCTATTTATAGGCCTCCAAGAAAAAGCCCACGAAATCAGGTCAATGGGCTTTTCGGGCCCATTTTCCGGGCGCCCGAAAGATTCGGGCGCCTACAGTACTGGGCCGGCCCGGTACTGTTCACGCCCGAATCTCCGAGGTGCCGCCACGTGTCCCTCCGAACAGCGGACACCGTGCGGGGCCCCTCACAGCGCGCCACGTGGCCTCCCATCGGCACAGTAAGGCGGTGGCGCCCGCCAATGAGCGGGCGCCACGTGGCCCCGCGTTGACCGCCGACCGCGCGACGTGCGCGACGGTCGCGCGACGTGGGTCGCACGTGGGCACGCTTCCCGAGGTACCAGCCCCGCGTTCCGTGCACCCCGCGTGCTGCACCCGCCAATGAGAGAGCGACACGTGTCCCATGCACCCGGTCCACGCCTTCACAACAATTCCATGGACCGCGCCGCGTGAACCGACCACTCACAAAATGCCACGTGGCCAACCCTCGGTCCACCGTGCACCCCGCCAAGGCCCGTGGACCGCGCCCGCTGCGCCGGCCAATCGCAGCGCGCCACGTGGCCCGCGCCCGGTGCATGCGCCCCCGCGGTGGACCGCGCGCCTGCGCCGCCGCCCGCCGCCGCGCTCCGCCGCACTCCGCCGCCGCCGGCGCTCCTCCGGCCGCCGGAACAGTACCCCGAGCCTCGATTTCCGTGTTTTCGCGTCCGGGCTCCGAAAAATTCAAGTAAATAGTCCATTTTGCTCGTTTTCGCGCGCTGAATCCAAATCCGAGGTCCGTTCGGCCAAATTCCGCTTCTAAAATTTCCCAAAATTTCCCGGAAAAGTAAACTTGATCCAATTTCCGCTCCGGGTCACATTCTTAGCTCCAAAAAGCGCGCAAACACCTCATACACCCAGAATGGACTCCCAGAGAAGAAACAAGCCCCAAATTCACCAAAAACTCAAATCTGGAGCCCGATACGCACACCCACACACCCAAAAGCCTCTAATCCAACAGTAAACCCTGTCGTGGGGATCCGGGTCCTCACAAGAATGATATGCTTCGCCGAAAGGAGGAGTCGCATGTTCCTTGTGATACAGGTACAGATACAGGTGCAGATGCAGCAAAGAAATTTGTCGAGTTGGAGTATCAAACAAACTCTAAAGTTCAGATCACTCCGGCATCAGGTATCACTTCAGGCGATTCTATTCCTGCGGAGCCTCAGGCACCACCACAGATAGACACACACTCTATAGCTAGAGATCGACCGAGGAGGCAGATCAGACCACCGCAGAGATATGAAGACACGGATCTGGTGGCCTATGCTTTTGTGACTGCACAAGAAACAGATGCACTTGAGGAGCCATCTACTTACACAGAGGCAGTCTCATGTACTGATTCCGCTAAGTGGATGCTCGCTATGGAGGAAGAGATGGAATCTCTTCATAAGAATCAGACTTGGGATTTAGTGAAGCTTCCTAAAGGAAAGAAAGCTGTTCGATGTAAATGGGTGTTCAAGAAGAAAGAAGGCACACAGGGAAATGAGAGTATCAGATACAAGGCTCGATTGGTGGCAAAGGGATACAGTCAAATTCCAGGTGTCGACTTCAATGATGTCTTCTCACCAGTGGTGAAGCATACATCCATTAGAGTTTTGCTCGGTTTGGTCGCCATGGATGATCTAGAACTTGAGCAACTAGATGTGAAGACAGCTTTTCTACATGGCGAATTAGAGGAAGAGATCTATATGCAGCAGCCCGAGGGATTCACAGTTGAGGGAAAAGAAAATCAGGTGTGCAGATTGAAGAAATCGCTTTATGGATTAAAGCAATCTCCAAGGCAATGGTATAAGAGGTTTGATTCTTTTATGATTAGCCATGATTTTCATAGAAGCAATTTTGATAGTTGTGTCTATATAAAGAAACAAATTGATGGTTCTTTCATTTATCTTCTACTCTACGTGGATGATATGTTAATTGCTTCTAAGAACATGGCTAACATTGATGAGCTTAAAGATCAGTTGAAATCTGAATTTGATGTTAAGGATTTAGGTGGAGCGAAGAAGATACTTGGTATGGAGATAAAACGGAACAGAAGTGCAAAGAAACTACAGTTATCTCAGAAGGCATACATCCAGCGTGTTTTGGAACGGTTCTGCTTAAAGGATGCCAAGCCAGTAAGTACCCCCTTCGCTACACATTTTAAACTTTCAACTGATTTAGCACCAAGAACAGATGAGGATAAAGCATACATGGAACGAGTTCCCTATGCCAGTGCAGTCGGAAGCATTATGTATGCTATGGTCTGTACGAGACCAGACCTTGCGCATGCTGTTAGTGTGGTAAGCAGATACATGGCAAATCCAGGAAAACAACATTGGCAAGCTGTGAAATGGATTTTGAGGTATTTGCGAGGTACTACAGATGCATGTTTGGAATTTGGGAAGTCTGAAGCAAGCCTAACCGATTTTGTAGATTCTGATTATGCAGGAGATCTTGATAAGAGAAGATCACTTACCGGTTATGTTTTCTCACTTGGTGGATGTGCAATTAGTTGGCGAGCTTGCTTACAACCCACGGTTGCATTATCCACGACAGAGGCTGAATATATGGCAATTACAGAGGCTGTGAAGGAAGGCATATGGTTGAGAGGCTTATTCAATGAATTAAGCATAAGCATTGAAAAAGTTACAGTATTTTGTGACAGTCAGAGTGCTATTTATCTGACAAAGGACCAAATGTTCCATGAGAGAACAAAGCATATTGACATCAAGTATCACTTTGTTCGCGAAGTTTTTGCTCAAGGTAAAATTGCGGTGAAGAAGATTAGCACATTGGAGAATCCAGCTGATATGTTGACAAAGCCCCTTCCGTATGTCAAGTTCAAGCACTGCTTGGACTTGATTAGCATTGCTTGCTGATTGGAGTGCCCTTAGGGGCTTGTGGAGAAGGTGGAGAGTTATCACTGATGTTTTATTTAAAGGGAATTTCGAGTCAAGGTGGAGATTTGTTAGATGTGACTCGAAATCAGAATCGCTTCGATTTTGGGCTTCTGGTTCGCCGATGGTTTTGCGGTGCGACAACAAATTTGGTAAAATTTTTTGAGAAAGGAAAATGGATATCCGCGGTGGAAGCGGAGAGTTTGGGTACGGATCCGATCCGATCCGCTAAGAAAAAAAAAACCCTAATTTTTTCTTTTGTTTGCCCTAGAGAGATCGAGCGATTGTACGAAAGAATAGAACTCTTGTATTCCCTCTTTTTCACATAGTGAAATCTCTCATCCTTCGCCCGTGGTTTTTTTCCCTGCAAAGGGTTTTCCACGTAAATCTGTGTATTAATTTTCTGTCGTGCAATTTTGGTTTTACCTTTTTGTCGTGATCGCCAATTGATTTTGTTTAGTTTGTGCGCTCGTTGCTAACAATACATATACCACATAGATCTATGAATAAATACAATTTGATTAGATAGAAATAAATTATTATATATTTTTGACTATGTTTTTTATTTTTAGTTTGACTTAGCTGATACAAATTCTTTCCAAAAAATTATAATAAATTTTTAAAAATTAAATTATTTATGAAATATGAAGTGGCGTCCAAATTTGGCAACTGGAGCCATCAATGAATGGACCAATATATGGCTACTGGTGGAATAGTTTAGGTACATGTAATAATTATACAGATATATGGAGTACAGCTATAGTAATTTTAAATTACATTTTCAATTCATAACTATTAATAACTTAGTGTATTTAAAAGTATATTAGAGTTCAATTTCAGATATATGTACTATTCAAATAAAGTTTTTCTATTTATATATGTAATGATCAAAATTTTAACTTCTCATAAAGAGTCTTCAAACTCATAAATAAATAGGATGACTCCTATACGTAAGATATATAGCAAAATTTATGTGAAAATAAAATTTGGAAAAGCATACAAGTACAAACAAAGTAACAAACATTAGCAATATTAGTTCTAGCGACTTGCACGTAACATGCCTCTTGTTACCCAAATTCGCGCTAATTAACTGCGCAATTCATCAGTAGATTTGCCTTTACATTGCGCGCAAATGCAACATGCGCGAAGAAAATGGATGTTAAAATAGAAATTCAGACTACAAGCAATACTTTCCACTCAGTTTCTTCGTAGTTTAGATTAATCTGCGAAAACGGCAACAATCCTTTGCCGTTCTTCTGCGAATTGCTTCCAACTGAAAGGAAACAAAGGAAACAAAATAGAACTTAAGCGAAAAATGAAGAAAACAAAAAAAAAAAAGTAGATTAGATTCGTGTCAGAGGCCCAGTGAAGTAAGAAAGCAAATTGGAGACTAGGATTTCACTTTCACTAATAGATTAAGTTGATCTGATCTGCAGAATCTGAAACAAATTAAGAAGATATAGTGGACTTACTGGTAGTGTGGAAAGCTCAGATGTTTTCTGCACCCTCAACCTCTTAGCTGTCGAAACGAACTCGCTGCAGGCGTAAGAACCATCAGTAAAAGAACTTCAAAATCTACGAAACACATTATTGCATTTTACTTTTCACGTAGACCACTGTTTATTAGATCAAAGGTGATTTGCCAATCGTAATAAACTTGATTCAAAATCAAATGCCTCAAAATTCGATCCTATTTCTTCTTCTTTTATCCATAATATTGGCATAGCTGAGCAGAAAAGGATGAAAATTATATGTACTTTCATGCATGTGCGTGCGAGATAAACTAAAATCATAATACAACGTAGATAATTTTTTTTAAAAAAATAAAGGATGCTTACTCCCAGGGAACGTCCCCGACCAAGAATCTATCTCCGTCCAAGTCTTCATAAACAAGCGTATATTCGCCAGTTCCATCAAGCAAGCCACAAAATGGTTGTTCTACTTCTCCATTTTCTCGACCTTTAGCGAGAGAAGGATCCCGTCGGGCTCATATCGAAAGAAACAACGAGGTAAGTAAAATAAGCATTCGCAAGTAGATGTATAAATAAATTTGGAATTCGAGTGAGGCTGCAGAAGTGTTTGTGCCCGTCAAAGGAATTTAAGCTTCTATAACAAGTCGATCGAAGAAGGTTACGTCGTATACCTTCGAGAAGGCCTCGAAAGAGCTCTTCTGCAGCCGAAGCTAGCTTCTCGTAGCTGTCGTAGGCCATGAGGTCTACTTTTCTTCCGATCGGGATCCCATCCATATTAATTTTTACGAGTGAAACCTTCCTTATACTCTCAGGATTCAATCTGGTTTCTGAGCTCACATTCGGTGGTTCCGAAGATGGTTTCGATGAGCTACTAGCAAGAAGTTTCCTAAACGATCGAACCGGAGGCCACCCAACAACAGGAGCAGTGTTTCTGTAATGAGAATTTCCCACATGGACAAAAAAAAAACCCATAAAATTCAGTTGAATACAGTAGAAAAATTTTTAAGTATATATAATGAACAATGATAGAACATGACATTAAAAACAATGATGCACATGTTAAATTAAGCAATTAATAACAGCCAATGGAAACTTCATTTGTCCTCAAATCATAGAACAGAGAGCATTAAGTAGAAGTTTTTTCTCTTTCTTTATCTTTTTTTTTTTTTTTTTTTTTTTTCCTTTAATCCAGGAAGGTTAATGGAACCACAAACAAGTAACACAATTAAATAATTCCTCCCAGCAAAAATTTGTCATTTTGCAATTAATGAAAATCCTATAAAAGACCAGTAACTTAAATTTCTAAAAATGAATTTTGCAAGTGACAGGACATGGCCCAACCATGACAGAGGACCATACAAAACTTATATTAAAATTTAAAAATAAAAAACCAAACTTGGATAAATGAGGTGTGGTGCATATGAGTTGTATCAGTACCTCGCCTGAGAGCTTCTGCTACCTCCATCATGTGCTGATGGAAAAAAGCATGCTTTTCCTTTTGTCTTTGGTGATAATTCCTTCCCCAAATAAGCTATATTTTCCAGCTGAAAAAACCCACTTTGCTGCTGCAGAGTACCTAACAAAAACAGAAGATTCCTGAGTCCAAAAAAAAAAAAAAAAAAAAAAAAAAAAAAAAAAAAAAAGAAAAGGCCATGAATACAACCTTGATTATTAATTCATAAAGATTTACCTTCTGGGTTGGGCTCAAATTTGCCAAAAGCTCCCCTTTTTGATCCAGAAGCAACATTAATGTTGGGTTTAGGAGAGTAATTAGGAAAGAACACAAGAGAGAGAATTGAAGATTCCTCCTCCTCCTCCTTAGTTTTCATCTCTTTCACATAATCATCTCCTCCAGGAGGGCCAAGTGTCAACTCCAGCTTTCTCTCTTCTTCTGAATCTATACTTTTGTTTCCTCCACCTGCAGCTAGTGCTACTCTTTCTTTATCTCTCACCATCCATATCTTATCCTTTGGGATCAAATCTAGCAATCTAGGAGAAGGATCTCCACCTTTGATGAGATCTTCTTCCATACCACTTACTGTTTTCTCTTCTCTTTTTTTTCCTGTATAAAAGTTGAATGAGATTATAAGCAAATCCTGGTTCAGAAGATCAAAGACCCAAGTTGTTTCCTTTTGTATTAATATGGAACTAGAAATAAAATACAGGTAGTTGGTATATTTCAATACTAAATTAGGAGAGATGAAAATGTCAAAAGCCAAACTAAAATAAGCAGCAGCATTTATAAGCCCATTTTCACACCTGTGATCCACTAAAATAACAAAAGATCTACACATTTATAATAATATTTGTATTTACTTGGAAACATTATCAAAGTCTCAAAATCCATAACACCGAGAAGAATTAAAAAAACTGGTACCTTCATCACAACAGATCTGGACAATAAGATCTCTCCACTATCTCTCTATCTCTCTTTGTAGTTCTAAGAGGGATTGGTAGGGTGAGAAATTCCACAGGTTGTTATTTGTTACTAGATCACTAATAAATAACAGTGTGGATGACACCAGCACGCTTATCCAAGCAGACCACACGGAAGAGGCGTCCCGCTTTGGCGTCTTGCAGCGGCACAAAGTGACAGAGGAGCCACTTTCGCATTGTGGCCCCTCACACTTTTCGTTATTGTATGTTTTTAAATCCTTCGTCCACTTCTGTAGTAACTCTTTCTTTTAAGCCCGCACAACTAATATAATCAGGGTCTGTTTTATTATACAGTAAAAAATTTAGGCTAAATTACAGAAATTATTTCTGTAATATTTTATTTTTTCATTTTATCCTTTTATTTTTTAAAAGTCTATATTTTGTCCCCTCGTAATTATCGAATTGTCTTTAGGGGGCAACGGCGTTAACGGAGGAGGTAAATTGACGAAAATGTCCTTACCTTATATTAGAGAGAATAAATTTTAGCTTATTTCCCACCATTTTTGAAGGGTATTTTAGTTATATCTAATAATGTTTTTTAAAAAATTAACGGTTCACTCACGGAATGGTGACGACGGGGGTAAATACATATTTTGATAATTACGATGGGGCAAAATGCAGGCTTTTAAAAGACAGATGGGCAAAATGAAAAAACGGAATATTACAGAAAATTTTTCTGTAATTTAGCCAAAAAGTTATTTTTTAAAGTATAGTTTAATTATACTTCAAAATATAAATTACTTTTTGTGTGCCAAATTTATTATAGAATAAAATTTTCACAGATATAATATAGTATATATACTATGGTTTGTGACATTTTTATCTATATAAATTTATTATTGAATATAAATAAAAATATTTTGAGATCAAATTTCGTCGGTGGACTCCTTGCTTTATTTAGTTTCTTTTTTATTTAATTCAGTCTCATGTTAGTTTTATTTTGTCATTATTAATTTAATATATAAATTTAGTAAATTTGATTATTGTGAATGAATATGTTCAGTATTCATATAAAGTTACACGAACTAGAATCCACCTTACACTTTCAAAATATATAATAATAGCATTAACTAGAGCTTAGGTAATATATATATATATATATATATATATATATATATATATATATATATATATATATATATATATATATATATATATATGGTTGGTAATTTAGCTCGCTGTTTACGAGCCGAACGGCTCGAAATGAGCTCGAGATCGAATAGCTTATTTAGTAAACGAGCCGAATTTTTTAGCTCGTTTAATAAATAAGCCGAACACGAGCTGGATCAGCTCGCTCGTGTTTGACTCGATAACAACTCGAATATATATATATATATATATATATATATATTATATATATATATATATATATATATATATATATATATATATATACTATTTATATTTTAGATCATCAATTTTTTATAAATTTTAATTATTAGATTAAAATTTTAATTTTATTTTAATTTTACATCTAATAGTAAAAATGAAAATCAAATTTGTTGTTCGCGAGCCAACTCGTTTTCGGCTCGTTAATAAACGAACCGAATACGAGCCGAATTTTTCAGTTCGATATTTAAACGAGTCAGCTCGTGTTCCGCTCGTTTATTAAACGAGCCAAATACGAGCCGACCCCAACTCGCTCGTGTTCTACTCGTTGACACCCATATATATATATATATATATATTGCTATTTATTTGTATAGCAGTGGAAATGCTATTTTTTTACTGTTTATTTGGTAAAAAATAAATAGAGTAAAAATTAAAAATATATAAAAAATAATATATATTATTATTATTTTATTAATATTCGTTCGTATAAATAAAGTGGGGCCGCATGTAACACTTGTGACCATCATATTGAACAAGTTATTCGCTTCTCCATGTGCTCTGTAGACAACTCAAACCATCGAGTTCTCAGTGTCTCAGGTTCAATGTATGTCTTGGGTATGTTCCCTTCGAAAGATCTAAAAAGAAATTTTTATTTTATTTTTATTTTATGTTTTTCTTTTTTTCTTCGGAAACAAACAAAATCTTAAAAAAGGTCAAACCCAATAAAATCACGGTGGCCCGCGCTCGTTGTCGCGGGTGAACCGCAATTATTGAATAACATGCCGTGCATGCAGCAAATACTAAACTAATATAGTGGTTGTTATCTAAATTCGAATATGACTACAAATTTTAGTACTGAAACTTTAAAACTAAATCAAACCATGCACGGTGGTGGTCCACGTTGGTCATGAGTTCAACATGACGAAGAAAATGACATGCGCGACGATGACGAAACCGAACAAGCGAAATGAAAAAACCCATAGATTCACTTATAGAATATCATAAAATTCGGTGCATATGCAGGAAAATGAGAGTGAGGCGCATGCTAATGGATCAAAGAAATTGAAAGTGACATTTTCCTCTCTCCCTCTCTTTCTTTTCTTTTTTGTTTTTTGTTTTGAAATCAGAATAAGCTCACGTAGTCACATGTATCCGAAGAGATTGCAAATACAATAGAAATCATCAAGATAGCAGAAATTATTTAATTATAAATTTTAAAATAATTTTATTTGTTAGTGCGCGTTTATCTGCTGGCTGCTGCGCTGCAAATTAGTTGCTACTGGGAGACGAATCTATTCTGCATATGTAGTAGCTATTTCTTAAGCTTGGAATAAGGAGAAAGCCACTTTCGCGGCAAAAGGAAATGCTAATCGAATCGTTCTGGAGCTGCTTAGTTCGTCCCTTTCCGACGATTGATGCTTATCGCATCTGCAAAGCTTCTTCGCAAAGAAACCACTCCGAGCGAAGGAAAAAAAAAAAAAGCCTAATAAAATCGACCGCGCACAAACCCTGAAACCTCGCAAAAATCCAACACCATCGCCATGGGTTGCTGCGTCCCTAGACCCGCGGCCCGCGCCCCAGGGAGGAGACGATCCTCCGCGTCCCGGGCGCGACGGCGCACCTCGTCGGCGACGGCGACGCGGTGGCGCTCGGGGCCGGAGAGCTCGTGGTGGCGCGCGTGGCGAGCAGGGGCGCGGCGCTCGCCACCGTGGTGCGCGTGGGGCGCGGCCTCGGGTGGCCGCTCGCGAAGGACGAGCCCGTCGTCAAGCTAGGCCCCCGCCACTACCTCTTCACCATCCCCGACCTCGGCGGAGGCGACGAGGGGGGAGGGTTTTTGAACTACGGGGTTTCGTTCGCGGCGGGGGAGGAGGGGATCGGGGCGAGGTTGGCCTCTTTGGACGCGTTTCTTAAGGAGAACGCCTGCTTCTCCGCGCCTTCGGATATGACCGAGAATAATAAGGAGGTGGATTGGAAGGAGTACGCGCCGAGGGTGGAGGATTACAATGGAGTTTTGGCGAAAGCGATCGCTGGGGGAACGGGGGAGATCGTGAAGGGGATCTTCATGTGCAGCAACGCTTACGCTGCTCAGGTAACGTTGTTGGATTCGCTTTATTGTTGTAGGTAAGGTGTTTGATTTTTTGTCTCATTGGATACAAAGACCAGCATTAAATTATTAGAAAGATTATTTTGTTAAGTACAAACAATATATATTTGGTGAACAAGTTCAAAACTTCATCCCATTTGCATAAAATTGGAAACGTTTAAATTTATCACGCGAACAATCAAACTTAATTTTTTTGTTTAGTGTGTCTAATGAAATGAACGGTAGAAATCGTAGTAGTATTGCAGGTTCAAAAGGGAGCAGATTTGTTTCGACCTCAAGCTGCAGGTGCAAGGACTAGTGTTTCCTACGAGAAGGATAGAGCTGATAGAAATCGCGATGTGAATAAGCATGGAGCAATCAACAAGAGCATCAAAAGGTACCCAATCATTAAATAACTTCAATGAAATTCCATGAGTATTTCTCATGTAAAATTGTTCTTTTTAATTCAGGGTGAGGAAGCTATCAGAAATGACAGAGAGAATGAGCCAATCTTTGCTTGATGCAGTTGTAACACTCACTGGGTCTATAGGAGCACCACTGCTTCAATCAAAATCTGGAAAGGCTTTTCTTGCTACAGTCCCTGGAGAGGTTCTCTTGGCCTCTCTTGATGCCATTAGTAAGTAAAAAGATTGTTACATTATAGTGAAATTAACATCTCAGTTGTTAGAACTACTTTTTACTGTTAAGTCAATCTTTTGGATAATATAGCATAACACCTAGTTTTGTGACCTCGTGTGCTCGATTTCCCAATGGATTCTACATCCCCCGGGGTTTACCAATTCTGCGTGTTGTTAAGAGTATTTTTTGGACTGTTTTTTTATTAGATTGATTTTTTGGTTATGTAGGTTCTTCTGTTTTGTAGATGTTGATTTTATATCTTTGTGTAATGTAGTGACCAAGTTTGAACTGCAGATAAGGTTATGGATGCAGTAGAGGTTGCTGAAAGAAAAACTATTGCGGCCACTTCTGGAGTCGTCTCTGGTGCAGTGTCTAAGAGGTGAGCCAAACAATTTACCAAGGCCCAAAGTACAAAGCACCCCCTACTTATTTAGACTAAATTGGTTACTAATAAAATAAAATATATAACACAATAATAGGAGAACATGAGTAGCTCATGTGCAAATGCTACTATTATTGTTTTTTTTTTATTGATATCGGAAGTTAATAAATGATCATCATATTGCTAGGTTCGGAGAGAACGCGGGAGAGGCAACAGAAGACGCATTTGCGGCGGCGGGACACGCCGTCGGAACAGCTTGGAATTTGTTCAAGATCAGGAAGGCCATCACTCCATCTTCATCACTCCCATCCAACGTGCTAAAGAATGCAGTGAGGAAGAGAAACTAATAAGTGATTGTGTGTGGGCATTGTGACATTACAAAGTTTCATTAACATCTAGAGCACCATCCCTGTTACATTTAAAAAAAACAATGTTGTGTACGGATACGTACTATTACAAGCATAAATGATTGTTGATGTTATTTATATCTATGTTAATAATAATGGTGTGGCTAAGTTTATATCCAACATTTTACATTTCGTATAGGTGGTTTTACATAGTAGTATCCTTTAATTATTTTTATGTCGCGTTTGGAATTTTACTTTTTTAAATTTCATAATATGTTTTAAAAATAATACTCAGCATTTTATATTCCCAAATTAACAAAAATAGTAACTCAATTGGGTTTTAATTTCTTGTTGTACTCGTCACTTGCGCCGCTTTAGTGAAATTTCAAACCGAAGTATTTGGTTTGTCGACCGTTGGACTCCTCGTTCCTCTCGTCCATCACCTTCTCTCCTTTTCTCACTCTCATCCTCCAATTTCTCCAATTTCTCCTCCTTCGATCCCTTCCTCTTCCGATCGAAACCCCAGCGAAAAAAGTTGGTAAAAGAGATCGAGGAAATGCTGAGAAGCGCCAGAGGAGGCAAAGCGATGGCGAAGAAGAAGCCCCTTTCGGATATATCCAACGATCGGAAGCCGCTGAGATCCCGCGAGGAGGAGAAGGCCCCAGCGGGTGATGGGAGCGACGGCGCTCTCGATCGCCTCCTCCTCGTGCGCTCCGATCTTTCCGATCTCATCGACCAGGTTTGTGTTCGGTGAGAACCCTAATTTCTCATGTTTTCGATAACTAGAAATTTAGAGACGGATGCAAATATTCGCGCATGCGATGCCCTAGATCTTTGTTTGGTTCGATAAGGACTCGTTTCGTTTCCTGTTTAGCTGATAGCGATTTCCTGATTTTTGGTGAATCTTTTGATATTTTTTGTCCTAAAAACTACTTCTTGGGCGGTGTTTTGGGCCGTTTCTTACTCGTTGAAGATGGAAAATTACATTCATTAGATGCAATAAAAGTGAGTACGTAGTGCATAAATCATCATAATACCATTGCTTGGTCAGAGCGTTGATCTTAGTGTGTTCTTTATTTCTGATCAAAATTGCATCTTTTTTTTGTTAAAAAAAAAAATTATTACTTCGCTGATTTGATATTATTATGTTTTTGGGCAAACGCGGTTGTGTAAGGTATATATTGTCTTTAATTGCTTGGTGTTTAATGATCAACATGAACCTCGTTGTTTCTCGTAGTCATATGGTTTCTTACTATACTTCGCATTTACAGGTCGATAAGCTTGCGACGGAAACCCTTCACTGTAAAACAGTCGCCAGGAAAGGAACCCAAGAGATAGAGTTCTTCAGACATGCCTTGTCTGATATGCATTCATCTTTGAAGGTATACACTGCCTTCAATTAGTTACCACTCGATACTGTTGTTATGTTATTAACCTGGGATCAAAGTAACTTTTGTCGGTATCAGATTTGGTTAAAGTCTTACATCTAATGCTCTATTTTTTTGTTATGTGTTTCTTTATTCTAAACAGTCCTGGTCGCTAAGGCTCCAACAAGCATTTGCGACTACTTTGCCTGTTTCTGAGAATCAGTCGGAAAGCAATTTAGATGCTTGTCCTGTTTCTTCTGCTGTTGCAGCAGGAGATGGAAATTTGGTTCTGAAAAATGAGACATTACCTGATCTGGATATGATAGTCTCTCCTTCGCCCCTCGTTTCGTGGCGTGCTGGTGCTTGTCGAGTTGGGAATGAGAGACAGTTATTTCTTCTAACACCGTTGCCCACCCCCAAAATTCGTTCATCTAAATACACGAGATCATCGAAACGAGTGGTGGAAACTCTCGCCTCGATGAATGAAAACAATGCTCATCAATTGCCTGAGTCCTTAATCAACCCTACAAATCATGTCGATTTACTGCAATGCGCGAAAGCAAAGGACGCTACAAGTGATGTTTTAAAGCCTTTGCAGAGTTTGCATTTCTCACCTGTGCGATTTTCTAACCAGAAGAGCAGAAGAACCTCTGTTATTTTGCTAACTCCTTGCTTTAAGACATCAGCACTCAAGCCGACCTCTAAGCCCTCAAGTAACAAAGAAATCAACATGTTTGAAGCAACTCAAGACGATAAGATTTCTGGGCACTTTGATGAGCTATTAATTGAAGAAGTTTCACAGAGCTTGGCATCGAAGTACAAGGAACTCTTTCAGTTCCAGCCAGCTCTTAGTAGTGTGGGTACTCGGAGGAGGGAAGTTGATGGAACTCTTGAATGGTTCTTGTCACCCCTAAAGACTTGTGTACTAATGGAGCCATCAAATGAAAAGCCGCTCCAAACACCTCCTACCAATAGTAGGGCTTCTTTGCTTGGTACCCCTGGATGGAATGACTTGGAAAGCACTATAAGGACTAATGGTGAGAAGGCTGGAGAAGAAACACTAAAAAAAGAACTCTGGACTAAATTTGAGGCGGTTTCGACAAATGGACTACAATTCGATAAAACTGTCTTTGAAAGGACGGCAAGGAAAGGTTTTCTAGATATGCTTGAAGAGGTCTCAAGTGAAACTGCTTCCAGTTTCAGTGTTGCAAGTTAGCAGCATGTTGAACCAAAATTTGCAGCTGTACTCAATAGATATATTGTCTTTGAAACAATCTGCAAGATTGTGATTTTTGTTCTGTTACATACCATCTTCAGGGTCTTGCTGATATTGAGGTTAAATTCTTTCCTGGAGCTTGTAACTTGTCAAAATCTTCATATAGTATCTTCTGGATTTTTGGATTTTTTTAATCTCATGAATAAACATCCTTATTAGGATTTAATCTCCCTTGTGTTGTTGTAACAGCTCATGATGATACTTTCTTAATTACATGGTGGGTACCAGCAATTCAATCCTATGTTAGTTTACTTGTTGCTGCACAGTTCATGCCTTTGTGTATATATATATCTGGTAAATATTTTTTTGATTAGTAGGAATTCAGCTTATGTGTGACTGTAGAGTCCAATCTTCACTAGCAGATGTTTACTGCTAGTATTGTTATTTATAATTCTTTATTTCTTCATGAACTGTTCTGCTGATATGGGTAATGCATGTAGTAGGATTTGCTGTATGGGACTCTCTACAGTCACATCTAATTTCTGAATTTTCTATAATGGATACATCAACTGTTTATGGAAAGATATTAATATTGCATCTTATCGCCTTTGTGACAAGGTCCCCTCACCCTCCCTCCTCATCTTAATCCATCCCCTCTATCCTCACAAAGTGAAAAGTGGAAACTAGTAAAATAAAAGTGGGTTAGAGAGCATATTTTCAATTAAGATTAGATTAAATGATAATGCATGCGCAATGGAACTTTTTTTGTGTGGATTAAATGATAATGCATGCGCAATGGAACTTTTTTTGTGTGGTTGGAATTGACTAAAAATTTCCTTTTCATCCATTACAAAGTCAAGAAAGTCACAATTTTTTTTAAAAAATAAATAATAATACATTTCAACTACAATATGATTTATAATTTATTTGGTATAATTTATTTTTTTTGTGTGATTGAAAGTAGGAGTTTGATTTTTGTACATTAAAAAATATTGACGTCTATAACTTACAGAAATTACATAGTCTGAAAAAATATATATTTAAAGGTGAAAATTATATAATTTTAGCTATCAAATATTATATAATTTTAAAATAACTTTGTAAAAATATATTAAATAAAATATTTGTGCATCTAAACATGTACTAAAAGTTTAGAAAAAAATAGAGGAATAAAATACCACCACTTTTTTACCAATCTATTACGTCAAAGTGATGGGGATCAATCCACCTTAGAAAGAGTATAGCCTCCGTAATTATTTTTTTGAGCAAAAAATAATATATTATTCACTTTGTTTATTTTTTTAGCATACTATATCCTCTATAATTATTTATTATAATTATTTGTTGGCATTGTGTAAATTTCTGCTTCCATTTTATTGAATGCTGCAGCGAACTTCTCTAATTGCGCCGAAACATCCGGGTGTAGAAAATTAGAAAGAGAAATTCTTTGAGTGTCCACAATGAGTTCCCTCAATTTCTCCTGTAATGTTAATGTGTTCATACCTACAATATGGAGTTATAAACTTATTAATTAATATATCCAATAAATAAATATTTGGACTCTACACATCAAAATAATATTCTTGGCACAAGATGTATACATAGTTGTATTTCATACGCCATATTCTTTAACTTTTTAACAAAAATTTTAAAATTAAATTTTAGTTTATTTTATATTTTTTATGATATTTAATATATATATATATATATATATATATATATATATATATATATATATTATAAATTTTAAATACTGATTTTTTTACAAACTAAATAATAACTCTTGTTTGTAATAGGGTGCATGTATAATTCGTTTCTTTTTCTTTTTTAGAAAAGAATAATAATGGGCTTTTGAAATGCACAAAATTTATTTATTGCAGTGTCGATCTGCGGAGATCAGCTACAAAGGACGCTGGAGACTTTTGCTTCAACCTTACAGTGTTGCTAAACTTTTATTAGATTTTATAAGCGCCCTTCTAATTTGAAACCAAATTATTTTTTATGTTAGAAAAAATTTATGAAACCCAATCTGAATTATTAATATATTGATAGATGTAATAATATAAATGATCGTAGTTAAATTTTTTAAATAATTCAATGTATTTATGAAATCCAATCTGAATTATTAATATGTTGATAGATGTAATAATATAAATGATCATAATTAAGTTTTTTAAACTATTCCATGCATATTAATACAACTCATAATTGAAATAAAAATGAAAGATAAAATTAAATTATTTTGAAATAAAAAATAGAATGGCGATTCATTTAAAATTATTTTGATTTATTTTTTAAATAAAAATTGAAATAGACAATTGGAACCATTAGAATTTTGAAAGAATAAAGTAATAACCAAAAAAAAAAAAAATGTTTGTTAAAGAAGATCTTAATTTATTATGAAGTAGACTAATTCAAAATTTGAAATCGAATTAGGCCATAATTTAAGTAGGCTTTTCTCATTCCATAATAAAACGAGTATCTAAATATAATTTTTGTAAAATAAATAACAGTTATCAAAAACAAGTAAATTTTATTCTGATTTCATAATTTAAAAAATAGGTGAACAATGCTACAACCATGTAACCAAATGGGACAATGCCACCTGTATGAGCTGTAGGAATTTGCTACAACCAGATGCTGCAAGGGATCCTCTCGTAAGTTGTAATCCGACGCTAGGATGTCCACGAGCCGAACACGAGCTTACTCGTTTTAATATTGAGCTAAAAAATTCGGCTCGTGTTCGGCTTATTCATTAACGAGCCGAACACGAGCTGGTTAGCGAACAACAAATTTAATTTTTATTTTTATTATTAGATGGAAAGTTG
The DNA here is from genome assembly GCA_029168755.2 of Tillandsia fasciculata. Lineage (NCBI taxonomy): Eukaryota > Viridiplantae > Streptophyta > Magnoliopsida > Poales > Bromeliaceae > Tillandsia > Tillandsia fasciculata. The sequence goes on from CM054936.1 coordinate 1,384,762, forward strand.
AAAAAAAAATTAAAAAATTAAAATTTATAAAAAATTAATAATATATATATATATACTAGCTGTTATCGAACGAACTGATTTCAACTCGTGTTCGGCTTATTTATTAAACGAGTTGAAAAATTCGACACATGCTCAACTCGTTTAGTAAACGAATGATTCGATTTCGAACGTATTTCGATTCGAACATGAACTGATCCGGAAACAGCCGGATTACCATGTACAACGCTACGACCAATTCACGTGTTCCGCGGAGAGCTACTGTCGCGCTCGCACACGCACAAGGATGCTCAACTCTGATTCGTCGTGCTGAGATGGTGTACGGATCCATAATTTAGGATTCTGACACGTCGACCAACAGCCGTAGAGTCTACATATCACAGTTCTTAATTTAAAGTTTCCCAGTGTAAAAAAAATATAAACATTTCAAATACTCGACAAAATTATTATTATTATTATTTTATTTATTACATATCAGTTAAAGGTTCATATTGAGCACTGTTATTTGTGTACATAAATTTTACACTTTTTTTTTTATTATTTATTTTTTGTTACAAAAAAAAAATTACGTGCTATTTGTTTAATAAAATATAAAAAAAAAATCTAATATAAAAAAGTACGCTTTATCATGGATACTAGTGTAGTAACCCGCGCGATGCAGCGGGTAGATAATAAAAAATAAAAATAAAAAATATTAATAGGATATATATTTTTATAAATTTTTAAATATATAAAAGTGAAAAAAATTTCATATCAAATTAATAATAAATTAATCTAAATGTATAACCAGTATATATGTTTAAGTTTAATAGTTCAAAAAATAAAATGGGAATTCAAGTAATTACCAAGTTTTTTGCTTCCCGAGTTTTTAATATACCCATCCTGAGCCATTTTGTTAATTAGCTTCCTCATAGTGCTCTGATTAGCTTCCCCGTCTAACTTGCTTTGAAGCTTCGCTATTGTCACATAATCTATTGGTAAAGCATGATAAAGAGCTTGAAACCAAATCGCAAGCACAATAAATAAAAGACATAAGCTGTTGGATAAAAATATAAACGTATATTTGTATGTAAATATATCAATTAAGAGCATATGATACCTTCATGTACATGAAATCCTCATCAGACGTCTTGGTAGTTTTCTCGGTCTGTGGAATCTCTTGCATCTCAACCTCCTCCTTTACAACAAATGAATTGGAGTTGACTTCCTGGTAGTAGAAAAAAAAAACAAAAAAAAAAAAGAAGTTAAAAGAAAAGGTGCATAAAGAAAAAGGAAAAGAACCAACCATTATTTACCTTGTTAATAGTGTAACTATCCTTCGTAGCTATGGATATTTGTGATGAACATACAAAATTTCGTGATGAGTATGAAATGCTTAACTTGGACTTTGATCTTCTTAAGAAAACCTATAATATTTTAATTGAGGAAAAAAAATAAATTGTTTCTTAATTGAAGGAGATTATGGATGGTATTGTTAAAACTCCTCGTTATTTACTCTGCAATGAGCAAATATAAATGAATAATTAAATAAATCACATGTAGAAAAATCTAATCTTGAAATCAAAATATTGGAGAAAAAAAATAAATTGAAAAGAAAATAGAATATTCAAAAGAACAAATCCTAGAATAAAGAAAAATTGGATTGGACGAAGGTGGCCATGAAGTGGACGATGGAGATTTTGATCTTGGAGGAGGAGGAGGAAGAGGAGGGCAAAGAGATTTGGAGGTTCTCCACGACGGGAAGAAGGCTTAGAGAAAGAGTGAGAGAAGAAGAATAATAATAAAAAGAACTAAAAAATGGGAAGATATAATTAATTCATTGAAAGTAGAGAGTAAGAAGAGTTGGAGGTTGGGAATGGAAAGAATTTATCATTAATTCATTAAAAGTTAGGAATAAGAAGAGTTGGGGGTTAGAAATGTGAAGAGTTTATTATTAATTCATTGAGAATTGAAAAAGAGAAGAGTGAAAGAAAATTTGACACGTGGCAAAAAAAATAGGGAAAATCATATAGAGGTATAGATATAGATAACTTATTGAGTTCTACACAATTCATCTCATCCTCTTTTTAAATTATATATTCGTTTGACAATTAATAAAAAAAAAAAAATCTGATGATTGACTTCAAAAAAAAATATTTTTTTTTTTTCTTTTGTCAGATCACCAGGGCACAACTGATCAATTGGGATACAATAAAACACCCAACCAAGTATCATGCAGTGTCGCGAATCTCGATTACTTGGTAATCTTATAAATCTATAATAATACTCAACCATTAAGCATCCCAGAAACGCACGTTACGCACGCAAAGCTTTTTCAACAGAGATCATATTTATATATATATATATAATATTACCTATAAATAAATTTTTTTCAATCCAAACCTTCCCCATTTCTCTCTTTTTCTCTCCATCTCTTTCGAAGCAAGAAGACAAAAAAAAAAAAAAAAAAAAAGAAAAAAAGAAAAAAAAGATAAATAAATAATATTTTAAGTTCCCGCTCTCTCGCCATGTTCGCGCTCCACAATTGCTCCACTATTCTGGTAATGTAGTAATAATATAATATTGAGAAATACATTCATTCAATTTGTTACTAAAAAATATTAAATTCCAAGGAATATTCCGTCTCTGTTAAGATTTTTTTCTTTTCTTCTTTTTCCGTCGATGTTGTGTTGACTATTAAGAACGCGGTAGTAGCCGCGGTATTAGTTATCTACTTTTCGTTGCGTCGCTGTTTCGTTCGTTTTCGTTCTTTATTTTCCCATTTCGCTCTTTGACTCTTTCACAACCCCTACCCTGCGTTTTGTGGGCGGCGAGAGTAGAGGTGCGGCGGGGAGAAGCGCGGTCTACGGCGGCGATCGCGGCGGTTCTCGGCGGCGGCGGCGGCGGCGGCGGGGGTGCTGCGGTGTTGCGGCGGAGGAGGAGGGAGGGAGAGGGAGATGGGCGACGTGGACCTCAAGGCCACCGTCGGGGGTGGCGTCGAGGACGCCTACGGCGAGGATCGGGCGACGGAGGATCAGCTCGTGACCCCGTGGACCGTATCCGTCGCCAGGTTCGATTCTTGATTTTGCGGAATTTTTCCTGAATTTTTTTTTTTTCACGTGTTTTTCGGTGGATTTTCTCGGATTTTTTTTGATTCGGATTTGGTCGGGTTTGACTGGGTTTTGATGTTTTTGTTTAGTCCATCTAAGCCCTAATTTACGGAGTATTCAAGGGGGGTATCTTGAAAAACCCTACTCTGATGCTGCTGCTTATTTGGTTTAAGAATCGATATCAATTGGAATAGAAAAGAAATGTTCTCTCTAATTTAACAAATCTTATATTTTTAATTGATTACGACGATCGTTGATTAAACTATATATACATCTCTTTCAGAGTTTAGCCTATGTGGAAGTTAATGTCATTGCAGTGTACTACTACTCCTCAATCCCTATTTCCATTTTTTTTGTTTGTTTTTTTTTTTTTTATACCTGAAATGAGATTTGGAGTAATTTGGGTGAACATGTTCCTCTTTGATATTATGGAAGAATTATATACTTTGCTTTGCTTGGTATCTGGTTAACTTGAACGTCTCTTTGTTCTTTATTCTCTGTAGTGGGTACACTTTGTTGAGGGATCCGCACCACAACAAAGGTCTCGCCTTTACGGAGAAAGAGAGGGATGCACACTACTTGCGAGGCCTCTTGCCCCCTGCAATTGTTACGCAAGAGCTTCAGGTTTGTATGCATGTGCTATTTAGATCAGGTCTAAACCAAGAATTTAAGTATCGTCGCACGGGGTCGTGCCGAAAATTTATCGGCACGGTACGTGTCGGGCCGTGCCGATGAGTGCTGGTCATAAAAAAAAAATACATATGCGCAGACACATAATGGCATGAAATATTTATTTTCTTTAGCAATATATTTTTTAATTTTTTATTATGTATTTTTATCAAATATTTTTAATTTTATTGAAAAAATTATTTAGTAATTTAAAGAAAAAAGAGTTTGGAGCGTACCGATGGATACTTAATTATTTGGTCTAAACCATTCTACTTTGAACCCAAATGTGTTGGTTGATCCATGTGCACAAATGTGTTCCCCAGGAGAAGAAGCTCATGCACAATCTTCGGCAGTATCAAGTGCCTCTGCAACGTTACATGGCCATGATGGATCTTCAAGTAACTTAAAAGCTGAACTCTCTTTCTACTGTTTTATTAATGGATTTCGGGTTCCGAGTGTTCTTGACTCGAGCAACATTTAGTAAAGACGATCTGCTCTGCAGGAGAGAAATGAGAGGCTTTTCTACAAGCTTCTTGTTGACAATGTCGAGGAGTTGCTTCCGGTTGTTTACACACCGACTGTCGGTGAGGCTTGCCAGAAGTACGGATGCATCTTTAGGCGACCTCAGGGGGTTTATATCAGTCTAAAAGAAAAGTAAGATGCCACTTTCTTGTATTACTTGTCGTCGATTGAAGCTTTTTGTAGTGAACGCGAGGGGCTTCGTTATTTTGCAGAGGGAAGATACTCGAAGTGCTGAAAAACTGGCCCCAGAAGAGCATCCAGGTTATTGTCGTCACTGATGGTGAGCGGATTTTAGGGCTCGGTGACCTTGGCTGCCAAGTAAGCTACACATGCATTGAGACTTCGTTAGGAATTTGCTTTGTGGTTTTGCATTCTTACTAATCTGAATTAAGAATATGCTGGTCGAACATTTACGTAGGGAATGGGAATACCTGTGGGCAAGCTTGCTCTTTACACTGCTCTCGGAGGAGTTCGCCCATCTGCCGTAGGCATTTCATTCTTTTTAATTTAATAGTTTCATCATTTCCTCATCATAGTTCACTTTGTAAGTTTAATATCATGTATTTTTTTAGTCTTTTGGTTTATTTTTGAGGAAGAAAACTTCAAGAAATGTTGTTTGATGTAGTGCTTACCCATCACAATTGATGTGGGTACAAACAATGAGACGCTGCTAAAGGATGACTTCTACATTGGATTAAGGCAAAGAAGGGCTACCGGCCAGGTTTCGTATTACCTTTATTATTCTCATTCATATTCTGCTTGTTACTATTCTGTTGCTTGGAATGCTAATGTGTGCTCATTAACTTGCACTGAATCAGGAATATGCTGATCTTCTGCAAGAATTTATGGCTGCCGTCAAGCAGAACTATGGGGAAAAGGTCCTCGTTCAGGTTGGTAATAATCACAAGAAATAATATGATTTCCATCTCACGATGAACTGTCAAATTTCAATTTCTTTTTGTTCTCTCCATAATGATTTATTCATTTGTTTCGCAGTTTGAAGATTTTGCCAACCACAATGCATTTGAACTTCTTGCTAAGTATAGCAAAACTCATCTTGTCTTCAATGATGATATTCAGGTCTGAGTTGGATCTTTTCCTTGCAGTTTGCATTATTTGAAATGTTGTAGTTTGCCGTGGTCAAGAAAAAATATCTAATTTTGGTTGTTTTGAGCATTGCAGGGTACAGCCTCTGTGGTCCTTGCTGGGATTGTTGCAGCTTTAAAGTTGGTCGGCGGAACCTTAGCAGAGCACTCTTTCTTGTTTCTTGGTGCTGGGGAGGTCTTTTCCTTTGCCTGTTCTTTTTTTTTTCCCCTCTTCTGACCAGCATCTGTTTATGCAAGCATTTCAACTTTTACTACAATACTTTATAAAGCTTTATAATATGAATATCAGCTGATATTTTGTTGCATTTTACTGTCTAGTTCACTGAGATGTTGGATGCTTGGAACTATATATATACGAGTCCCTTAGTCTCATAATGAATCCAAGTAGTTCACTTCCAACTGTAGTACTTTAAAGTAAACTTGAGGATTGTTCTGATTTACATAACTACTGTAAGTTATTTGTCATGAGACTAATAATCCTCATGTCTGTCATATCAGGGTGTTTTTCCAATACTTCAGCATTTTGGTCAGATTATTTGACTGAAGCGTGGTTTGCGCTGTGGATATACTTCATCTTTCCATATTAAATTCATGTTTTTTTTTTTTTGTGTGCGTAGTTTCGTGTTGTATCCCTAGCCATTTTCTTTTCCTGTAAAATTTACTACATTAGAGATACTTAGTCTTTGGTGCTTGCAGGCAGGGACAGGTATTGCTGAACTGATAGCTCTTGAGATGTCCAAGCAGGTATTACACCTTTGTTCTATTTAGATTCCTCATTATTTCCTTTTTAGTTTTACTTAATATAAAATTTCTGCTGTGGCTCTACCATTCTAGATCTGATCTTGACTAAAAACAATTGATTAATTGTGTCATTTTGCAGACAAAATCTCCAATAGAAGAGACTCGCAAGAAAATCTGGCTTGTGGATTCTAGGGTTTGGCTTTATGCAACAAACTTGTTTTTCCTTACTCGGCAAACTCCTTAAATCAACCTTTTTCTCCATCACACTAGTTGAACCTAATATGGAAGTACATTGCATTATAGGGATTGATTGTGAGCTCACGCAAGGAGTCTCTCCAACATTTCAAGAAACCATGGGCCCACGAGCATGAACCTGTTAAGAACCTCTTTGATGCTATTAAGGTGCCGAATCATTGCCCATAATGCTTTATAATGCTTCTAGCTGTTAGAATTCTATATAAAAATATGCTTATTTTCATCCTTTTTTCAGGCCATTAAGCCAACTGTTCTAATAGGATCATCTGGTGTGGGGCAAACCTTCACTAAGGAAGTAGTTGAAGCCATGGCATCTTTTAATGAGGTAAATTTCATTCTTGGGTTTTCTTTTTTCACCTCCAGCTTTCTGAGAGTTTGATTGAACCGATAATTGAAAGATCTAATAATGTCTTGTTAACACTATGCAGAAGCCTGTGATTCTTGCTTTATCTAACCCTACTTCACAATCTGAATGTACTGCCGAACAGGCATACACATGGACTAAGGTAATAATTCCCCTTTTCTTTGCCACTTCTATATATTCTTCTCTTATTCAGAGTTGGTATTGATAGGGGTATGCTTTATTAATCCATGACTCAGCACTGCAATTATTATTTTTACAGGGTCAAGCAATATTTGCTAGTGGAAGTCCATTTGACCCAGTTGAGTATGATGGCAAGATTTTTGTGCCTGGCCAGGTAAATATTTTTGCCCTCGCTTTTCATGTTCTTGTTCTTGGTGACTGAATTTGTTGGTGACTAAATATTTATCAGTATTGAACAATTGAATAGCTAATTTTTTTGTTACTTGTTTTTGTTTTTCCAAGGCAAACAATGCTTACATTTTTCCAGGATTTGGCCTCGGTGTGGTGATCTCGGGAGCAATTCGTGTGCATGATGACATGCTTCTTGCAGCTTGTAAGTACATACCAATTACAGAAACTGACATATAATGTAATGCTCTTGTGTCTGATTATGTATATGATTAGTTTGAAGATTTTCTGGCAAATAGGAAAAAAGCATTTGTAGAACATTGAGAAAGTATCGCCTTGTGCAGTTTAGTTTGGTTTGCTTCTTGGGCAGAAAAGCTATCGAAAGTGTTTATGGGCTAAAACTTCTGTTCTTTGAGATTATTGGGACACCAATGACGGAAGAAGTATGGTTCAATTTTGCCAAACAGCGTAAAACTTTCAAAAAAATGGAGAGTTTGTTCTATTTCCTTGACCCGGTTGCAATCTTTTTGGTTCTGAAAAGCTAATGGTTACGTATTTCCTGGGAAATATTTCACCCGAACTCCTTTCAATTTGGCACTTTCGCTTATTCTTCCCTCTCCAATATCTCTTAACACTTTTCTTGGAACAGCTGAAGCTTTGGCTCAGCAGGTAACGGCGGAGAACTATGAGAAAGGCCTGATCTACCCGCCTTTCTCGAATATTAGAAAGATATCTGCTCACATCGCCGCTAACGTAGCTGCTAAAGCATATGAACTTGGTTTGTGTTTCTTTCTTTTTTCTCTCTTTTTTGTTTTCGTTAGCTAGTCTTTTTTGAGGACAATGAATCTGCATTTTGTTTCTACTGTTTATGTGCATCATCTCAAGTTTCGTCTTCTCATGCTGCAGGATTGGCGAGCCACCTCCCTCGCCCAGAAAACTTGGTGAAGTATGCAGAGAGCTGCATGTACTCTCCCATTTACCGTAACTACCGGTAGACGAAGCACTGAGAAATTTTGGCTTGAAACTATTGAGTAAGAGATGCTGTATGCTTTAATAAATCAGACGAAATTGTAGTAGTTTGCCTCTCTCGAGCTTTTCTGTTGTAAGCAATGTTGTGTCTTGCTCACCCGGCATGGATGTTACTGGTTCTGTTACCAGGTTTATTGCGCTGGTTTGTGATGAGCTATGCACCGAATAAATTTCAATCTATCTGATGAAAGACTTTATAAATTTCATCGAGGACTGTTTAGTGTAAATCTTGTTTATGAGTTTCAGCACTGTGAATAGGTGACTCGATTGCTCTGCAGTTCTATAGACGGTTGAGATTTCGTTCTTTTTAAGTTCAGCGGAGCTACATATGTTTATCTATTTGGGCGTTTACATCATTCTCGTTAAGACTAATACAGTATAAAGTACTATCCAGATGTGTACATCTCTTCTAAAAATGACCAGTTCTCACACCAGCATTTGCGCTGGACCGCTAGCCAAAACGCAGAAAGTGGAATAAACATCGTAACCATTGGTAAAAAGATTTTTAGTATTCAAAGCAGCGTATAAGATAATATGCCCGATAACGTTCATTGTTGTAATTTGCCCTCATCTAGGTTCTGTAGACAGTATCAAAGCAACTAATTTGGCACGGTACAATAACCAACGAAACTTATGCCCGACAACATCTGTGAAAGGAAGATTACGGAATGCAAACAACATCAAAACACGGCGTACAAGAAATTTATAAGAAAAGTTGAATAATTTGCAATATCAAACTATCAAGCTTCGAAAGTGCTGCATCATAAAACCATCTGGTTGCCGCAAATTGTCCGAAATTTCAAGCTCAACGAGAACAAAATCAGCTATAGCTTGATTTCAATATCAGCAGAAATGTTGTAAAGCTAAGGTGTCATGATTTGATAAAACCATACGCGTTAAAAGTACATTATGCCATATCTCCATGTACCATATTTTGGATATCCTATCAAGGTTACTCTAAATTCAACAACCATCACACCACATAATACATTTCATCATATGATATCACAGAAACACTAAACTGTACCTTTTATTCCGGAACACTGCAGACAATGCTTCATTGGGCTTCATGTTGTGTGTCATCTGCAACTTGGGAGCTACGTATCCCCCAAAACGATTTTGGGAGCAGATTCTTCTTCACGGCCGTGAATCGCCACCCGATGTGGGATTCACATCCAGCACAATAAGTGACCGTCCATGCATACCTGCAGCAGTAACATGTAGGTCAAATTAGAAGATCTCCAAATAGCCAACCCAAAGTGGACTTGTTTGGCATAGATAGAGCTTCTGCCAAAATATTTTTTGAGTATAGTTGTTTAACGAAGTGCTGCTATCTTTTTCTTTAAATTCCTCTCTACAACTTCTCACTGCATGTAGCTTCTGCTTCTGAGGCTCAAAAGCTCCGGACATTCCTTAAATCTCAGAGAAACACCCAGCTTTCTTGAAGCATCTAACTCTGGAGCATAGAAACATCTAAGCTTGTGGAAAATAGTGCCACTTAGTAAATAAAATCGCCATTGTGTGCAATGAAAAAGAAAAAAAAAAAGGTGTAATCACAAAAGTACATTGTCCTTTATGAACAATTATCGAGTGTCGTGGAACCACCGCAGCTTATGTGAAGGGAGAATAGAATAAAAGACAGCATAACAACTGTTAGAAGAAGAGCTTCTCAACATATCGGCCATGCTTCAATAATTAAAATAGAAAAGCTTTCGAAACTAATATGGGTTTGTAAATGGAAAGCGAATGCATACCCTGGAAACCAGCTATGCTCTTTACTTTGAGCACCAACATGTACTAGCCCAATTGCCTTATGAACGGTTATTATCTCATGCACATAACCATTTGGGTTCACAAAAGCATTGAGGGGACCGTCGGTCGACATCACTACCATGTCACTTCGCTTTGCAATCAAAGCCTACAACACAAGTTGACGGTATCCAGAAGTTAATTTAGTAAACCAAAAGTAAACACAGAGATGCATAGCGCCTACTACTAAGAAACTACTACATACAATATAAACCATCGAATAAGAAATGCGTTTAACTTCTAGCAAAATTTAAAAATAACTCTAAAACAGGTGATGAAATCATTACCTCACAGTTCTTGCAATGTATAAGGTTAAATCCCTTAAGTAATTGGATCTCCCTCTGTAGCCTATATGATATTCCATCAATCTCTAGCAGCTCCTGCCTCGTAGATTCTGACAAAGGGAGTTTGCTGGCAATATAGAATGACAAAAGACCTGGTTTTCTGATATAATCATCCATGCTTGGGTTCACAATAATCTGTTTCCATAACTCTGCAGCAAAAATCAAAGAAATTTGTTACAAGAAGGACATCAAAATTCAAGTTAATTATGCCCTCTGTAGTAGCAATAAAAATATGACTATACACATCAGATGGCATACCAAAATATTTGGTAGTTGTTCAATTAAGAATTCCTCTATCCATAAAAAATGAATGTATACAAAAGAAAAGAATTTTCCTAAGAAATATCAATAATGTGTTCTACATATAGTAGACACGCACATGCCTAATATATTATATTTTATTTACAACTAAAAAGTATGTATCTGTGGGTATGAATAGAACATAGATGAGAATTTTGTATAATGAGACCTAATAAACACAAGCAATGGCCTCGCAAAAGTACAAAATTAGTCATAATACCTGCAGCCCGTCGAGCAAGTGAATATGCATCATACATTTCATAAACCCAACGAGGCCAAAAAGACATTGGAGCCTGGAATGCACAGTTCGATTCAGTTGCAGCTCTAAAAATGTTACCCAATTCTTTCCTTGGAGAAGGCTTGTCAACACCTTCCTCATTCATATTTTCATGCTTAAAATGTGCAGCTGATCGGCTCGATTTTGAAGCAATTTTTCGCCCATGCAATAATTCCTCCTCACCACTTGAGGACTCATTGAACATTTCATTTTTGCTTGGTGAATCTACAGAACCGGATCCAGTAAGGCATACTCTCGTGTCCATTTCAGAATAGTCACTCAAGACGCTACTAGATGACACAGAGTCTGAATCATTTTCTGCATCTACATATCCATGTTGAAGAGCAGAAAGAACCCCTGAAGCTTTTCTGTGTGAAAAGGTAGATGTCCGATAGTTGCTAATTGAAGCCAGCTGCCCAAATGCATCTTTTGGGGTTCTCTGAGAAGTATCTTCCTTGATGATTTCAATTTCACCAAAGGGCTACATTGAAGGGAGGAGAGAGAGAGAGAGAGAGAGAGAGAGAGAGAGAGAGAGAGAATATTCTTCGTTAGTCTTCTCTAGTCAAACACATGCATGCACACTCACACATGAGCACTAGTCAAACACATACATGCACACTCACACATGAGCAGAGACAAGCATGCATGCAGGCATGCAGACATCCGTGCACACCGTGCGTGCACGCGCGCGCGCGCGCGCACACACACACACACAGAGAGAGAGAGAGAGAGAGAGAGAGAGAGGATCAGACTCACTGCTCCATCAACATCTACCCAATGATGTCTCAAGCGAAATCTTTGTTGACCACGAGCAACCACATTTAATGAGCCATTATCCAATTGCCTGTATTGCCGTATCTGGGAGGGCAAAATTAAAAGAAAATATAAGAAACTTGTCCAATCTATTTTGTATGTAGAAATTAAGACAAATATATGCCTGTCAGGTACATTCAAGAGAAGCCTAAATTAACTGATTGAACTAAAATCTTCCATAAACATGGAGACCGGAGAAACACATGTAGCAAGCAATTGTATTGCTCAAATAAGAGAAGCCTCTCTTGTCACTGGCCTGGCTAGGCATTAGAACTTATTGGGAAAAATGACTTCAGTACTCTATAAGATTCTTAGTTTTTTTTAAGAGCACCCATAAAAGATGTTGCCCTGATAATATTCTAGTCTGGGGATAATGTTAACAAAGCATTTTTTAGACAAATCTAGCAAAAAAAGGGTCTAGACCATATAATGATTGCCAGAAACTTTATAACTAGAACCCATAAGGCAGTAAAAGAAACATTAAGCAAGCAGATACATCTATCCACAAACATTTTCTCTTCGTCAAGCTTGTTACCAACAAATTGTTAACTAAGCTGCTGATAGCCAATTTACCAACATACAAAAAAGTTACAAAGGTTGTTACAAGTGTGACAGCTAGGATTACTAGGTAAGCTGTAAGCACAAATTGCAGTAGGGACACAATCAGCATCTAAATAATCCCACATAGGATTACCAGGAAGGTTGTAAGCACAAATTACAGTAGGGACGAAATAGACTTCTAAAAACCCCACCTCAGCAGTTGTGCCAATTGAAGCTGCAGGAATCCATCCATTATTCCGATGCCAATAAGCACGAACCTGGACCATGTCTCAATTGAATTACTAACAAAATGCTATATTGAAACTACCAAGTTTATGAAAAGAGTTGGAACTCAAATAGGATAATCAACATACCACACCTATTGTGCATGGAGCATCAACCTGGTTTAGAGCTTTTTCCACAGCAGCTATAAATTTAGAATCAACTATTCTAAGAGGGAGGGTTGCTTCGGGGAACAAAACAACTCCTGGCAATTTTTCAAATGACAAATCATATCTCATGCCATGCAGCATAATATAATAATAAAGCACTACATAAAAATAGTGCACAATTATGGTAAAAAAATAAAGGGGGCAGAGAAAAGTTAAAACAATAAACTTCTAACGAGCCTTTGCATATCCCTATCGAGAAAATTAAAAAACCTGTAAAACTAAATCAGACAAAGGAGTTAATAATAAAAGAATATTGACATATAATATTTGCTTCCGATCCCCAAAAAGTACTCTATTTTCTTTTCAATAGCAAACAGCTCAGACACCCTCTCGCTTTCCCTCTCTTCTCCCTCTCTCCTTTTCTCCCTCTCCCTCTCTAATTCTCCTTTCTCTTACATTCACATTCACTCATCCCCCCTCTCTATCTCCTCTCCCTTCTCTCGGCCAGAGCTTACAATTAGGAAGGAGTGGATTACAAGTTTAATTTTGCAATTATCATTAAGTGCAGAAACTTCATTAATGTGGCCTAATGAGGTAAGGCAACAGACAATTGGAACCAAGTCAGATGTTTCTACCATCTATGTATGTTTAAGTTACACGGAACAGAATCCTCGAACCTAGGGTCCGAAAGAACCACAACTGAGAAAATTTACTCTACCAAGAAAAATCAAAAGCATCGACTTGGTTTTCAAAACCCAATCTATTGCATGATTCTCCTCCCTCTCAATTAATTTCTGCATTGCTCCAAATTTGATTTAACGAGGAACTATCAATGAGACACCAATAATCCTGCAGCAGCAATCCTTACAACAGCATGGATGTTGTGTTAGTTTGAAAATTCCTAGTCTTACATTAAGGATTCTAGTTCATGCCATGACCGTAATATACAACACGATAGAGCTAATAAACATTGTTCTCCAAGTGGAAAATGCAGGTCACTATCGCTAAACACAAAAAATGAGCATACCTTCGAAATAGAGCATCGGGACTTTCAAGATTGTACCGCCATCGAAAAAACTGTTCCTTCCATGGATATCATCAATCTCTATTACATAGAAATACTGTAAATATTATACATTAGCAATAACAAAGCAATTAGAATAAGCAGCAGGATATTCACCGCCGAGGTATGTATGCAACGAAGCCAAAGATGTATCGAAGGTAAAGCCATAAGATGGACCCGCCGCTCTATCACCGTTGCCACTTCTGTAACAAAGTAAAATAAATTTGATCAGGAAAATAAAGTAGAAACTAAAAAAAACAATCAAACAGTGAAAAGGGACCCCTTTTGCTTCTACTCCCAATACCTAGAGTTTAAAACATAGACATTTGGGGTGCAAATTTCACACTTTAAGGGAGTTCGTGAGAAAAAATAATAGATTTTAGCCAAAAAAAACTCTAAATTCCACAGCTTATCCATTAAAATTCTTCAATTCTCCATAATATGATCCAAAACCTAACGCAAATCAAAGCTAATCTTTTTCAATCCTCTACTCCTCCGCGATCGAATAGCTAACCCTAGACCTACCAACTCCGAATCCAAACCGCCCCTTTACCAAATTGAAACCCTAGATCGAACCAACCAAGCAGCGCGAGAGAGAAACCGTAAGAAGGCGTCGTGGTCGTCGTCGCCGCCGCCATTGTCGGAGGCTTCGAAGTCGTCGTCGTCGACTTCCTCGACCTGGAGCTCCTCCATGTCGAGCTCGAGGATCTGCGCCATTTGAAGCCTCTCGCTCTCCGGGACGCGAGTGTTCTCCTCCATCGCCGCCCCCCTCTCCGTCTCCCGCGCTCGCCGCCAACGATGAAGCATATAATAATCGCCGCTTCCTCGACCTTCCTTTCTTTTCTTTTGTGATTTGTGGTATTTCACAAATTAAAATACTACCCATACCCTTCATTATATGCTGTGTATTATATTGTGCAATTTTTTAAAAAAAATATTACATTTTAATTTATTTCGTAAGTAATTTGATAATGCAGCAATACTAATCGCACGAGATAATTATAAAATATTATTAGAGAGGATATTGATTATCTTACATTATTAACTACGGATTTAAAATTATTTTAATTTGATTACCTCAAATTTAAATAAAAAATGTAACTGATGCAATTATAAAATTAATCCTTCACATTTCAATTACCTCAAATTTAAATAAAAAATGTATTAATATTTTTTTAATTAATTAAAATATTAAATATTAAATTTAAATTTTAAATTCAAATTTAATTTTATATTTAAATATTAAATTGTACATATTATTTTTTTTTGGATAGCATATTAAAATTTAATATAATTTAAATATTTTCAGACAACTAAGCTTATAAATGCCTTACATCAACCATTCCAATTATTAATTTTAAATTTTTTTTATCAAATAAATTAGGTCAATTTTGTATACAAGTGTATTGGTTTTGTTCTTGACAAAAATTGGTCCTTTTTTTTTTTTTTTGTAAATTCAGTTCGAATTTTCAAAAATATGATCAAAATATTTTATTTTTATTATTATTATTTTTCTTTTTTTGATATACGACGTTTTTTCTCTTCTCCTTTCCAAGCTCACCACCTCTCTTCAAGTCGCACACAACATCCAAGCCGCCACTGGCATGGACCTTGTCGGAGCGCTGCATCTCGGCGTCGCACTTGTGCTCGTGCCCATGCCCATCTCCATACGTATCTAACGGGCACAATGTCGCAGGCGTGGGCATGGGCATGGCAGGAGTGGGGGTTGCTTTGACGTGCGGCACTCTGACAGGATCCAATACGACAGCGGAGGAAAAAGATATAGATGGTAGGAAAAAAAAAATCTCATGATAAGATCATTATGTATAGTCGTTATTATGAGAAATGCAAAAAATCATAGAAAACGTAAGAAAAAGATAAAATTGCATTGTTTCAAACGAATTTTATACTTTTTTAAATGAAAGTTGTATTTTTTGGACAAAAAATATACATCTTGATATGAGAGATACATTATTTAAGCGAAAATTATACTATTTGGACTAAAATTACACTACTTCTTCTCTTCTTTTCCTTTCCCCTACGTTTCTTCATACTTATACTGTGCTCATTCAGAACAAGGAAGAGGAGTCGTACAAGGATCTCGCTTCCACTCAATTAAGAAAATAATTTTTCTTAATTAAGTGAAATCTTGTGCGCTTTTATTAGGGGTAGAGAATGGAATGAGGATGACGAGAGGAGCCGTACGTGGAGAAAGAGATGAGAGTTACATTTTTTAGGTGAAAGTTGCATTATTTAGACTAAATTTGTACTATTTTTTTTTTTTCTTTTTCTTGCCTTTCGCTTTCTCGTGCTTTTTTTGCACCCATCTGGGACGAGAATGAGTGTACGAGGAAAATTTTATTTTTAAATTAAGTAAAATTTTGTGTGTTTTTCTTGTACTAGGGGTGACGAGGAGGAGCCGTACGACGAAACACATTCCTCGCAGAGCAGAAGTAAGGCGGGTCACCTCCGTCTCTATCACTCTTATATATATATATATATATGGCGTTATGCGCTCTTCTCCACCTCCACCACGCATATCGCCGGGATAGGCTCAATAGAAGTACAAGAAAGTGAAGAAAGAGGAGGAATAGAATGAGTAGGAGAAATAGTGTATTTTTTTTTTATAAATAGTACAATTTTGGTAGAGAGAATATAACTCTCATATCAAAGTGTAATTTTTGTCAAAAAAACAAAATATTTTTCATCTAAAACATATAAAATTATTTTAAAACAGTACAATTTTATTATTTTCTTTATTTTTCTCTTATTTCTGACTTTATTTTTTTTTGTAGAAAAAAAATATATCAAAAAGGAAAAAAGAAGAAACAGAGGGAAAAGAAAATGATAAAGAGAAATAGTACAATTTTAATTCAAATAGTGTAATTTTCGTTTAAAATGTATAACTTTTATATTAAAAAATATAACTTTTATTTTAAAAAATATAACTTTTGTCTAAAACAGTAATTTTTTTAAAAAACTAATATAATTTTATTTTTTTTCTCTATTTTTTTTACCTTACTATACATAATTATTTTTTTTAAAAAAAAAATATATTTATTATTATTTTTTGTATTTTGTATTTTTTTTTTTCCTCCGTTGCTGTATTATTGAACCTGTTGGATAGCTGCCTGTAAGCGGCGGCCACTTCCACTGTACCCATACTCATGCTCGTGATGCTGTGCGACGAGAGCGGGTACAACATCGAGAAGCGGCGCTCCGACAAAATTTATCACAGACTTGTACGTTAAAAAATAAATCCGCAAGTTCGAAAAGAAAAAAAAAAAAAAAAAAAAAAAAAGAGAAAAACAAATTTAATTAATTTTTCAAAAATTCAAACCGAATTTAAAAAAAAAATTTATTTTTATTAAAAACATAAAATCAATAAAAATTTTATACATAACGATCAAAAAAAGATTAACCTATAAAATAATAATAATTTTAATATTTATAACATAAATTTGAGATTCGAATCTTTGCTACGTACTGTAGCAAGTTATATAAAATAATCAGTTTAATGCGGAAGTAATTATCTTTAATAATTATATATTCACGTATACCCATGTCACTTCTCAAGGCTGTACGGAAGGCTCGGGTCTCGTGTACTACGGTCTACGCAATAAATTTCTCACGTCACAGTCAGCAACGGGGGTTTATTCCCGGCGCCAATAAAATCACTCTGCCAGACGTCCCTCCCTGGACGGGTTTTCTTTGTGCGGACGGACGCGCGACCACCCGTCGAACGGACTGCCAGCGCGCGCACCCCCCCCCCCCCCCCCCTCCTCAAAAGCCGCGCCTTCCTTCCTTCAGTCCCAGCATCGTCTCGTCTGTCCGATTTCTCCGTCCTCTCCGACCCCCCCCCCAAATTCGCCATCCAAAAAATCTCCTCATCGTCTTCTCCTCCGCTCCTCGCTACTAACCCAACCACAAATAAAATAAATGAAAAAAAATGACGGCGAAGAAGCACCGCGCGAAGTGCACGTCGGAAACGAGGAAGCCCCACTTCTTCAAAGTGCTTCTCGGCGACTACGCGCAGCACCTGGTGAAGTTTTTCTTTTTCCGGGAACTGAAATGTCTGGAACAATGTAGGGTCTTCTAGAAGCAGTGGGGGTTTGTTGTTTAGATGCTATGCTATGGTTTAAACTTTGTAAAGGCTTCGGTATGTTTGCTTCTGAAAGGGGCTTGAATTTCTGCCTCTGTTGTTTGAATATAGGTCCCTGAACTTTTTTTTTTTCTTTTGTTTGAGCTTCCTTGTTCTTTTTTTCTTTTTTTTTTTGATAAAAAAAACAACTAGTCAGTGTCTGTCAGGAATTACTAAGCTCAGTAAACTACTTTCAGATGGTCTGTAAAGTTTTGTCAGATTTATCTCTGTTTTTTTTGGGCAAAAAGTTGCAGTTTCAGTGTCTTTTTTTTTTAGTTATAAAATAAACTTTTTAAATAAATAAAAAAAAGTTACTTAAGTATACTTGTTAAATGGTTTGGATCATCTTGATACACTTATAATCGTGTCTAATGAATTCTCAAGGAGTAAAGAACTTGTCCGAGTTGTTACCTTTTAGAACACTCGAATTTTCATGCGAATTTATTGCCAACAGAACTTAAATAAGCAAACAATTTAATGATGAAGTTGGACGATTACAAACGAATCAATTGCTCGTGCAGGATTTTCATAACAATCTTTTTGCGCGCGCAGAAGATCCCGCCGAACTTCCTGAAACATATCTCAACTGAGGCGTCGAGAACGACCAATAATTCGAAAGAAGCATCCAAAACAGCCATCCTCGAGGGGCCCAGCGGAAGCAAATGGCATGTCGAGCTAGGCAAGACTGCAAAGGGCATGTTCCTGACAACCGGATGGCCCAAGTTTGTGAAGGACCATTCGTTGAAGGAGTACGAATTCTTGGTCTTTCGGTACGATGGAAGCATGCATTTCACTGTAATTGTGTTCGATAAAACCGCTTGCGAGAGAGAAGATCTGTTCAGCATCAGAGCTGGTAGACCTCAGAAGCTTTCGTCGGATATCGACTACTCCGTCGTCAAGAACGAAGCAAGCGAAAGCGAGTTGACGGAGCTTCCTTCTAGCGAAAATCGTATGCTCAATCGGCTACAAATTGTCAATTCTGATTCAGTTCAGACTAAAGCTAGAGGTGAGCATTTTAGCTTATTTACTCGTATCTTAGCATGCGGAGTGTTTACATGTGCAACTTTTTCTTGATTTGTGTAGCTTCATGGTTGGCGAAGGCTTTTAAGATATAAGATTCTTTTGAACTGCCTATTTTTGCTGTCTATGCTAATATGCCCTCTTTAAACAACAGTATGCTATTGGAGCTTTCTTAAATTAGAGGGGTGAAGGATCAAAGTAGCTTCTTCTCAATTTATCTTCGAATACTGCATTGCTGTTCTATCAATGTCAATCTTTTCGCATGATTAATGATCATTTCGGTTAAGATTTGTAATGACCCTTGAAACAGAGGAGTGTGCGTGTTTGGTATGTCCTATGGAACTTTACTTTGTAGTGATCAATTGTAAATAATAGCATTATGTTGTGCACCCAATCCAAACCAATATGCTATGAGTAAAGATGTGCGATATTCCGTGCTTTTCTTTTCTCTTTGACTCTCCCTGCCCTGTTGCCTTTCCTTTGTCATTATATAGATACAAGTACTCATCTGAAAACATTGAGCTATATAATTTGTTCATCATATTTCATCACTTTATTGAAACGATAGATGCTATATTTGCTTTTTCTGAACTTTTAAGTTTCAAACTGTTACTCATCGAAAATTTTGTGGTTACATTATTTAGATTTTAATGTTGAAGCAGAAGGCGATGAGCCCCCAATTTGTGCTATTCCCGCTCCTTCTAGACGCTGCCAGTATATGTCCAGAAGACGGCCTGTGGCAGATGAAGAAAGATTGAAAGCACAGGAAGCTGCCACCTCTTTTAAGTCGACATTTCCTTATTTCATCATAAGAATGTGTCCAATGCATGTTTACTGGTCATATATGCTGGTGAGCTTTTACACGTCGATTTGCTCTATGTAGGGATTCTTTTGGCTTATAACTGCGAGTTTCCCATGCTTCGTTTAACCTATTAGAAATTTACTCTATCAAGTTTTATGTACTTTCATCATTCAAAACTATTCTGCGATGAATTTATCTCGTACGATACTGACTTTCAACTACTAGTTCAAATGCGGGATCGAATCACCAAATCATCAAATGTTTAACACTTATAGGCTAGTAGGCTGCTCTTCATACGAGTTCCAAGCAAATCATAATTCTAGGATTAATTGAGTTCAACCTCCATTATTATTTTATACGGCAGTTTTAGGCCCTGATGTTTGTTTTACAAAACAATTGAGTCCTTCCTTAGACTGCCTCGAAAGGCCCCAAGTCCGCGCCTTTAGTTGGTTTTGCTTAGTTGAGATAAATACTTCCAAACGAAGCTGCAATGAGGTGGCAAACTTCAGGGACTAAATTATTTTAGATCAAAACCCTGAGAGCAAAATTGAAATCAGAGCCAAGCTCCAGGGACAAATTAACCTTCAATACTACAACACTTATTCGCTTGTTTCTTGGTGCAACTAAATTCAGAGGTTCCCGGTTCGCTTCTCTCGAGAACATCTTCCACGCAGCAGGGTCGACATGGTTCTACGAAACCCAAGTGGTGAGGTCACATGCCAAATGCATCAATTTTTCCAAATTCAAATGTAAATTTTGAAATTCAAATTGAAGCTCTGGGTATTATCACAGGTACTGCGTGGAAGGTGGCGTACATTCCCAGCACAAGGGACCGCTTTTCTGGAGGGTGGGGTGCGTTTGCTCGAGGCAACTGCCTTGAGGAAGGAGACTACTGTGCTTTCGAGCTCGTCGAACCGCACGAATTTCGCGTCCACATATTTCGGGTTGTTGAGGAGACACAACCTCCACTGAGGCTGTCGAAGAATCTAGGGGGATTAGATGTAGGCTCAACTTGAGCTTTTTATGACTATCTCGGTTGAATGGTGTTATCGGTGTTAAGAAAAAGTTTACTAAATATGCTATCTTTTTGTCCTGTTTTTTTTTCAAGTGATGTATATTCTTAGAGAGTTTACCCCTGCAAGTTCAGCTTCTCTATCTTCTATATCTTAGATTATATAAAATTTGTTGTGAGGATGGTCTGGTTGTGGATATGAGATAAGTGATTAGGAATTTGTGTGATTTTCAGCCTGCGGGGATAGCTCAGTTGGGAGAGCGTCAGACTGAAGATCTGAAGGTCGCGTGTTCGATCCACGCTCACCGCAAGAAGTTTTTATATTCTGTTCTTTTTTTTTTTAAGTGCCCAATGTGTAAGGGCCAATTTCAAATTTTTGATAATTGAGGGTGGTTCCTGTACATTTTTATCCGTTCGTGGGATCTCTTTTTGAATTTTTTTAATATTTTTTCTCTTAATTTGTAGGTAGGAGTGTCAATTAGTCGAACACGAGCTGGGTCGGCTCGTGTTCGACTCGTTTAATAAACGAGCCGAACACGAGCTGGCTCGTTTAAATATCGAGCTGAAAAATTCGGCTCGTATTCGGTTCATTTATTAACAAGCTGAATACGAGTTGGCTCGCGAACAACAAGTTTGTTTTTCATTTCTACTATTAGGTGTAAAATTTAAAAAATTAATAATAAAATTTTAATCTACTAATTAAAATTTATAAAAAATTGATAGTCTAAAATCTAAACAGTGAAATATATATATATATATATATATATATATATATATATATATATATATATATTCGAGCTGACTCCAGCTCGTGTTCGGCTCGTTTATTAAACGAGCTGAAAAATTCGACTCGTGTTCGGTTCGTTTACTAAACGAGCGATTCGATCTCGAGTTCATTTCGAGCCAAATACGAGCTGGCTTGCAAACAACGAGCTGGATTGCCACCCCTATTTGTAGGGCCCAAAACGTAAGGGTCAATATCAAATTTTCGATAATTGAGGTGGTTTCTGTACATTTTCACTTGGGCTCGTGTGATTTTTGATTTTTGATTTTTGATTTTGATTTTTAATGTTGTTGACTCCTCGAGGACATCCTCCTCTGCCCACGCCCCCCACACCAGCAAAAAAAAAAAAAAAAAGGGAACTAGCACAACGCTACAAAACGGTACAGAGAACGGAGGGCTACTCCACTCCTCTCCTCCTATTTGTACTCCTTCGCTCTCCGTCCCACAAACAAACCCTTCTCTCTCCTATTTCTCCCCATCTCGTCCCCTTCCTCCGAACCCCTCGGGAGCGGAAGCTTCTCCTCAGAAACCCTAGCAAAGCCCTAATTCAATCCCTCCTCCGATCGAAGAGCCCCGAGCCGGTGTACTATCTCCCCGTGCCATGGGGGGCGCCGACCACGTGAGGACGCGGCGTAACCAGACTCCTCGGTTCTCGAGCTCCGAGGTGATGCGTCTTTTTTCCTTGATCGAAGCTTTACTTAGTAATGGCGGAGTACGGTGGGAGAAAGGTTCGGTGATCGATTGATATTGTGGGGTTTCTGTTGGGGTTTGTGCAATTCCCCTATGTATTGATTCGAACAATGCTAGGAATCCCACCTGGAGTAGATGAGAGTAGAAGCTAGGTTGAAGAGATCGGTTTTTTTTTTGGATAGTGTGGAGCTCACTATCTTGTGATTTATGAGAATCTCTCAGCGATATATTTGTAGTTCCAACATTTGGATTCTAAATCCATCTACTGTGTATTGGCGGCAGCTTGCTTGTAACTGTTAAAAGTGTTAAGATTATTTGTCTCACACTAGATAGAAATAAGAATCCCTGCTTATGTGTTAATGTGGAAGGGTTTGCTTTTAGGATGATAAGCGGCAACAAAAGCAATTGTAGATCTCTATTACCTGCATTTGCGCGCGTAACAAATATTAGAAAGATCTTTAGGTAGTTATTATGTCATATCAGTTTGTTGCCGGACCAACTTTTTGAGAAGTCAAAATGCAATTTTGTTCTTTTTTTCAGCGTATTGTATCATTAACAGGGTGGGGGGGTGGTAAATCTGATAATGTCGTTGCTGTCACCAGATTAAACAGATGGAGAAGTTACTTCTGGAGAAAAAAGATGAATTATTGGAAGAAAGCTTCTGTCAGCAGCTTACTGAAAAATTTAAGTGAGTTATTATGCTGAGCAGCATTCTACCAGGTCTTTTAATATTTTCTGTTGAACCTTTTGTGTATCTTTTAATCAAAGTTGTTAGTGTAAGTGTCTCATCTCATATTCTTAGATACACTCTTATATCAGATGATTACAAACTACAAAGCGAAAGATTGAGAAGAAAGGATGGCTGACAATTTACTCTTACTTCTATTCCTTAGATGATTTTATCTCCAAAATGCCTACTAATTTCCTCCTTTGTTTGATGCCCTGTTTCAGTCTTGCTTCAGGTAGAGGTACAAGTAGAGCTATACAAATGAAACAGGTATTTTTTTTAAAAAAAAACACCCTTCGTAATGTATACTGGTTCTATGGAATCTATTTTGGATGAAAAGCACATGTTCCAGGTTCAAGAATGGTTCAAGAATAAGCTGCGTATCCAGGTCACTGATGTCCCTTCTTCACCTAGTTCTTCAGAAGAAAGGACTGCAGTATCAGAAGCAAGTCTTTCTAATAATGCTCTTCCAAGTACTTCGGACTTGCCCAAAGGTCCTTTTACAACTAAAATTATGCTTTTTTGCCTTATTGCTTTAGTCACAAGACAGACAATAGCTTCTTCTTTTTTTAATGTAATGGATATTCGTTTCCTATGTAGTTGGCTAGTTGCAAATAGTTTTATCGATTCCATGAACTCTTGCACGTAATTTAACTAAATTTAGGTGCATTACCTACATGTGGTCTTCTCTTCATTATTTGTTCACATCCAAGATGAATTCAATGAATTCTTTGTACTTCTTTCAAAACCATTTTTAAAATTAGACTGTCACCTCTACTCCTGAGTAGACTGTAAACTGTAATTATCTGTTACTCAGGTATGCTCTCTGAAAGTTCTTGAGAGGCGCAGTGGTCTTGAAGCCTTCTGGTGGCTTTGTCTAGCCACAGGATGAAATTACAAATACAATATGCTTGCCTATTGTAAATTTTCTCTATTACTTTCTGCAATAGATACTAATTATTATTGAATTGGAAAATTGGTGGGTTGTTCTACTTTTCTTTGAACTTTGTAACTTATAAATTGCTCTACATGTTCGTAAGATATCCGGTGGCATAATTTGTTCTGCCTTGTCTATTTGTTATGGATATTGAAACTGTTCTCTTTTTCTTCTTTTTTTTTTCCGTTGGAGTTATATTCAGGTAGAAGTGAGAAGAGTGCTGAAGGTAGAGAGTTGGAATTTGAGGCAAGATCATCAAGAGATGGTGCATGGTAGGTCTATACTCTCAAAAGGGACTTCTGTTTTGCAACTCCTCTCCTTGTTACTAGCTCCTGTGGTATCGTCTTTTTTCTCTGTTGTCCTTCTTGACTTCCTCTTCTTAGAGAATAGTAATTTTAGCAATCTTAATCACTTTTATGAAAATATTGCAATACAACTTTCTACTTACTGTTAAAATGTGTGATAGTGACAAGTAGAAAAGCAACTTTCATCTTTATGTTATAATGCTTGACTTCTATGCCTTAAGTAGAAAAGCTATTCAAGAAGATTGATTGAGCGGTGGATGCCAGTTGGTCATTCTACACGGCGGACTCTGGCACTCTAGTATTGATGCATTAAGTTGTTCATCAGCAAGTTTTTATTTTGTTTCCTTGTGTTTTTTTCCTATTGACTTCCTATGTGATCCTACTGCCGCAGGTATGATGTTGCTACATTCCTGGCGCACAGAGTTCTTAGTTCTGGAGAACTTGTAAGGAGAAGTATTTGTTTTATTCCCTTTGTGTATTCGCAAGCTCTACCAACTGTTTATGAAGTCTGTAATACTTCCAGAGTGAGATGTAATTGCGAAATAAAAAAGTTTCCCTTCTTAACTATATGTGCTCGACTAAGTCTATCTTAGAAGCTGACTTAATAACTTCACACATTGGACAAGGAAAAAGATTTTTCCTGGCCCCAGTAAACTGAAGAGTCTTTTTCTTACACATAAAAGGAGTAAGGTAAGGATTTAGATGACAATATCTCTTTATTGAGGTATAATATTCTTAATATCGATCGATTGAGCATGCAAACTCGTCTGTTTTGTCTTAAGGAAGGGTTGATGTTTAGTAAATCATTTGCAATTTGACAGACACATGATTATGAAAACTTTTCGTCTGGCTAATCGCCAAACCAAGGTTCCTGCCTTTTAAGCCCAATTTCTTGACCAGTTCAATCAGTGTGATTTCCATGGTCAGTCATAATGGCCATCTCATATTAGGAGTGTTGAATATCATGGATTCACTAGGTCATCGTTCAGTTTTCATGTATAGTGGATGCCAAATGAACATAAAGTAGGAGTTTAGGCAAATTTTACACAGTTTCAAGTATAAATTGCTTCAACCGATTCTGATTGTCTAGCTCAAATCATGTTATAGCTAATATACCACACAATTTTTGTGGCAAAATTCTTTTTGTCGTCCTTTCCATTTTGAGTTATGAACATTTTTTTGCATCAATTCTGTTACTTTCCAACTTCAAGCCCTCATGTTTCTTATATCACTTTGATTCTTAAAACTAGGATGTCAAAGTGAGATTTCAAGGGTTTGGAGCTGATGATGATGAATGGGTGAATGTCAAGGAGGCTGTTCGTGAACGCTCCATTCCTCTGGAATCTTCTGAATGTACAAAGGTTGCTGTCGGAGATCTTGTCCTCTGCTTCCGGGTATCCTTCTCATTATGAAATATTTTTTCTCTTACTTTCTGATTAGGAGATAGAAATGGGCCGGCCGTTACTCCCAATTTTGTCATTATTAGGGGCGGCAGGTCTTTGGGCCACAGCCCTTTGAAATTTCATCGGAGTTTTGACCTTAATCCTGGCCCATTAAATTCCCCTACCTCTGGCATGATCTCTTATCTGTTTTGCTGCCTCCACTTCAGGAGAGGAATGAAGAAGCAACATACTTTGATGCACATGTCATTGAAATCGAAAGGAAACTGCATGATATAAGGGGCTGTAGATGCGTCTTCCTGATCAAATACGATCATGACAAAATTGAGGTATTATATTTATGATGTGTATTTTTTGTTTATTCTACTATGACTTCCGGAGATCTTTGTTTTTTTTTTTTTTTTTTTTTGTGTGTGTTCTGTTTGTCTTTACCAACAAAACCTTTTATCTTTTGATGCCAGGAGAAGGTTCAGTTAAGAAGATTGTGCCGCAGGCCAACTTACTGAGCTTCTTAGGGACAGTAAATTTGTGTGCTCATCTTTGTCATGTTGATTGTTGGAACTCATATTGATGCTTAATATTTGTCGCAAAATCCGTTCCTAATGCTGTGCTTTCATAAAGTAACCTCTATGGATTGGTTAATGCTGGTGGCATATAATTAATTATATAACAAGGGAGTTTCAGTAAATCTCGAAAGCTCAGAAAACGCCTCCTTATTTTGCTGGTTGTGGATTTACTGGTTAAATTTGTTTTTTGTTGATCGAGTATTTTCGAAACAACCATGTCCATGTATTGATTATGGAAACCATTGTGGATTATTAACTGGTTATTAAACAGTATACGAGTCTCTTTCTTATTTAAACTCTCTTACCACCAACCAACTTCGCACAGAATCCAGGATTAGAAAAAAATAAACAAGAATAATTATAAAAATAACAAAACGACCGACTATCACAAGCCCGTCTAGCTCAGTTGGTAGAGCGCAAGGCTCTTAACCTTGTGGTCGTGGGTTCGAGCCCCACGGTGGGCGATTTTTAATTTTTTATTTTGTCCTTTCAATTCAATTTTTGAATAATAAGTAAACTGAATCAAATATAATAGGAATGATTGAAAGGGAATTCCCCGGAGAATGAACTCCGGGAAGATATAGAATAAAAATAAATTAAGATAAGTAGTAGAAATGAACGAACATGTTTCAATAAAAAAAAATATTTATTCTTCTCCCCCATTTTTGTTTCTTATATTATAACACAAGAATCAAATCAGGATTCTAGGCCTTTTCGAACAAAACATCAATCTGAGCTTGAGTTCCAATTGTATTTTTGAGTCAATTGAGGAGTATGCCTATTTATTTCTGGTTCTAGGACCAGTAGTTCTTGGGATCGACTCAGCTCTCTCAAATTGTTTCTCATTATTAAGAAAAGGTACCGCAGCAATTGGGGTTATGGATTTTAAGTTCATGGGAGGTAGTATGGGATCTGTAGTAGGTGAGAAAATCACTCGTTTGATTGAGTATGCTACTAATCGATCTCTACCTGTCATTATTGTGTGTGCTTCTGGAGGAGCACGCATGCAAGAAGGAAGTTTGAGCTTGATGCAAATGGCTAAAATATCTTCTGCTTCATATAATTACCAATCCACTAAAAAGTTATTCTATGTACCAGTCCTTAATATCTTATTCTATGTGTCAATTTCATTCTCAATTTTTCAATTTTAATGACCCTTTTTCTCTATCACTCTAATCTTGATTTCATTTCCAATTTTCTAGCTCAAGACAAGGCTAATTAATAATGGTGCTAACACCGCACTAGCTAAAGTCGTACTCTAAAACGAAGTTTAACGACTAAACTAGAACAATTGAAACTGACATAATCAAACTCCTCCATAAAACTAGGGCCCGGCATTAAATTAATATGTTTTCTCGGATCTTTGTTCCACTAAATCTTACTCAATTATGGGAGAAAAAAATAAATAATAAAATACTCAATCATGGCGTTTTAATTTGCTTTGCATGTTGACAAGGAAAAGGTTTTCTTGTGGGACGTGAGAGCATTGATGATGAGAAAGAAATGCATTGCTGTAACCCTCCAATTTGCCACCTTTTAATTAACTGGTTCTTGTTTTTCCACTTTTATGGTCACTTTGTTAGACCCAATCACTTTCCCAGCATTAATTTGCACCAGTTGCCACGAAAATTATTAGTTTGAAATGTTCGTGCTTTGAAATTTGGAAACTTAATAATGGGTGAAGAAGAGCAATCATTATGGGAGATAAATTAGGTGACATTTGCTAGCAAGGGACTAGAATTTTTATTTTTACTAGTGTAGTTATTCATGCGATGCGACGGATAAATATTATCAAAATATTTTTTTTTTATAATTTTTTTTTCATAATATAAATAAAAATAAAAAATTATATAAAAAATTTTAAATACTTTATTTTAAAACTTCCGGATCAACCTATTAGAAAAAAAAAAAAATTAATCATTCTCAACCCTAATATAAGAATCTATCAGCAACAATCAGAGTAGAATATTTATTCACCCAGAATTAAAATCTAAGACATATATAGAAATGTAATGAAGTTTAGAGAGAGAATGAGAGAGAGGTCACGTTCAATGAGCTACGGTGACGGCGACAACGGTGGCGAAGGAGGAGAAGGAGGAGTAGGCGGAGAAGTGGAGAATTCTTATCGGCGATGGCGGTCGCGGTGGCAGTGGCGGAGATAGGTAGGAGTTGATCATGAGCGATGCCCCCCGTGCGGCTAAAGAAGGCGAGGATCGGATCTAGATTTTTGGTGAGGTCGGGGGTGGAAGATTTTCAAAAACGAAGAGGTGGATTGGACAAAGGTGGCCATGAAGTGGACGATGGAGATTTTGATCTTAGAGGAGGAGGAGGAAGAGGAGGGCAAGGAGATTTGGAGGTTTTCCACGACGGGAAGGAGGAGGCAAGGATCAAGGGTGGAGGGGTCGAGGGGGAGAGCGTTGTTGTCAACGGAGATAGTGAAGAGGGAGGTGATGGCTTAGAGAAAGAGGGAGAGAAGAAGAATAATAATAAAAAAAACTCAAAAAGAGGGAGATATAATTAATTCATTGAAAATAGGGAGTGAGAAAAGTTGGAGGTTGGGAATGAGAAGAATTTATAATTAATTCATTGAGAGTTAGGAATAAGAAGAGTTGGGGGTTAGAAATGTGAAGAGTCTATCATTAATTCATTGAGAATTGAAAAAGAGAAGAGTGAAAGAAAATTTTGACACGTGGCAAAAAAGAGGGGAAATCATATAGAGGTATAGATTTTTTTTTAAAAAAGTCAATTATTTTCGACAAAGCTTTTTTTTCTTTTTTTGTTGTTTATAGATCGATTTTTTGGATGCACAAACACTTTATTCAGCATAAATTTGTTCGTGTACTCTGGAAGCTTGCAGTATTTAATATAAAATATATTTTTAAAATTACTTTTTAATAAAATAAATTATATATTATCTTACCATATTATTGATCATATGTTCTTCCAAAAAGTTAAAATCAAAATTTTAACTTTCAATTATAAAACTATATATTTATAATACATAAATTATTATTAAATAATTTATTTCGACATGGAAATAAGGGCTTAAATTGGATCTACTGTATTATAATTATTATTATGTACGGATGCCAACAAAAATTAGCTTCTCTCTCCCTTAATATCATTTGTGCCCTGTTATATTACTATTCAAAAAGAAAAAGAAGTGTTTTAAAGTGCGACAAAGACAAATACTCTGTAAATTCCAAATTTAATAAAAAATTTATTATTTTTTTCTTAAAAAATTTCAAAAGTTGATAATAAAACTTCTCTTAATTTTCTATCACAAACAATAGAAAAACTTCATAGATATGTAAATTGTAAATAATCTCCCTTAAACATTCGAACTAATTAACTATATCCAAGCAAGGCCTAAATATATTAATTTTCTTAAAAATAAGTATATATTTAATTTATTAAATAAATATGATGATGATCGAATTCTGAACGTACGATTAGCTTCGAATTTATAATTAAAAATTTAAAAATATTTTTGTGAAACAATTGTTTTTATGCTATTTGAACTAATTAGAATAGATCACCTTTAATTTTCATATATATCATGCGAAATAATTAATTATTCTCTCTTAATCTTCTTAATTACGAGGGAATTAATTAACAGCGCCATAATCATATTTACACTACATATTTTTCTCCAAACAAAAAAACTCGAAAGAGAAAATGCTAGAGAGCCTATGATAGTTTAGTTTTTTTCAAAAAAAAAAAAAAAACATAAAATCATAGCTCACACTGCAACAAGAATGATTATTTTCTTCTAATTACCAACGCCAAAAAAAAAAAAAAAAAAAAAATCACAACCAATGATCACCGTATTCAGATTCTGGAGTTTGCGTACGTAGCTGCTCCTTAAACCACTGTATAAAGTTCTCCGCCTCTCTATCCACTCCACCACCACCAACCTCCAAATCCTCCTCCAAATCGTCATCATCCTCCTCCTCCTCCTCCGCTGTAGAAAACGGCGAATCGGTGAACCTCAGGGGCTGCCGCGCCCGGTGAGGGCTCCTCGCGAACGACGCAGCGACGTCGCTCGCGCCCGACGTCGACGCCGAGGAGTCGGAGTTCAGCACCTCGAACACCTTCGCGATGGCGGCGGCGTCGTAGTTGTAGAGAGTAGAGTCACGCCTGCTGCTGCTGCTGCTGCTGCTGCTGCGGTGGTGGTGGTGGGGGTGGTGGTGGCGATGCTGGTGCCGGCCTTTTCGGTGGAAGGAGGGGAAGGAAGGGGTGTTGCTGCAGCTGAACTCGACTTCGCGCGGCGCGTAGACGGCGTTGGCGGGGTCCATGGAGCGGCAGGAGAAGGCGGAAGAGAATGCCGCGACGTCGAATGCGGCAGTCTTCCCATGGTGGTGGTGGTGGTGGTGGTGGTGGGCAGTCAGGAGGCCCGACAGCGCCCGCCCGCCGGCAATCTTCCCGCGCTTGAATAGCAGGTGCAGGTCGAGTGCTGCACTGCGCTTCCACAGTCCCTTCAACACCATGTAGTAAACCGCACGCACTACGTGCCACAGCGATTTCGCTGGAGTTTTTTGTGGGCCATTCAATTCCATTGTTTTTTTTTTTCTCTCTCTCTCTCTCTCTTTTTTTTTTAAAAAAAAAATTATAATAAAAATATATATATTAAGGAGAATTTAGAATTTGAGGAGAGTGTAGGAGAGAGAGGTAATAGTTCTGGATATGGTGAGGTGTGGGGGAGAGAGTGGGGGATGGAGGAGGTATTTAAAGGTGGGAAAAATCATGAAGGGTTAATTAATTTGAAGAGCAGTTGAACTAATTATTATGATTAATTATGTTTAAAGCTAATTAGAATATAGAAAAAGACATTTTGAAATTATTTATTTATTGAAAAAAAAATTATTGAAAATTCCTCAATTATTGAAGCATTAATGGGTCCATTGATGGATGTAGGTAGGCAATTAGGCTTCTAAAATTAATTAGTGTAAGACAATTCGTCAATAACACTATCTTATTTGTTCCAGCGGCAACAGTGGACAGATGATCCACGTTGGTCCTATTTGGACGCCAGAATAAGCTATCTCATAATAACTTATTTGCTACGGATATTTTCTCACAAGATCTGAATCAAAGAATTTGATTTTTATTTTTTAAAATTATAATTTTATAAAATAATATATTTCAACTAAAAAATAAAATCATATATAATATGATATACTTAATTCAGATATTTGAACAGACTTTTTATCTATCAAATATTAAAACGCCTTTTAATTAATTATATATATATATATATATATCATGGCATGTTACTTTGTTAGGTCTTAACATGGATCATCCCACCGTCCATTCTGCCTCGAGATCCGTGCGAATTTGCACCGGTGCTCGGCCGCAGCTTAGAATCTGCCTGCGACCCGTCTGAGTAAATTCTGATCCTGCAATTATTTTTGTTGATTTTTCTTCTAATGAATGCAATAATTGGCAAAAAAAAAAAAATCTGCACCCCCCACCTCTCTCAATAAATAATAATAAAAAAAAAATTTAAAAATCTCTCTCAAAATAGGGAGGGAGATAAGAATGAACGGGAGATATGCGTGAGATAGCGCTTTCTCTAATCAATGCGTTACACCTAACTCCCCCCATTAGAAGTCATAAAAAGGAAACGTATGCATAGTTATAACTCTAATTAATATATATATATATATATATATATATATATATATATATATATATATACATGTTCTGTATATTATTAATTTGCAGGCAATGTGTTTTGACCCGTCTGATGCGAATCGAACGGTGGAGGAAATTCCCCTGCATGCACCATATTGTAGAGGAAAGTATTTCCGTTTTGAGAAAACATTCAATGATTGAATTCCAGGCCAATTTAGGAGTACCAAATTTTAATATGTGGCCTCGACACAAAGAAGCTAGCTATATATACCGCATACAGTGCACATATATATTAATTATAGAATTAATTTATTTTCTCCACCTGGTGTGTATTGTACATCCCGTGCACCCTAACTATTTTAAAATTAAAATATAGTTATATAGGTATTGTTTTATATATATATATATATATATAGAGAGAGAGAGAGAGAGAGAGAGAGAGAGAGAGAGAGAGAGAGAGTCCCTACTGCATATATTTTTATAAGTAAGATTGACTTCATAGTCATAAATTATTTTTGATGATAGATTTTTTGAAACAACGATTCATACTGTTAAACATAATTTAAATAATTTAAAATTTTTAAAAATTAAATTTTATAATTTTTTAACATCATTTATTCTACGATAAAAAAATTTCAATATTAATCATTCGATATAAAATACTTGCTAGTTTAACGGTATAAAAAAATAAAATTTTGATAGAAATATTATATTCATTATTTAGATAGAAATTTATAACTTCGATTGAAGAATCCTATTATCTATATTTTGGAGTTCATTCGATTTTGATGTTCATTTTATGCTAATTTGATAAACTTTACTATAATTTAAAAAAATTATAAAATTTATTTTTTTAAATTTAAAATAATCTAAATCACATTTAATAATATGGATAGTGAATTTTAATACTCCGTCATTAAAAATAACTTTTGAGCGTGAAAAAATCTATACTCATAACTCATAAGAATATAATAACCAGCTTACAGATCTATATATAGGACATTAAAAAATCACTCCCTATAAAATAGTTGGCATAAGTTTCTCAAATTTATTATCCATCAAGTAAAAATAGTTGGCATAAGTTTCTCAAATTTATTATCCATCAAGTAACGTGAAAAAGTTAGGGATACAGATTTTTGTTGCCACTATTTGCTTCATAAAATTAAATACTTGTGTGTGTGTGTGTGTGTGTATATATATATATATATATATATATATAAAGTGTATGACTTTTAACTTGTTGGCTTTTTAAATATCGTTTAGAGTTTGAATTTATAAAATTTGATTCTGCAAATATCTATGACGAGGAGATTTTTGGAGCACGGTGCACGGCGCATGCATGCATCAGGTGCATGAAATAATTTCAACATGTAATAGTTTCGCTGTGTTCACGCAGTTGTAGCAATCAAATTGACTATTTGTGTTGCATTACAAGTTAAATTGCTTCTATTATCTACAAGGCTTTCTTGCTTAATTAGCAATCTGTTTGTCTTTTCTTGTTGGAGATCGAGTGTTTCATTTAATTTGCCAGGTGGATTCTACATATTTTGTGTGTTTAGAATGATTTAGGTAATGCAATTAATTATGTAGTAATCAAGTTTCATATATTATTATTATACTCATGATTATCGCATGCATTAATCATGTACTGTGCACGCATATATATATGCCCCACACTAACAACTAAGATGACGTTGTAATTTTATAACACACTACCATTCAAGATCCAAGTTTTTGTGATCTATTTATTATTATTATTATTATAATTACGAACTTAAGTAGGAGCTGATTAAGCCCCAAGAGATTCTTCAATAAGCGATTGTAAGAATGTTACAATTTTTTTTTTTTTTTTTTTTTTTTTTTTTTTTTTTTTTTTTTTTTTGTCGTAAGCTAAGCATTTTTCTTAACGAAAACAACTAGCATAAAAGGTCTTTAAAAAATTCCAAGCTAGCATTTTGAAGCTCATAACGAAAACATATCACATGCAAAAAATTATAGAGAAAACAAATGCATACCATATGCTAGCCTTTCCCAAATGAAATATTGGATGCTGCAATTGAAGGATCAACATATCCCACTTATTGTTTGGAGAGAAATCTAATAAGAGATGATCTGAATCAAGTTTCAAGATTAAGGCGTAATTTGTTCT
The DNA here is from genome assembly GCA_029168755.2 of Tillandsia fasciculata. Taxonomy (NCBI): domain Eukaryota; kingdom Viridiplantae; phylum Streptophyta; class Magnoliopsida; order Poales; family Bromeliaceae; genus Tillandsia; species Tillandsia fasciculata. The sequence goes on from CM054936.1 coordinate 1,418,590, forward strand.
CTGGAGATGGATTGTAGATTGATTATCAAATGCGAGTTTTAATCAAATAATTTGAAAAAAAGCCAGAAACAAATAGACTCGGCTGAAAGAGTCCAACCAATTGTACTGAAAATAAAAAAATTGGATTAAAAATAAATTATTCTTAAAGAAATTATAAATGCAGAAAAGAAAGGCTACTCTAAAAAAAAAAAAAAAAAAAAAAAAGTTATAAATTACAGTGAAAAGTATAAGTGATTTTATATCAAGGGTGTAGGAACCTTAATTATCAAATGCAATGATTATTTATAGTAATTTATTATCGGCGGTATTTATTAGTTAATTGATTGGCATAGTTAAAAATGTTATAGTGATCATGATCGCGTAGACTACGCTTCTATAATCATATGAGTTATGCTCCAACTTTGCGATTATTTTTATTTAAAATTTTTTAGATCAGACTCCTAATATATATATCAAGTATTTTTATTTTTTAGCTCATGTGTGGTTCAAACCGTCTCTCTTTATTTTTTTGGGCTCATGTGTGGTTCAAATCGTCTACTTTTATCTTATTGCGCACACACTAATTCGTGCACCAACATTAGTAAAAAAAACGTCCAACGGCTTATTCAATTTAAAAATAATAAATAAACGGTCATTAAATTTGCTGCATCTGAAATTAATTAGCCGTCGGTAGCATACTAATTAATTATCAGAAAAGTGGTGGACCTAATGCATACTAGCATTTTTTTAGTACCTTACTTTACATTGAATGATAAATTATTACCTGTACCTTGGTGCAATCCATGTGTTGATATGAAAAATAAATTATTATCTGTACCTAATACATCCGTACATTTTCCATGCGCCCTCTTTTTATTCGTCATACATATCCAATCATGCTCTTTAGGATTATGACATATTGATGCTACAGTAAAAATAAATTTTCAATTGATAATTAATTTTCAAAGGAATTTTAGTCCTTAAAAATGCACTCATCCTCTTCCTAATCTCATCCTTTTTCCCTTCACCTCTCTCTCTCTCTCTCTCTCTCTCTCTCTCTCTCTCTCTCTCTCTAATGGAGGAAACTACGAAATCCGAGGCAAAATGGTGCGGGGCGGTTCGAGCGAAGCTCACGGGGCCCACGCCCGACCAGGCCTGGTCCCACCTCAAGGACTTCTGCGGCCTCGACCGTTGGGTACTATCGCTGGACACGTGTCGCAAGCTGGAGGGTTTTGATGGCGAGGTCGGCTGTGTGAGGTACTGCGCCGGATCCGTGAACCGGTCCGACCCGGCCGAACCGGTGGGGTGGTCCAAGGAGAGGCTGGTGGAGTTCGACCCGGTTCGGCGGAGCTACAGCTACGAGGTGGTGGAGAGCAACAAGGGGTTCGGGTCGTACGCGGCCACGATCCGGGTCGGGTCGGAGCCGGACGGGGGCTGCTGCGTCGAGTGGTCGTTCGAGTCGGATCCGGTGAAAGGGTGGACGTACGAGGGGTTCGCGTCGTACTTGGAGAGCCTGGCAAGTGGCGTTGCGTCGAGGTTAGAAATGGAAATTAATAAAAGCAACAAAGATGACTAGTAATATCATGTATGGCCAATTGGCCATGTACCGATGTACGCCCCTTTTGTTGTTGTTGTTGTTGTTGTTGTTGCTGTGTGTGGTGGAAGGTGGATTGGAGACCCTTTCTAGTTGTTGTTGTTGTTGTTGCGGAAGGGGATTGGAGACCTACCCTTACAACTTAAAATTTATTTTCAAATAATTTTTATTTATTTTTATTTTTTTAAAAAATAATATGTTATTATTTTTTTTTAAAATAAATTTAGCTAAAGATATAAAATAACTAAATTTTGAATTCGACGAATATCAAATATCAAATTTTTTACAATTTGTTTCGAACTATGTTTCAAATAGTTAACTACGTTAACAAATTGCTTATTAATATATTTTTTTAGCGTTTGATTGTTTTTTAGTGGAGTTACGCTCACTCAAAACTTGAGATGAGCTGGTGATTACACTAACAATCAGTCCAATCCATACAATCGCTTTGCTGGTTCTGCGTATATTAGAATGCGCCCATGCTATGTTCTCTTCTCTCCTCGTCCCCAAAGCCCCGAAGAAACCCAACTCCTCTCTCCCCATTTACCCTTCCTCTCCCCTACTCCACACCTCCATTCCCCTCACGCCCTCCATCTCCGACCCTCATGGCGACGACCTCGACCCCGCCGACGCCGCCGCGGCTCGGCTCGAGCTTGCCGACGACCCGCGGGAGCCTCCGCGGCTCCACGCCTACATGCTCCGGCGCCGCCTCCTACGCGCCCCATTCCACTGGAACGCCCTCGTTCGCTCCTACCTCCGCCGCGGCTCCCCGCGGGCCGCGCTCCGCGCCTTCGCCATCATGTCGCGCGCCGGCTCCGCGCCGGACTCCTACTCCCTCCCCCTCGCGCTCAAAGCCGCCGCCCTCGCGCCCGCGCCTCTCGGAGCGGCCCTGCAGCTCCACGCGGCTTCGGTCAAGCGCGGCCTCGATCGGAGCGAGTACTGCGAGAGCGGGCTCATCAACACCTACGCGAAATGGGGCGACTTGGACTCCGCGCTCCAGGTGTTCGACGAAAATCCTGAAAGAAAGCTCGGCTCTTGGAACGCTATGATCAGCGCCCTATCTCAAAGCGGGCGCGTAGAAGAGGCTATAGACACGTTCACCGGGTTACGAAGGAGCGGCTTTGCGCCCGATAACGTTACAATGGTGAGCGTGGCCTCGGCGTGCGGCGGCGTAGGGGACTTCACCTTGGCCGAGCAGGTCCATGCGTGCTTGCTCAAGTGCGAGCTCGCGGGGGCGCGGCTCGAGCCGACGCTGTCGAACTCGTTGCTCGACATGTACGCCAAGTGCGGGCGCACGGACCTCGCGCGGCGGGTGTTCGCGCGGATCCCGCGGCGCGACGTGTCGTCGTGGACGGCCATGATCGCGGGGCTCGCGGCTCACGGCGAGGCGCGCGCCGCGCTGGCGCTCTTCCGCGCCATGTCGCGGCGCCCCGAGGGCCCGCGCCCGAACCACGCCACGACGGTCGCCGCGCTCACGGCGTGCGCGCACGGGGGGATGGTGGAGGAAGGGATGGAGCTGCTGCAAAAGATGGAGGAGGGGGAGATTGCGGTGGAGCCGACGGTGGCGCACTACGGTTGCGTGGTGGACATGCTGGGGAGGGTGGGGAGATTGGAGGAGGCGCGCGGGGTGGCAGAGAGTCGGATGCCGATGGCGGCGAATGCGGTGATATGGGGTACGCTGCTGGGGGCGTGCGAGAAGCACGGCGACGTCGCGGTCGGAGAATGGGCGGCAGAGAAGCTCGTGGAGGCAGAGCCGTGGAACGACGGTGTGTACGTGGTGCTGTCGAATATATACGCCGGGGTGGGGATGTGGGGTAAGGCGGAGAGAGCTAGGAGGCTGATGAGGCAGAGAAAGGTGGCCAAGACTCCCGGATATAGCTCGGCCATGTTATCTTTAATTTCTTTCCAGAGTCCATTATTATAATATATAGTTGAATTATTATAATATTATTACAAATTAGTTCATTAATTAAATTATGCATGATTTTTATTTTTAAATAGTAATAATCCTGTGAATCTGGCTAAATTTTTTGTCAACAATATTAGTCTCTTGTCTTAGAGTAGTATCATGTGTATGCATTGGTTTTCCCCGTTTTGTCTCGTGCTTACTTTTAATTAAGCACGGTCAGAGACGCGGCCACAACTTTAATTGCACGACCATGCACTCACCATGTTTTATTTCCCTCTATCATAACGGCCGGAAGCTCCGGAAGCTGTGAAACCCAATTTCTCTTATATAAACTTTTTATAACTTTTTATAAATTAGTAAAATTTATAACAATTAAATTCATCTTTTTCCTGTTTTTGTAATTAATAACCCATTCAAGCATATTTACGGAAAATTTATATGCGTGTCCTCACGCTTTTCGAGGTCTCGTCCTCTTCTAAAACATTTCACGGGGGCGGAGATATCCTTTTTTACGTCTGCCGCCTGCTCCTCTTGACACGTGTCCCCTCGTACGATACGGCCACTCTCCCCTCCTGCTCTCTCTCTCTCTCTCTCTCTCTCTCTCTCTCTCACTCGCTGTGCCCCTTTTATTTATATAGCCCTTTCCACTCAACCCTCTTCTCATTTACCCTTCCCCTGTTTCGCCAACATTTCCTGAAACCCTACGAAGAAATCGCGCGCGAGAGAGAGAGATGAAGGGGGTGGCGGAGGTGGGGATCGAGATGGGGGAGGCGGGGGCGGCGAAGGTGGCGGCGGCGGCCGAATCGGGGACGATGAGCGGGCCCCTGGTGTCGGCGGCCGAGGATCGCGGCGCGGCGGAGCGGAGGAGGTTGGACGCGGCGGCGGCTGCTGCCCGGGCGGCGGCGGCGGCGGCGGCGCTCCTGGCCCTGGGGATCATGGTGTCGGCGGAGCAGCGCGGGAGCCTCTCCGTGTTCGGGCTCCAGCTCCCGCTCTACTCCAAGTGGTCCTTCTCCGACTCCCTCGAGTGAGCCCGCCACCCCACTCCTCTCTCTCTCTCTCTCTCTCTCTCTCTCCTCCTTAATTACAATTGTGCCCCCCAACTTTCTTCCCCCCTCCATTTCCAGTTATGCCCCTTGTTTCCTCACATTGGACTATGTATTTCCTTGACGGTTTTAGGGGTAAGTGAGTCCACCGCGGTGTTTGTAGGGGACTTAGTGAATTTATCTGTTTACCCCTGAAATTTGAATAGGAGACACGTGAGAGTATATTTATTTATTTATTTATTTATTATTATTTATTATGGTAATTAATTATGGCACAAAGCATTTAAGGTGTCGCAGAAATTCATGGACCTGGTCTACCATGTTAAACATGGACCCGCTCATCACACGGAGAGGGAACTACATTTTTTTTTTTTTTTTTTTTTTTTTAAAAGAGAAGAAGACAACTTGGACGGCTACGATTGAAAGTTGAGAGATGGGGCCTGCCGAGTGGACGGGGATAAGCCACTTGATTCGTAGATGACGTGGTGAGCTTGGCCTGGGCAATAACTTCTCCGTTCAAACTGCGGACGCATTAATTGGTCAACGGCTCCATGGATCTTAACTGTTCCTTGCCCCCTTCTGCGTTAATAAATGCGCTACCTCTTGAAATTCGAATATTAATTGGGTACTATTTGGTAACATATTCACTGCTGACTAAAATGTAGCATTAATTATTTTGGGAACAAAATAGAAATGCGAATTCCTCATGGTACTGTCCCCGTAGGAAACAATATTTGTTTTTAATTAATTAAATCCCAATGTGTAATCTAGCAAAAGTTTTGGTAGTAATCTATAACCTGTTAGTAATTTTTTTTCCGCTGTCACAGTTGAAAGTTTCTTACTGAATCTGCTAAGAAAACTTGAATGAAATTTGTTAACGTTGGTTGTTGATTGCAATAAGTTAATTGTTTAAGTGACTTAGTTTGCTCCTTCCAATTTTGCTATCTAATTGGGTATTTTGTGTCAGATATCTAGTGGGGATATCCGCAGCCGTGGCGGCGCATTCGCTGCTGCAGTTGCTACTGAGCATGAGGAAGCTGGTGAAGAAGGTCCCCGTCATCCCGTCTCGTAGTCATGCGTGGGTATTGTTCGCCGGTGATCAGGTTATCTCTATCTCTAAACCTTTACATACTTACTAAAAATAAGAGGGGAATTAAAGTGATTTTTGGCTTTGAATATTATTAAGAAAATTTGTAAGAGTTAGGTGGTCAGTAGAAATAATTACATATTAACATTTCAAAGTTTATTTGTATAATAATATGCAACTAAGCGAATGCCCAAGAAGAGCTCGACACCAGGGGAGTTAATACTCGCATGCGTTTGGTCTTAAATAATAGTGAAGAATAGAGATTTTCAGAGTATTTTGGCTTCAAATTAAGAGAGAATCTTGTTCTCTTTGGAGTATTAGCTCGTTAGGGGTGATTCACAAGTCTTTAATATTCTTGTATTTTGTTCATGCAATTCGGCATCTGGTGTTGACCATTCAATATTTTACTTGTGGGTTGCTACTTTTGTTTGATCATTGATTAATTTAATATGTTGGCTCAGCCTAATTATTTTACTTGCCAAAGGCTTCAAAGCTGTATTAATCTAGATAATTTTCTAAGTGTAAAATTACCTCTTTATTGGCTAGTTAAATGATTAGACGAAGAGAGATTCTTTGTACGCAAATAAACTCATGTTTGGCATTAGTTGGTTGCAATTTGTTACAATGCAAAAGACAAAAAATCACAGTTTGTTATTGACTGATTTGAACTTTTAAAGAAGTCTGATCTCTATTCATAGTATGAAAGCGGGAGTTTCTAGCTACGAATTCATGCTGTTGAATATGAATCCCCTCGATTGTATCTGTTTACTCTTAACTTAAAGAGTGTTGGGCCTCATCAAAACTCCGTCTAATTTGTGTGCGGATAATCAATAACACCTTTAATTGTCACGAACTTTACTCATCACAAAAATTTCGACAGGTCTTCGCATACGCGATGATGAGCGCGGGCTCTGCTGCTGCAGGAGTTACGAATTTGAACCGCACCGGAATTCGGCACTCGGCGCTTCCGAACTTCTGCAAGCCCCTGCACCACTTCTGCGACCGCATGGTGATCTCCATCACCTTTGCTTTTCTGAGCTGCCTCTTTCTCGCTATCTCTGCTGTTCTCGATGTGATTTGGTTGTCGAAGTTTTGAGTGCCTAATATAATGCTATATGTAGAGATATGAGAGAGAGAAATAGTATATGTGCTTGTGGGTCTTCTGTGTACAAAGTAGATGATCTAAATGCCCTGAAATTTGATCTCTTAGTTATGTGAAAAAATTGCGACATTTTCGGTGTCTCTGTTAGCAACTAAACTGTTCCTGTTGTCTTCTTTTTTAGTGCATTTTCTTAATGTGAAGTTCCTCGTATTGCATCTGACACTCTTCCTAGCGTTGCACCTTTTGCACCTTTTGTAGTAGTGTAATTATAAATCGCTGCTAATCCTAGAAAAAAAGAAAGAAAGAAAATAACTTAGTTTGCATGAAAATAATCAAATTCTGGGCATGTTAAGAAAGGTGCAGTACTTAACATGGATATTTGAGTTGCAAACTCCTCAATTATTAATGCTATAAGCTGTAATGATAATCGCTTGAAGTTGGTTGTAGTTGATGAGCTTTCGTTTTCTATGGTCAACAAAAGGAGCTTAATATTTATATTCAACACTTTGTATTTTGGAATATATCTAGTGAAAGAATACAGCATAATCAAAATTAATTAAGTTATTATAAATAAAAACAAGCCAGTATAACAAAAGCTTATTACCAAATTAATCCACCCAAGGATTGCTCGAAGCTAACTTTCAATGAGGAACATTTTATATATTCAAGCTACTTCCTTGCACTATAAATTTCTTTAGACCATAATCTAATGATCAAGAGAATTTACATTTTTTTTTTAAAAAAAAAGAAAAACAGATTTGCATGTATATTCAGCTACATAGTTAAGGCAACAAGACACCAGTGAATACTTATCAGGAGTACGTATTTAATTTTAAATTTAAAAATTATATAATTTCGCTCCAGACAAATGGACCATTAAAAAGCTATATAAGGGAAGTCATCCTATCATCCTAATTTGAATATTGCATCCAATAAAAGTAATAAATTGTTTTGTAGTCACCAATTTGAAGTTCACTTCTAAAACACCTTGTCATGTTCCTTGCTTCATACATTAAAAGATGCCCAATTAAAGCATGACTAATGTTTTCAATTAAAGCATGACTAATGTTTTGGTAAAGAAAGGTTAATTTGGTTTTAGCTACTACTTTACCAAACTTGGATATGACATGCAATAGTAGTACTCACGCATTTCTAATCTTCTATCCAGTTCTTTCACATCTCTGCCATTTATTGCTGAGGAAGAGACAAACCAAATTAATGCAATTTGCCAGGTGATGAACACAAACTATTTATTTATTTTTATTTTTATTTGTTGAGAAAAAAATTAATATGTGTAAAAATAAATTTAAATAAAAATATAAAATAATAAAATTTTGAACTCAAAATTTTAATTATCAACTATTAAATTTTTTATCATTAACGCTGAATAATAGATAAACATAAACTATTATAATCTTTTTTTTGAGATTACGTAATCCCACGTAAGAGTTCTAAATCAAACATTCCACCTTGATTTGGAGAGTTGATTTCTGCAAGCTATAACTATTTTCACACCTAACACTGCTCATCAGGAAAACTTGAGATGGTGACAAGTGATGAATCAACTACGTAACTTTTTAAAAAATTTCTGTGTAATTAAGAATTAGAGGAAGAATGGGTGTGAAATTAATTCCAAAAATTTTATAATTTTATATAGTTTCGTATAAATATATCAAATAGTAAATATATTTTTAAAAAATTTAATTTTTTATATTTATTTTTTAAAAAATTATAAATTATTTATATATTCTCATAACGTCAATATTCTTTAAAAAAATATAATTAATCATAAATTAAATATTTAATTTTGATTAGTAATTAAAATAAATTTATTTTTTATTATTTTTGATTTCATATTTAATTATAAATATATTTTTTAATAATTAAAATTAAAAAAAAATATATATTTATTAGAACAAAATTGACAAGCAACCCACCGTTTAACACTCATTACTCTACTGTGCGATGTTCCGATATTAATACATCGCACTGATCCTATCCACTTCGTTTTCTGTTGCGCCTCCCTCGACAGTAGTCATTTCTCTGCGCGATAAAATGCCGCAAAAGGTCGTCGCCATCGCCGCGGGCGAAGCCCACACCCTCGCTCTCACAGGTATGGGTATATATCTCTCTCTTTCTCTCTCGCTCTGCAGAGAAAATTTGAAAGCCCTAAGTCCCGTTCTTGTTATGCGCATGGAGTAGGAGATGGGGGCGTGTTCTCGTGGGGAAGGGGCATGTTCGGGCGCCTCGGCACGGGAAAGGAGGACGACGAGCTCGTGCCCGGCCCCATCGCCATCGCCGACGCTTCGTGGGCGACGAAGAGGAGCCTCGCTTCGCCCGCCGCAGGCGCGGTCGCGCGCCCGAAGTTCGTCGGGATCGCCGCGGGTGCTTACCATAGCCTCGCGTTAGAAGGTTCGGTTTGGAGTTTTGATCTGTTTTTTTTTTTTTTTGGCTGTCGGTGTTTTATTTTGGTTTGATTGATTTGGATTAGCGATTTGGAGCCTGGGCGATGCAAAAACTGAAATAATGGTGAATTTTGAGCTTAATTTGAGGATTTTGGGTGTCTTGGGATCAGAAGGGTTTAATTTGAGGCATGGATTGAGTGTTTTTGATGCTTGATTGTGATAAGCTATGGAGAACGAATGATCAAAAGTAAATTATTGAAAAAAAAGATGGAAATTTGGGGGTTATCTGGGGATTGCTGGTGATTGTGTCAGAAGAGCTTACTTCAAGGCATGAGTTTGAGTGTTTTTGATGATTAATTTATGTTAACTGTAGTGCCCTAACGATCTATTTTGCTGCAAAGTTGAAAATTAAATGGTATGGAGTTATGTAGATTGGAGCTGTGGTTGCTGTTGCATGTTTTCAGGGATTTTGATGTGTGTTTCCCTTTTTCTTTTTTTACTGATTACTTTGCTAGTCTAGTTTAAGCTTAAACTAGTAGATGTAAGTATCTAACTTAAGATTGGTGTTAATTCCTTGATTTTAATGTGGCAGATGATGGATCTGTTTGGTCATGGGGTTATAATATCTGTATCCTTTCCAGTTTACACAACAAATGAGCTAATTGTTCTTTGAATTTGATTGATGCCGATCCCTGCATTAGTATTCGACAAAAATTCCATCTAAATTTCTCTGCCTTGACAACTTTATGGATGGCCAGCTTGGTTGCAGTGAAGAGAATTCCCTATATCCCTGTTTGGTAGAGCGGCTCCAGGAATTGGGTACCCCTGATTCTTTGGTAGATGACCCAAATAATGGTGGTGGTGGAACTCCTTTGAAGGTAGTAAAATCATTTTTTTTTTTTAACTGTAATTTGTATTTTGTAAGAATGCAATGTCTATAAAGATTGCTAACTTGAAACTTTTCGTTTCATGCTTAGGAATGTGATGACTACAAAAGCTAGTTGCTCGTGAAATATGAATTATTTTTCATTTGATTAAAAACATTTAGTTAAGCACATCATTGGTTATTAACTTCACTTTTGCCGCTGAATTTTAATTTGTTAGAAATGATGCCCTAGATCTCTGTTTTTGTTGCAATCAAGTTCATCCATTAGGCGTCGACTTAACTTCCTGGCAGCTGATTCAACTGCCTCTTCATCCCTCCGTCAAGTTAAATGACACCTGATGGATGGACATGGTTGTAACAGAAATTGAAATTTAGTGCAACAGTTGCAACAAATTGAACTTTAGCGACCAAAGTTCAATTTCGAGCTTCGGCGTCCAAAGCAAAATTTTGCTACGAGTTCAGTGACGAATGGTGTTATCTACTCTTCGAACATGTATGTGTCTACCCAAATATGTATGTTTCCTTTTTAACTTCACTTCCAACTTGCTACAGATTTCTTCTGTCAAGGCTGGAGGAATGATGTCATTTGCGATAGACACTCTGGGATCTCTTTGGATGTGGGGAAATTGCCCTCAGCAGACCGACCTGGGAGAGTTCTGCCTAGTCAGCAGTCCAGCCCCACTACCTGTATGGGATTTCCATGGACACACAGTAGTTAAAGTCGCATGTGGGAATGAACACGTAGTAGCGGCGGTTAGCACTGGAGAAACATACTCAGGAGGCGACCTTGTATGCTATGCTTGGGGAAATAACAATCATGGCCAGTTAGGGTTAGGTCACAAGGAAAGCCGGGGCCGCCCGCAAGTTATTACAATGTTCAACGAGGAGTCTTCTTGGGCTGTCTATGAAATAGCTTGTGGGGCTTTCCATACAGCAGCTCTTGCATACAACAAGTCTTATGATCAAGATATAGGATCTAAATGCTTTACTTTTGGTCTTGGCGATAATGGGCAGCTTGGTCATGGGACTGCAATGAGCTCTTGCTTGCCTGAATTAGTAAATGGATTGCCACATGATTTAGTTCTAATTTCCGTCGATTGCGGTTTGTTTCATACCACGGTTGTGTCTTCTGATGGGGAAGTGTGGTGTTGGGGAATGGAGAAGGGACTTGGACTGTGCCCTGATGCGAGCTTCACAGGAAACGATGCAGGGGATGCCTTATATCCTTTAAGGGTTCATTCTCCTGAGACAGATGGGTTTAAGTTCATGGGCCCTGTCCAAGTTGCTTGTGGGGCAGCCCATACGGTTCTTGTAGCCGGTGATGGGTATAGGATGTGGGCTTGGGGTAGAGGGAGAAGTGGTGTGTTGGGGAGAGGCCAGACAATTGACAGTTATGTTCCTTGTGTTGTTATGTGGCCTCCTCTTGATGAGGACTACATGGAGATAGGAATAGGCATGAACAGAGAAGCAAAAGCAAAAGAGGATGCGGGTGCTACGGTAAAGATTGAGCAAAACTTGGCTGCGACGACGGAGGAGATAGAATTTTTAAGGAGAAAGTTGACACTTATGGAAAGATATGCCACTGTACTACATATTTCTATCTTTAGAAAGCCTTTAGATGAGCGGACTCTTCCGCAATCTTTAAAAGATTCGGGTGTGTTCGATATCAGAAAGGAGTTTGAGAATGTGATGGAAGCAGTGGACAATGAGGAGCTTTCTCGGATGGAGATGTTCTATCGAAGCATGCTTTCCAGCGTGAAGGACAAGCTGATGAAGAGGAGAGTACAAGAGATGGTTAAGGAGTGCTTTCGTTCTCTTTCTACAGGGAGGCCACCCTATTGAAATTTATTCACTATTGATTCGTTGAAATTTGCATACTGTTGGCGAACCATACTAGAATGTTCAAAATGTATTTTGTCCAAGTATTTGAATGAGAGTGCAATAAATCTGTCTGAAGTGTCAATTTCGTAGGCTTTCTGAATGAATGGAGCGATGCAGTTCTGCTTCAAAATGCAAGTGATATATATCCTGCGGTTCTCTGTACAGATTGAATCCATGGCTATGCACATAGGATGTATCTGTATATCAAATATCCAATACGGGCTATGAAGACCACCATTATAGGATATTTATAGACATTGCATGTAATAACTCGAAGTTGTAACCTGAGTTTCTGGTTATTTGATGTTACTGAGCTTATCCTGCGAAGGCGATGTAATAACTACTGTAGCAAAGAAAAGTTTAGTTACTGTTCAACTTGTTGGCAAGTATAATTTGCTAATTCTCCTTTTGTGTGTTTCTTGTTACAACTAAAATGGTTTAAACATATTAGTTTGTTAGGAGAGATCTCCGTGTTTGTTTTTGTGGGTCTGGAAGGTTGAATTCATAATTTCTAGAAAGTCGTTGTTGGTGGTGTTTGTTAGACACTGCTGAAGCTGCGGGACAACTTGAAAATTTGTACAACTCACTGGCTCCTTGATTTTCGATTTAGTGATTCCACGCTGCTCCTAGAGGTCGATTTGGGGTAAAGAACACAAAATAGAATTGTAGAGAGTTATAGAAGCACACCAAAATAAGGTCTTAGGTTGCATTTACCTTGTGATGCAGTGACCTGGCCCGGACAGGCCGGATCGAATTATTGGACCGATCCGGTCCGGTTAGGTCCATTAGTAGGAATCGGCCACCTCTATTTCCAAACCGCGCAGCGCTCCACCTCCACGGAGCTGCTCCAATGGCGAACCCCAACACCCTGCTCCATTCCCATTCCTTCTCCTCTCAAGTCCCACCTCCGTACGTAATCTAATTCTCTCCTCCTTCTCCTCCAATGGAGCTCACCTCTTTGAGCTCCCTCTTCTCCCCCCTTCATCACCAATCCCTCCTCCTCCTCCTACATTGTCTCTCTCACCTCGAACCCCTCCGGCGATTCCGATGAGAAAGGACCCAAAAGAGCTTCTATAAGACTCCTCCAATTCTCCGCAACCACCTCGCTCCCCCAATCCCCGGCGCTCGCCAAGGTATCGGAGAAGAAGCGCCCGCCGAAGCGCGCGGCCGAGGCCCTCTCCGCCGAGGAGCTCCGGTCGTGGACCCGCAGCCTCCCCGCCGTGGGCGACCTCGAGCTAGCAGAGAATCGGGGTATGTACGAGTGAGAATGGATCATATGAAGTTTACACAAGGAATGCTTAGGTAGTTACGATTTTGAGTTAAATGTTTGTCAATTTCGAGCTCAAAAGATATCGCAATGAATTTCCGCCTGATCACCCATGATTTTGGATGTAATAATATTTGATTAGTCTAACTTGTTTATGTTGCACTTCTCCGACGAATGAATTTGTAAGTAATGCTGACTTTGATCTGTCCTTTGCTTTCTCTCTGTGGTTGGTTCTACTGCTGTTGCCTACATAAATTATGTTCAGTAGGAATGATACTCAGCTTTGCTTTTGGGCGTGGTGTGGTTTGAATGAAGAGCGATGCACTTGTAAAACGTCAATTATGACATGTGATTTGTTGCAGTTGAGTACAATTTGGGCAGAGACAGCGCACAATGCCAGGTCAGCTGCACGGAGCTTCGTTCTCGGTGGCCTTTCTGATAAGTATTATGGTTTATCTGATATTTGGGTTGCCGATCATATTAATGTATGTTAAGCAATATTAACTTCTGCAATATCCATTCATGACATCGTCAATTCTGTAGGGACATTGATTTGGAGGCTCACCGGATTCTAAATAATTGCTATGAGCGAGCAAAAGAGGTACGTGTTTATGCTATGCATATCTAAATGTCCCTTTTTCCTTCCTAGCTTACGCCATTTGATATGCCAGACCCAGTATGTCGAGCTAGTTATTTCTTTCAGATTCTGCAGCGAAACCGAAAGCTCAGGGATTCTGTGGTTGATCACTTAGTCGAGAAGAACATGCAGTCTAACCAAGAAGGGATTCTTCCAGTTGGTTGAAGAACACAGTCGTCTTGAGCCGATGCCACAAAATATCAAGAAATGATGATGACTCAGAAGGGTTCAGCTCAAGAAAGCTGTACATGACATACCAAGCAAACATTCCGTAGGTATGCTTTATTATAATTTTGACGCTCTAAACTGTCTATTTTTGTTCTGGTTGTGCATTACAACGCAAAAATACGTGTCCTCCACAGTTCTGTTTTTGCTTGAGACCAATTGAAACATTCATGTTCTTCGTAAAAAATTGAAATGTTTATATTTCTTAAGACGATGCACAATCTCAGTATCTCACTCACTGAAAATTCCATTTATCATGAATCGATCTACGAAGATATTAGTTGCTTTTATTACGTAGCACTGAATTTAAATAGCTCTCCTTTCTAGCAAATTATTTTGTATCTGAGAATTTTCATGTAGCCCGAGCTTTTCATCTTGCTCGACTCAGCTTAGTTAGTCAGATTACTGTTCTAATTGACATGCAGATTTGCTGGAGTTGATATCTCGTGCCTGTATTTGCCTTGGAGTGTTGTATATGAACCTCTTCTGATCTATCACTTGGACTTTCAACGTACATACGTCGTTGCTTTCAACTTCTTTGTACCATAATTGTCTTCTAAGTTCTACAGAGATACTTATATTCTCGAGTATTGAGATCATGCAGGTATACGGTGTCACATTATATTCTTTGACATTGACGATAGAAACTAAAGTCACCCCATAGAGGCTAATCGGAAGGTTTTCATTGAATGGCTACTTGAAGACGTGTCTTCGAGATCACACCGGCGTTCGCTGCACTTGGTTGGTATTCGAAAAAACTTATCCCAAAACACTGCTCTTTCCTCGGCGGGAGTGGCTGATCAATTGTAAAGTCGAGAATTCGCATTAAAGCGTTGCGCTGGTATCAACTCCTGTACAACAATTTTGTTGTTTTCAAGGATCATAAGGCGATAGCAGGGATTTTATCCATTTTGCTCGACTTTTGGTGCATTTTTTTTCCTGCTCTGTTCTTTCCGGAGTTTAAACAAATGCAATTTTCTCTTTTTTGTGGTTTAATTCTGGTGAGAGTTGAGTTGATGGTATAAGTTGTGTGTCAAGTGACTATAAAACTTAATCGTTATTTGTTGTTATTTGATTAGTTAATCGTCAATATATATTCTGTGAAGATCAAATCTGAGATTTCAATATTC
Organism: Tillandsia fasciculata; assembly: GCA_029168755.2. Classification (NCBI taxonomy): domain Eukaryota; kingdom Viridiplantae; phylum Streptophyta; class Magnoliopsida; order Poales; family Bromeliaceae; genus Tillandsia; species Tillandsia fasciculata. Next base: position 1,433,735 of record CM054936.1, read on the forward strand.
TCTCAACTCCGATAACAATATTGAACATCACGACTGTCAAATAGTTTTGTTTTTGTCTTTTTTTGTGTGAGTATTTTGTGTGCAAATAAATAAATTTATAATTAATAAGTATATAAGTTCATATATATATATATATATATATAGAATAACAAGATAAAATATAGTTGTTAATACCTCTTAAATTTTACACTTATTACTTATTTGCGAATATTTACGGCAGTTTCCGTTTTTAGTGTGGATTGAAAAAAATCAGTAGACCTCATGTTCAGGTGGAGAAGGTGATTGGTCCATTTTTTTTGTGAAATCGACGCACTTAACCAATCACATTTCTCGCCTACGACACGTTGGATTACATCCTCGTAGTTAAAAACGCGTATAGAATATGTATAATACGAGTATATTGGGGTTATTTATATATTTTTTATCTTTTCCAAAACCCCTACAAGGAGTCATTGCCTTCGTCTTCGTTTTTCGCCTTCGAACCCCTCTCCCTCTACCTCTACCTCTCTCTCTTCCCCCACTTCCACCCACGCCCAACACCCTCTCTCCACTATCTCGTGTTACCCGAGCTCTCGGTGGCGCCGGCCATGGCGGAATCCACTGGGGGCGGCGCTCTCAGGAACGCCTTCGGGGGCGTTCTCAGCATCTTCATCCTTATCCTCATTGGAGTCCTCGCCTTCTCGATCCGACTCTTCTCCGTAAGTTTCCCACCCTTTGGATCTCTCGAGTGTCGAAACCCTAGATCGAATTCGGATCGTGAGATCTGGTAGAGATTTTGGCGCTGATTTGTGTTCTTATTTCTCGTTGGCCATTTGGTATCGTAGGTGATCAAGTATGAGAGTGTGATCCATGAGTTCGATCCCTACTTCAACTACCGAGTCACTCAGGTTTGATTCTCCTTTCGATCGTTTTCTCCTCTTTTTTTTTTTTTTTTTATTTTTATTTTACACCTGGAGTTGCTCGATCTTAAAATGTTTCAAAATTTGGCGGTCTCATTTGGATTTATTTTTATATGGTCATTACAATCTGGAGATTGGAACGCCTCTTATGTGGACACATTTCATGCTATAGATTTCAGAAATGAGGAATGTCAAAATCTTGTTATCGTATCTCTTCTGTCTAAATTTATTATTCATAGTTGGAACTGTCGTATGATATGAGAAACTGCTAACTGCTTTACTGCTATGTGTATTGGTTTTGCAAATGCTGTTATAGAAGTTGCCGATCCCTTTACACTATGAATGTGAGCTAACTTATTCATTTTTCTGTTTCAGTTTCTTACAAAGAATGGAATTTACGACTTTTGGAACTGGTTCGATGATCGAACTTGGTATGCGGTCCAAAGACATCCCTAGTATCGTTACTGCAGCTGCATAGGATGTATAATTGCCATCTATAACACAGTGTTTCCTTTTTTCATCTTTAGGTATCCACTCGGTCGGGTTATTGGTGGAACCGTGTACCCTGGTTTGACACTAACAGCAGGGACCATGTGGTGGTATGCTCATACCTTTTTCTATTTTACTGTACTGTGAAAGACTCACATCCTCACTAGATTCTCAGTTAAAATAAATATATCCTAATGTGTTTGTGAATTCAGGATATTGAATTCCCTCAACATTCCGTTGTCAGTTGAGACTGTCTGCGTGTTTACTGCTCCTATTTTTTCAGCAAATGCAGCTTGGGCTACCTACTTTCTGACAAAGGTAGTTTTTCTTGCTAGAATGAATGTAGCTTGCTTAGTAGTGTTCAATTGACACTAGAGTATCCATAATAGTTTCATGTTCTTGCAGGAAGTTAAGGGTACTGGAGCTGGATTGACTGCAGCGGCATTACTAGCAATGGTAATTTTCCATAGCATGGGGATTTGTTGCAAATGTGGATTAGGCAATTTAACTTAGCTCTGTTTATAGAAAGAATGCTACAGTACTTTTGCAAGGTTAACAAGTTCTTTAAAACATATTTCTTAGTCCTTTGTCATAATCCCACTAAGGGTGGGAGGAAATTGGCTGAAGTTGAGAATAAGAATTAATTCTTTGTCCTACCTGTGCTTTTATTTTGCAATATTCATGTTACTGCCATAGTATTAGATGGGGCTTAAGTGCGCTTCTGTTCTTTGTCATACTTGTGCTTGTACTGTTGAATAAATTACTTGAGAATTTATTTGTCAATTAAAATATGACATGGTTTCATGTGCTTTATTTTATGTTAACGTACTATAGAAGACATATCTAGTAAAACTATCATTACTATCGAGTCAGTTGCCCTCTATTATGGAGAAAATCTTGAAACACTGGACAATCTAATTTTGTTAATTTGCCTTTGCATATCATCTTTTAGCTCATCTATGTGCACGCATCTTTTTTTTTTTTTTTTTTGTGTGTCCTATGTTTTTATTCTTTTATTTTGAAGATGTCTGTTCGCTGGATCAACATAGATTGATGTCATTTTGTACACCCACAGGTTCCTTCATACATTTCACGATCTGTTGCTGGCAGCTACGACAATGAAGCTGTAGCAATATTTGCTCTTATATTTACATTTTATCTATATATAAAGGTAACTTAAATATCTGTTTGGAATCAACGGTGTAGACTTTGTTTATATCTGACTTTATTGCATTATCATTTGTTAGGAAGTCTAATTTTGTGTAATATGCAGACACTGAATACAGGGTCGCTTTTTTATGCTACGCTAAATGCTATCTCATATTTCTACATGGTAAGCAAGCATGACTATGTTGCGGCACATGTGCTTAGTAATTAATATATAGGTACAAGTAGATCTATTCGAAAATGCTTGTCTTTTTCAGGTCTGCTCTTGGGGAGGCTACACATTCATCATCAATCTTATCCCAATGCATGTACTCCTATGCATTGTAACTGGTCGCTACTCTTCGCGCTTGTATATTGCTTATGCCCCTCTTGTAAGTGTTAGGATATGAAGATTTTTCAACTTTTGAATATGAAGAAATATAAGTTCAATCGCAGTAATAGTAGTGATATGTCGTCTATTCTATAATAAATTGTTTATTTAACATTATTTGTGTTGATGCAGGTTGTCTTGGGAACTCTTCTAGCAGCATTGGTACCTGTAGTTGGTTTTAATGCTGTGGTGACGTCAGAGCACTTTGCATCATTTCTGGTCTGTTTCTCTTATATATATTGATATCCTTAGTTCTTTTATGGATCTTTCCATTATGGTCAACTTTGTCTAGCTTGTGATTATTATATTGATTATAGCATTTATGCTAATATTTTGTAGTTTAACTTTTGTCTTATTAGCTTCTATCTTTTTCTCATGTTTTTGTTTTGTCTATATTGAAAATTGAGTCAATGCAGAATATGCCAATTTTCAGCTGTTGGGATGAATAATCAATTATTTTAGCATCCTTTACTAGTTCGTATCTTTTTGTTCATCTAATACACTAGGTTTTATGAGAGCCATCTTATTATAATTGTATAAGTAATTAATCTAGCTTGGAACCATATGCAATCAGGAATTCTCAAGTTAGTATAGGTTTGCAAGTTATTCTCAACTCCAGCATTACATATGCATTTGCATGTTGGTTTCATGAAGGTCTGCCCCTATTGAATTGGCCATCATTCATTTCAACATTTTACGTAATCTTCAATTTTTTGTGCATGGCATCAAAAATGACATAGAAGGAATAAGGGCCCAAATTATATTTGCTACTCATCTATTAATGCAAATTAGCTTATTTAGTTGCATTATATACATGATGCTCTTATTTTTTTTTTAAAATTGTTCACTAAATTGCAGGTTTTCATAATCCTTCATGTGGTTGCTCTTGTATATTATATCAAAAGGATTCTATCTCCAGCTATGTTCAAAGTGGCTGTGACACTGGTTGTGACCATTGGCATGTAAGATTTGGCCTTCTATAACCAACTGCATGTAGTTTAGACTAAAAAAATTTGAAATGGACTATTTGTTATTTTATTTTGGATGTTTCTCAAAATACCAGTAACCTGAACACGCAAGTAAGGTGCTGAATTTTATGCATAAGGTTCTCGTAGATAATGCTCTCACTTTATACTGATGGAATATTCTTCCAGGGCTGTATGTTGTGCAGTAATAGCTATACTTATAGCATTGGTGGCTTCTAGCCCAACAAAAGGATGGAGTGGGCGTAGTTTGAGCTTACTTGACCCGTAAGTAGTTCCCTCTTCCTTTTTTTTTTTCTTTTTCCTTTTTGACATTATTAAGGTGATTAACATATTAATTAACTTTTCCTAGTTCATGGTAACTAGATGGTATCTTATAACTGTGTATGTGTCTTTCTAATAAAGGGTTGAAACAAGAAGGAATATAGAAATCTGAAAAGAAAAACATAGGCATCTTACTAGGTATGGCGTTTAACCAACTAGGCAAAGAGATTTCCAGTAAGAAGAATCTAATCCAGTCATGACTTTCCCCTATGCTCACTTTCAAATTACTACATCAAATAGGAGGTTTTTATGGTACTATTGGTTAACAGAAAGTCCTGAGTGATCATTGTCTGATGCTTTGGGGGAAACCAATTTCAGGGTGCAACAAGCGGAGTGTACGAGACCTTTCTTATATTGTATAACTTCAATTACCTGATCTGTATTTTCACATTTTGGAATTCATGGAATTTCTTGTGGTCATGTAAGTGGGCAGCTCAAAAGCTGTCAGTTGTTTCATAGATTGAAGGGCAGGCAACATAGGAAATTAGATGAATCTATGGCCGTTTTTTAAAGTGATATTCAGCTGGTAATAGAATGACAGGGCATCCACAAGAAGCTTTAGAACAGATTATAGGGCAAAACTTTTACATGCAAGCTCAGTGGGCATCCTCCATGACGATGAATCAATGACAACCACCAAGCCCTCATGCTGAAACTGATGTGCTTGATAACTTTATTTCAAAATGCTGATTTTTTTTTTTTTTTTTTTTTTTTTTTTTTGCGTTATTTTGATGCTACAGAATTTGTTACAGAGCTACGATATACCTTTTTCTCATTTTTAGATGATATAACGATTTTGCATGTTGATCCTCCTTTGTTTTTGCTGTTACAGAACTTATGCAAGCAAGTACATACCCATTATTGCTAGTGTCAGTGAGCATCAGCCACCGACATGGCCTTCATATTTTATGGACATCAATGTGTTAGCTTTCTTGGTTCCTGCTGGCGTCATAGTGAGCATCAAATATTAGCAATGAAATTTGGATATTTGGTTCTTTTTCTTTTATTTCTAATATAGGTTTTGTTGATATTATTGAATAACACATACTTCAATTTTCTTTCAAGATCATGGTTTTGCTTCTTTTTTTTGTTTATAGTAGCTTCTCTTATCTTTGCATTATGTAAATGTAATCGAATTGATGTGTTACTAATGGCTAGATTAACAACATCCCAATCATTATATGGCTGTACTCCTAGTAATACCCTTTTGTAGTATGGCTATTTTCTTGTTGACAGAAACAGTAGATGGGTGGCCAGGATATCACATAATGCTGATACTTTTGCTATGGTATATGCAGCCCCATATAGAACTAACTTATATTACTTTACTTGAAACATAAGATTCTGAATAGATCACAAGGAAACAAAACTTCAGAAGACCTACTGAAGTTTGTTGTAGGTCCTTATAACATAAAACAGATCATACCAAAGTTTCTATGTAAGTTGTTGTAGCTGCTTTTCTACATCTGGGAAGTCAATGCGAGCTGGAAGTCTGCTATTATATTTTGTGCATTAATGACTGTTCCTTTGGTTCTGCAGGCATGCTTTTTTCCTTTATCTGATGCTAGCTCATTCGTGGTCCTGTATTTAGTAACATCAGTATATTTCTCTGGAGTAATGGTGAGGAAGTGATGGAGAAACATAAGCAATCTAAGTTAACTTGGGTTATCTTGTATTCTTTGTCATGACACATGCTTCTTTTTTTTCCTCAGGTGCGCCTTATGCTTGTATTGGCCCCAGCAGCTTGCATCACCTCAGGAATTGCCCTTTCTGAAGCATTTGATGTTTTTACCCGATCAATTAAGTTTCAACTGCCTAATTTATTCAGTTATTCTCCCAGTGTATGTTCTTTTGTTCATTGACCTCCCTTTTTTTTCTCTAAGTTCATCATGACATTTGAGCATTCTATTAACATTGATTGGTACATATTGGGCCTTCAAGGCAGGGGATAATAGTTCAGAGGGTTCTGTTTCTCAAGATGTAGTGAAGAATGATAACCATAGACAGATTGAGAAATCTGAAACTGTTCCGAAAGCAAAAGGTGATAATTATAGACCAACGGAGAAATCTGAAGCTGTTATAAAAGGAAAGCAATCAAAGAAGAATCGCAAGAAGGAAAAGGATTTGGAGGAAGAGGACGTTCTTAAGCCTAAGAAAGAAAGAAAGCTTCTAGTGTTGCCTTTAGAAGCATCTGCCGTTGCCATTGTTCTTCTGATTGTTCTTGGTGGCTTTTATGTGGTATGAAAAAATTTCTTATTTGGAATCTTAGAGATAAATATTGGACCTTATCACGCCTTTTGCTGAAGCTAAATGAGGATTGATTTCAGTGCTGAACGTGTACAGTTTGCTGCAAGATAGCTTTAGTTACCTTTAATGCATAGCTTTTTTTTTTTTTGTATAAACTCGATAACCTTTCAAAAGTCTCTGGCACATGCCAAACAATCTTTATCACGATTTGACATAAGGTTCCATTGTTAAGATCTGCAATAGTTATGTTCAAGGCATTCTGTGCATACTGATTTTACAGCGTCTATACTAATGCTTCTCATAAAATCTACTGTTTGCTATCTACTTCAAAGGCAAGTTCTGCCTTTTGATCTGTAGACAATTAAGAACTATCAATGATTCTTTTTGTAGGTCCATTGTGTATGGGCAGCAGCCGAAGCGTATTCTGCACCCTCAATTGTTCTAACATCTCATTCACATGATGGATTGCATGTTTTTGATGACTTCCGTGAAGCATATGCATGGTTGCGACATAATACTGATGCAGATGATAAGGTGAGGCTTGGCAATCCTTCCAATGCTTCTGTATATCCAAGATATTTTTCAATTTGTTGTTTTAAGAATTTCAGTTACATGAAAGGAAACTGTAACTTTACGTGAAGCATTAATGCTGAATTAAGAAAAATGAATTGCGATTTTTGAAATGCTATACTTTTTTGGATCCACTGATCAATGCTCTGCCTTCTTAGCTTTAGGTAGTCTTTACAAGAGGGTGATTATTTTATTTTATATACCAGCTATACACAAATAGTTTCACAATGATGTTTCAATTTCTAGTGGTTTTGGCCAAACCTTTTTTTTTGTTTGCAGGGGGGGGGGGGGGGGGGGGGGGGGGGGTTAATATGAAGCCATTCTTTCTTAATTTGTGCGTGTGTGCATATGGATGTGTGTTTGCACATACTTGTACATATGTAAAAACCCAGCAAATATGGATTTAATACCAAGTTGGTTGTTATGAGGGTGCTCAAGACAGAAAACATATTTATGTTTTGCCTGGAAGTTTTCATGCATTCAATGAAAGTGTGAATTTTTCCTTCATTTAAAGGAATTTGTTACCTGTTAGTACTTCTTGCCGTCGACGACATCATTATACTGTTATTCTTTAGCATATATATTGTGTAATCAATTTTTCTTTTCTCTGAAAATAATGATGGTTCTGCAGGTGGCATCTTGGTGGGATTATGGATATCAAACGAGTGCAATGGCTAACCGTACTGTTATAGTAGACAATAATACTTGGAATAACACCCATATTGCAACAGTTGGTACAGCCATGTCTTCCCCAGAGAAGGCTGCTTGGGATATCTTTAACACTTTAGATGTCAAATATGTCCTGGTAGTCTTTGGAGGTGAAAAATTCGTTCTGTGAGGGAGCTTTGCGGTTCTTTTTCTTTTTTAATTAAGCAGTCAAAATTGAACTTCTGTTTTTCTTTCAGGCCTTGTTGGCTACCCTAGTGATGATATTAATAAATTCTTGTGGATGGTTCGCATTGGAGGTGGTGTGTTTCCTCACATCAAGGAACCTGATTATCTTGTGAGTACTTACTCAATACAGCAGCTGAGGCAATTATATATTACATTTTTCTAACGGTTGGTTTTGTCTATTAAAAAATGCTTACTTCCTAAACTGTGATACTCACGAAATGGACTTTGTCCAGAGTTATTAATGCATGGATTACCGTCTGAGACTAATTTTTTCTCCTGTATGTTACTCTTTGTTAATACAGAGGGATGGCCAGTACCGTATTGATGCTCAGGCTACTCCGACGATGCTGAATTGCCTCATGTACAAGCTCTCTTATTACAGGTTAGTGTATAGTTTTCTTTTATTCTTACCAGCTACCGCTATGCTATATATAATTAAAATATTTTCTCCCAGTTCTTATTTTGTTTTCTCATCTGTAGGTTTATTGAGGCAGATAGTTCGGGCTTTGACAAGGTCAGGAGAACCGAAATAGGGAAGAAGCATTTTAAGCTGACCCACTTTGAGGAGGTAAACATGATTTCATTCTTGAAGAGTCTATAGATCATGCTAGTTTGGTGGCAAATAGAATAGAAACTAGTCGCTTGTTTTTGACTAGTTTTAATGGGTATAATATTGATTGGTGTTTTTCTTTTCACCCTTGATTGATTCAGGCGTTTACCACTCATCACTGGATGGTTCGCATTTACAAACTTAAACCACCGAAGAATAGGATCAAAGGAAAATGGAAGAAATCTAAATCGGTAGGATTGGCCACACTAATTTAGCTATAGTTTTACCTTATTTATGATCATTTTCAAATTTAGAAACTAATTTTGTTTCTTCATATTTGAATTTTGCAGAGCTTGAAGTCGAGTTCCAAAAGGAATGGAGCTACAAGGAAGAACCCATGGCAGTAAACCTCTGAATATATTCTCCTCTAATCAGCGTTCGGGTTTTGTTATTCACATGATGCTTGGTAGATAGTATTGAGATTGCTCATGTTCGTGCGGTCGAATGGATATTAGAGATTTTCATTTTGGCAATCACCTCCACATATACTGTAGAATTGTTTCCTGTGTTTTCTTCTTTACAAAAAACAGACAGGTGATCGGTGAAAATTTTGAGGTGAAACCAAAAATCATTGTAGAGACCAGAATGCTGAGCGAGATTATTTATTTCAGCAATCTCGTAAGGAATTACACTGACAATTACGATGATTCAGCAGATAAGTATTTTTATAATTTTACTTCCGGCAAAACAATTTATTCTCTGCACGAGGATGTTAGTTTTTGCGTCAGTCTGTGTGCGTTCTTTTCATTCCATAGCATTCGAACAAATTTAAAATAGCAAATACAAAAGTGATTGCAAGCTGTAAAACTCTTCCTGATAGTTAAATAAAACTTATTCACAACTGATTCGAAGTAGCAGCAGGTCAGGAAAAAGTTAAAAAAACATTAAGAATATAACATAGAACTCAAAAGATCCTGCTAACCCAAAAGAATACTTGCAAATAACTAACCTCAAGGATATCTCGTAACTTAAAGAATGATGGAAACATTCTACCTTTTACAAACCGACTCTTAAACAAACCAAATCCCATAGTAAGTCAGTAGTATTACATCACCTAAAACCGATCTGATTAGGCGAACATAGTCTGGTGTAGAAAACACTGCCCTTGAAGGTATCATGATGCTGCAATCAGAACGATCAAGAACTCAATAATTCTTCCAAACCTATGCTGGTAATATAAATATACAGATCGCATACACACAAGCCTTGCCGAGGAGCTACTAATAAATCACCCGTAGATACTAACTAGGCACTGTTTTATGACAGCTTAGAGCTTCTTTGGAAGGTTGTAGGTTTTCTTGAGGAACTTAGTGGCTGCCTCATCATTTCTGTAGCACAAAACACGTAACAATGTGTTGGCCTCATTCGGGTTCCAATGCCCGGATGTCGGCGGCAAAGGAAACCGCGATTTGGCTTGAGAACCATATGCTTCAGCAATCATTCTTCTGAACCGTTCGATCAGGCTCTCTGTATCAGTTCGGAAGAGCGGTAATACGTTCTTCACTTGGCTCGCTGCCTTCTCAACCAACTCTTCAGGCAAACCATCCCCATCCGCCAAATATAAATCTTTGAGAGATTTAAAATCATCTTCAATCATCCGAGAGTCTTGTTTAGAGAATGCACGCAAGGGGCCGCCTGCTAAAAGCACGAGCAAGAAGCCATCAAAAGCAGCTTTCATTAAAGCAGTTATTGCTCGGTTACGCACTCTGTCATGCATGGTAGTTGATATCACTTCTAGGGTTGGGTCAAGCTCTCTTAGGAAGGGCTCAATTCTAGAAGACGCGATCTCACCAACGTAAAGGCTGTCCCATAGAACATGACTTAGATCATGAAAGATCACCTTATAGGCTGTTGTCTCACAAAGCTGTTGAATCCCTTCTTGGCAAGCCGATAAGGAGAGATCAAACTTGATCTCTAGACCGTTTGATATATCAGCGTGAGCGGATTCGACGTTTCTTAAACATGTACCGATTTTCTTCTCCAGGTTATCCAACTCTGTTCGAATATGATGAAGTGTGTTCATGCGCACACAAAGCTGTGGCAATCCAAAAGAGTCATTTCCATTAGTTGAGCCAACCTGTGATCTTCTTTTCGGCACATTGTGGTGTGGTTTTTCCTTTTTCCTGAACAATTTTGAACCAACCTCGCATCTTGTTAGTGCAGGCAGTGCAGGGACGAAAGTATTTCGTGTTCCTGAATATAATAGTACTGATTAGTGCCAGTTTCTTCTAATAGCACCCAGAAAAAAAAAGACAGGTAAAATTTATGGACAATTCCTGTACTATCCTCATACTGCAACTTTAGTCCCTGAACTTTTCATATAAGCACTTTAGTGCTCGAACTTTCTCATATATTCTGATTCCCTGCATACTGTCGAAAAGAAAACCTAAAGTTTTCCTGTACAATGAACATTTTTATCATCAACCGTCCCTAGCGTAAGTGGCAAAGGGTTTAGTAGTTGATACCCGAGATCCCAAGTTCGAAGCCTAGTTACTTCGCATTTCCAGCTAAGTTTATTTCAAAATAAGCGAAGCGGGTAGCATACTATCTTTCTCTCCAAAAAAAAAAAAAAAAAAAACATTTTATCCCTTCTATAAATGGCATCCTTGCTTCTTTACTCAAAACAGGGATAAAAAGGACATTTTATAGGAAAACATTGTGTGCCGTCAGATTTTCTTTAGAGCGAAGGATGGAATTGCAATATATAAGTATCGGGCACTAAGATTGAGGTCTTTTGGCAAAAAGTTTCAGGGACTAAGCCTCAATGTCCGGATAGTACAAGGACTATCCGTGCAGTTCACCTACACACAAAAAAAAAAAAGCTTTGGTTAATTTAAACATACCACATCCTGACTTTGCTTTAGATGCATAATGTTGCAGACTTCTATCAAGTCCAATTATGAGGTCCGGCAGCAGGGCAGGGTGCATTGGTATTGGCAGCTGAAAAAATGCATCTAAAGTCTCATCAATTATCCGGAGAACCTCCACTGCAGACGGGGCACAACTCTCCCTGTTAGCCCTGGGGTTCCAAGTCTGCAAGATATTGAAGCATTAGAAAATTAAATTAAACTGACAACCAATATAAGCATAAGAATGCAGAGAGAAAGAGGGCGCAACTCTCCCAGTTAGCCCTGGGGTTCCAAGTCTGCAAGAAATTAAAGCATTATAAATTAAAGTAAACTGATAAGCAATAAGCATAAGAATGCACATAGAGATTGTCTTACTGAGAAAAGAAAGACAAATGGAACCCAGAATACAAAAATCTAAGAGATTTCATTTTTAATTTCACAATGATAAAAATTTAAAGAGGATGTAAAATTTCAGAATACTCATTTGTCCTATTTTAGTTCAGATTTTAAGCATTATGCTTTGGTTATTCAATCTGCACCAAGTAGAACACGAACAATTAGATCGCAGGCACTGCGTTGTTCATGGTCTTGATCAAAATGTATTCTCACATCGCAGACACATATCGCATATGATGAATCTATGACACACTCATAGCTACAGTAGTAAATCTCACAGAATATGCATGTGAAAGTTCATGTACACAAGAATACAAGAGCCCCTCCTCTATTAGCTCATCCGGCTAATAGAGATTCACAGCAACAAAAACTTGTATTAGTGTCACCAAATGATAAATCATTAACATGCATCACATATTAGCAACTCTAAGACACCCATACATACATACAAGCAATACATAAGTACTACATAGATACAAACATTAAAACATACCTACGGGCACATAGATGCAGAAGCTCTGCTGTCACCCAAAAAAAAACAATTTTTAAAAAATTTCTAGAAAAGGTAATGAGCAATCTAAGACTACGTACGAAAACTGTACTTATTTTATAACTGCAATTTGTACCAAGAAAAGATAGAAAGGGAGGAACCAAAATCACCTCTTGCTGCAAGTTCCGGTCAACCCATTCCTTAAGTCTGCTCACTCTTGTTTTTATCCATTCTTTCACTAGATTAGCAATTGCAGACTCGGCCTCATAAGGTGGCATCTGACGAATTAATGACTTGCCCCCATCATCGCTATCAACAGAATCTTCGACTGCAATAAGCACGAGATCTTTCTCCAACTTATCAGCAGCTTTGAGCACTTGGACTGTGTCTGGTGTTAACTCAGTAAGACCAGCTACATATTGCTTTAACTCATTTCCATAGCAAGAATGTAGTGTCGCAACGGCAACACCGGCAGCTAGTGGATGCCATTGCTTCAATATTGGACTGAATATCTCTTTTTCCTTCCTTGCTAGATCACCAATGTCCTTTGCAAGGATGGAAAGGACTGGGATAGGAGTAGCTTGATTTTTTGATGACCGTCTATTTGAATCTGCTTCTTCCATTCTCTTCAAAAATCAACCAATTGAACCGCAATAAGCAAGGATGTAATGATGCTTATCACGAAAAAGTATAGCATAATATTGTAAAACCCATAATTTCACCAAAAAAAAGCAACAAAAACCATCTCCCTTCGCATACCGAGAGCCTGTTTGGCCCCACTATAAGATGCAGTGTTGTTTGAATAATGCTATTAGGAGGGCCATCGTAAATTCGCCCAATAGTTTCTCCCTGTAACAAAATCAGTAGCTCCATACTGGAGCTTCTACTTCTAAGCTAGAAACCTCATTTCAGTTCTCACCAAAGGGGACTTTTCTTTTTGCAATATGCTCTATCGAAGTGAATGCAGCTAAAAGTAGAAGTACTAAAGGGGGCTAAACAAGCAATAAAACAAGAAATGAGAATGAATAAGGTTCAGTATATTTAAACGCTAAACTCGTGTAATTTTCGGACAACTTCGGTTTTAACAATATATTTGGAAAATAAATAGCAATGAATCAAATCCAAGGATAAACATGAAATTCCAGCCGGAATCACCAAGACATGCATAATTGATATTTAGGTGATAGTTAGAAAAATAGAAAGACAGAAGAGAATAGTCAATGGATTGCCTACTTGAGCAAAAGCAGTACGGAGAGACGATCGTATGTAAGTGTCAATCCTGCTGCGAGCTACATCAGTTTCTTCTTTCCTCTTACGACGGTATTCGTTAGATATATCTTCAACAAGAATTTTAGCAGCCGTCACTCCTATAGAGACAATACTCGGCATAGACTCAATGTTACTAGAATTGAAGGTCTCATGATAAGCCAGAAGTCTTTTTTCTGTCCAACCCATTATTGAGCTGAGTGTTGAACTCAGAATTTTAGAATAAACTGGATCTTTTGTCGTTTTAGCATCCTTTGCAACCTCAGCTAACTGATTATCAGCCTCAAACAGGAGATCATTGTCTACATGACCGGTGGTAACAAAACGGCTGAATAAAACCCAAGTAAAACAAAGATTGTGAAGCATCTGATTGATTCCAAGGATAGTCCAAGTCTTTTTTATTTGCTCTAATAACTCCAAGCTCTCTTCCATAATGGAACCTTCCTCACCATTATCAAAGCAAGCTTCTAACAGCATATGATATAGATGGAGATTAAGTGGAAATCCATCTGCCCAATGGCAGGCATCTGAAGATCCATCAAAGGATCTGCAAGCGAGGGCAAGAACAGCGCTACGTAAAATCTGCATTGATTCTGAATTCCGTCCAGTTTCAAGTGGCCTATCTGAAGCTCCACGTATGACTTGGCGTACCCTTTGAGCTGAAACATCCGATTTTTCTAGTGGAATAAGTGGGTGTAGAAGTAATCCAGCTTCGAGGACCTTCAAGTTCCTAATCTTCCAGGCCTCATATTCTTGCGGGTCTGGAAAATCTGATGTCTTGAACTGTTGCAGTAGTTCTAGGGGCAATACCATAAACTCTACACGTTTCCCAAGCTGTGAAAGTAAAGTAAGACACAAGAGGAAAAAAGAGGAAGTCAAATTTTAACATTGAGAAAACTAGCAAATGACTGTATTCTAGCATCAAGCTTATAGAATTTCTCATCTTAGGCTTCGCAAATTTTACGTATATGAAAACAAAAAAAAAAAAATTATGCTTGACTAGCATACTAATTTTTCTTAAGCAATGGGTGTATTACAGCAGAGGAAACTCAAATTGAATTATACAACAGGAACCAACATACAGTAACTGCAAACTAAAGTTGGGAATAAGCTACACTTACATCTTCAAATGTAGATCAAAAGGCAAAGAGCATGGTGATTCTTTAAGTAGTTACCTCCTACTAAACCTATATCATAGGACAATAACAATGCTCGTCAATTGTTGACAGGCCCGATTATAACACAGCAGGTAGCTGGAAAGATATGAGCAAAACTATCCTGAACACTCATTGCAAACTAGCATGCAAGGAGAGAGAAAAAGTGATGGTCCTAGCAAACAACAATAGATGCATTTGCCACCTAAAAAATTTAACAAAAAGTAATTCGCATAGCAATTGTAAGATGGAAACCTAAAGCTCAAAAGCTCAACTCAGCAACTTGGGCGCAAATAACTTGATCATACCTTGCAGATTAGATCAACAATAAAACCTCAAAAACCAATTACAGATCTCTTGTAACAAAAGAGTGAACTAAAATTTAGAGTGAATCCTACTAAATTTGATGATTGAAGTTCATGAATATATACGAATTTACTAAAAATAGTATTAAAAAAGAAAAGAAAAACCCTGAGATCGACAGCTCACTTGTCCCGCTGCGATCCTAAGCAAACCCCTCCGGATCCGGGCATCGCTCTGCTCCGAGATCCGCATCTGAATCCTTATAAGCTCTCCGGCAGAGATCTGCTTCTTCGCCGACGACTTCGCCGGGCTCCCGTCCTTTCCGGGGCTCTTCTTCGACGCCGACGACGATTTGAGCCCTAGGGCCTTCTTCATCTTGCTAGCGGCGGCGGAGGTGAGCGATCGCTGCAGCGAAGGCGAGGCCGAGAGCGGCGAGGCGGAGAGCGACGGCGACAGCGACCGTTCTCCGGCGGCCCCGGCGGCGGCGGCGCCGGGGGAGGAGGAGGTCGGGGTGCGCTCGGACTGGGGAATGTAGGTGAGGGGCTTCCCCCCGGAGGCGCGGGACGCGGCGGCGTAGATCTCGTACGCGCTCTCTCGCAGCTCGGAATCGGAGAGGGCGCACCCCAATTGCCCGAAGGGGGACGGGAGATCCGCGGCGGCAGAGGCGGCCATTGAGAAGGAGGAGGAGGATGAGGAGAGCCTTAGGGTTTCGCCGTTGATCTCCCTCTTCGACTCCCCTATGGCTCCCCGATCTCGGAAGAGGCGCGCCATCTACGCAGTTTAGAAGAAGAAGAAGAAGAAGAAGAAGAATTATCCAGATTATATTACCTTTCCTACTCTTTTTTTTTCTTCTTCTTCTTCTGTTTTTTTTTTTTTTTTTTTACTCTCTCCTTTCGCTCATGGAGAAGGGTACACGTGAATGCGATTGTTTTTCGTTTTTTTTCCCCTCTTTTTTTTTTTTTTGTTTTGCGCGTGTGTAATTTTATACTGGGTCTAAGAACAAGAGAGGAGGTTAGAGTGAGTAGAGAGACAAAACACGAAACATAGAACTCTTTTATATGAGAGAGGAGAAGTGCAGTTTTTTTATTATATTTCGTTTGTAATTTCGATTTCCGTTTATTTAGTTAAAATAATTTGATCTTTGGTCAATTTATGCACCAGGTATATCCCCCAAAAAAAAAAAAAAAAAACATAATTTATATTTTTTTAAGAAAATGATCGGATTATAAACAAATTTTATTAACACATCAATAAAATATAAAAATAATATTACAGAAGATATATAATAATGCTGTATGTGGCGAGCATTAAAGCTTGCAATTATATTAGATTTTGAGGGATTGTGAATTTTATGTACAATATATATTTTCATATCTAAATCTAATTCTTTGTTATGGGCTTTAATGCCATCTTTAATTAGCTTTTTTTTTATTTTTGATTATTGTAATCTCAGCATTGTATGTATAAATGCCTTGGGATACCAACAAGATTTTCATCAAAAAAAATTCCATATTTTTTATTCCAATTTTAATGATAATTCTTCTTTATTTTTGATGTTCACAATATTCAAAGCCTTCTAATGTTCACATTGTTTCCTTTTTTTAAAAAAAAAAAAAAAAAAAAAAAAAAAAAAAAAAAAAAAAAAAAAAAAAAAAAACCCTGCATACTTAGTCATCAAGGACCAGTTTGGGTAACTATTTGTATAGAAAATATTCTAATTTTTATAGTTATAAAAAATATTAGTGAAGTAGTAAAATTATTATAAAATTGTAGATGGTACAAACACTATACTATATTATTATAAATAAGGAGGAGTTCTTAATTTCACATCCGGTAAAAATTATTAATAATTTATTAATAAATATATACTAATTCTTAATAACATTTCAATTTAAATAACTTAATAAGTTAGTAATAATTTTATCCCCAAAGTATAATACCATTAATTACTTCTCAGTGAAAAATGAAGCAAAAATGAAGAAACTTTTCTAACTTATCATCGTGATTATCATTTATCCCCCTTAAAATTCAGAAATTATATTTCCACCCTTGAATAATCATGCCAACTAATAATTGACTCATCATATAGTCATATGGACATTTATGAATTAAATATTATCAAATGAAGAAACAAATAACATGTTTTAACAACTAATTTATTGAGAAGAATATAAACATAAATGCATACTCAAATGCACAGCAAGAGATTATAGAATTTGTTATAGGACATGATTGTATAAAAATGTGACATAAAACACCTAAGGTAACATGTGCTCTAACTTGGGATACTAATCAGTGAGATAATATTTAATTACCTAATCATTAGTAATAATATTCTTTAAAATTCTGGCATATTGTTCAATTTTGTTTATTCTTTTCGTAATTATAATTTTAGCATAGAACATTAAATAAATAAAAACGTATAAAACCTCTATTATAGTATGCATTATAAAATATTTTTAATATTTCAAAATTAGAAACTTTAATTTGTTTATTTTTAGTTTTAATTTAGAAAGTAGTTACCTAATGTGTATGAAAATAGATGTTCTTCTATTCATCCACTAAAAATATTCTAAATTTCTATTGATCTAGCTTATATTTTTGCTTTGGGCTACAGTTATCCAGAATAGAATAGTTAATAAGCATATAAACAAAAATCTAAAATTTTTGTTACAGATATTAGCTTATTTATCCCAAACAAGATCATCAATTACTTTATTTTTGGATGATAAGCTAACAAATGCAATGTACAAATCTTATGGATTCAACTGGAATTCAAGCACAAACAACACTCGTTAATTACCTCTCATGTATTTTCCTTTGTACCTTATCCCACCTCTCCTCTTTTTTTTTTTTTTTTTTTTTTTTTTTTTAGTCCCACCCATCAAAAGTGCTTTTTATGGGTGCATTGTCTAAGGTTGCGTTTGGTTCGGATATAAAAAAAAATTAATTATTTTGAAAATAGGTATAAATTCAAATACAATTAAAAATTAAAGTAATTTTGTGATTAATTAAGTATAGAATTTGTACCGAAAATAAGAAAAATCATATTTGATAAATTTTTTTAAAAAAAAGTACAGAAAATTAAAATTTCTAAAAAAAAATTATTAAATTAAATTTTATAAATTTAAATATCTTATAATTTAAAAATTTTTAATTAAAAAAAAAAAAAAGAGTAAGCAACAGGTGAAACAGCTGTTTCACTTTTATACCACCGAGTAATTTGATATGAAAAGAATAGCTATTTTTTCTATCCAAAATTACGTTTGATATAAAAAAAAGAATATTGCACCATTTTTAACTAATAAAAAAATGAATAGGAAATGGAAAAAAATGAATAGGAAATGGATTCCTTTGGATGGTAAATGGGACAGCACCTGTGTAGTCACTAATGCATTTGGTGGTATGACAAAGATAACCCACCAAACTAATACTTTGCCATTTAATTATCAAACCGTGCCTTTGTCCTTGACAAGTGCCCTGATGCTAATACATTAAAAAAAAAAAAAAAAAAAAATTGTCCAAAAAATTAACTAGCCCTAAAATAGAAGTGCAGAATTGACTAATTCGCAGTGCACAAGTTTAACCCATGATAATGATCCAATTTTTAAATAAATAATGCCGTAAACTGACAACTTAATTAATTTAATTTTTAAAATTAAAATACTGTATATAAATAAATACGTGGATATTTTCTTCCAAATTAATGTGCTCATCCTCCTCAACAAGTATGCCTTGCGTAATCTTACTTTGCTATATATATATATATATATATATATATATATATATATATATATATAGAGAGAGAAAATTAGGCTATTAATATATTATTAATAGTATCAAATTTTATTGGTGTTATTAGTTATTTAATTCTTAAATAAAAAAAATATAGAATTATTATTATAATAAACTTCTAGAGTTTAATGAGTAGTTGAAAAAATAATTTAATTTAAAAGATAAAAATTATTAAAATAATAAATTCAACGATAAAAAATTCGATAACACAAAATATTCGTCGATAGTATAGTAGTGGAACTTATATATATATATATATATATGTTTGTGTGTTTTTAAAAGCGCGAAAGTTCTAATATTTTTAAGTTGTTTTTCTAATTTGAAATTTTCGAATGTACTATCAACTCGTTAAATTTGATCTAAAATATTTAATAAATACAAATATTTGATGCTATTAAATTTTTTTTTTTTATTTTTATTTTTTAAATTATATTATTTCACCGCGTATATTTTTTAATTTAAGAACGGAATATATATATATATATATATATATATTTCTAGTGGTTCGTGTACACAGAAGTTGCATTTACAATCCTGGCCTTCCAATTTCGAACGGGTCGGATCATCATGGGGAGTGGGGACTCCACTATGCGGCCGAATACTGGAATAAGCCGACGCTGGAATAAGTAAGGAGTTATTCCGCGGGATAGGATTATAGGAATAAGATGGGCTTCGTCGTCGTGGAGATGGTGTGCTCCGCCCAGTTCTGGAGAATGGCCCTGCTCTGGACCCTTTCCATCCTCTTCTCCTACCTCCGACTCCTTTTCCCCGAGCCCTTATCCTCCTTGTTCCCCTCCCTCCGCCCCAATCCTTCTTATCCTCGCCGCGGCTTCTCCCTGAACCCTAGATCCGAGCTCCAGAGTCCCATTTGCGTCGTCACCGGCGTAAGCAAACCCTAACTCCAAGCTATATAAGTGTTTTCGGCTTCTTTTGAATCGTTTTGTGGTTGTAGGCTACGTCGGGATTGGGCGCAGCCGCGGCGAGGGATCTGGCGCGCGAAGGTTATCATGTAGTTCTCGGTAAGGATCGTGTGTTATGGTGGTCTAATTCTTATTCGTTTTATCTCAAGCATTTTATCAAACACGTGTGCTGCTGTTGGTTTTGTGGTCGGATTGGGACTAGTTTTAAGTTTTAAACTTGTTTTTGTTTACAATATCCTCTAAATTTCTTACTGGGTTTTCTAATTTTAGTATGATAACCGCGATGTATAATTATATTTGGTGAATCGTAGCTTTGCCTACGGAATGGGCTGTACGAATGTTGTTGATTCTAGCTGCAAATCAACAAATTCATCATCTTGAGTGCGTATTTGTCGTTATCTGTTGATCTTAGTGGTTGATCCTATAAGCATTGATTGCATGGAAACGCATGCTTATTTCTGGTTAATAACACTTCATATCTAAGGAGGATTGCTCAAGTAGAATTAAACACAATGCTACATGCCTATTTGTTATGAAAAGTTGGCTTTTTTATGGTTAATAACACTTCGGCTCGTCTGCTATTCTTATAAGAAATCCTTAAAACTCAACAATATAGCACAAATACTTTTTTCCTCTGACTTTACTTAAATGTTGCCTTCTGTCAGTGCCTCTGAACTAAGTATGTTTCATATTGTCTGACTACCAGCTGGACGTTCACGTCAATTGCTGTCTGAGGTATATCCACGGGGCTTAACCGATAAATCTCCATTCATACTCTCTCAATGATTTATATCTTATTATGTGACAGACCATGCGAAATATCAAGCAGCAACAGAGCGATGCCTGTCTTCAGGCATTTCAGGTTGACTTGTCATCTATTCATTCCGTTGTGAAGTTTGAAAGTTCCTTAAAGCAGTGGCTTTTGGATTCAAATCTGCACCCTTCTATACAACTCCTGATTAATAATGCTGGCATATTAGCAAAATCGTGTAGAGTTACTGCTGATGGATTTGACCAGTAATCTCTCCATCCCCTTTGAACTATGCTTTTGAAGCTACTTCTTTCTTTTCTTTGTATATTGTGCTCCTTTCCAAGTATAGGTCCTTTGACTCCTTTTCAGCCTCTTGATGCCATACACTGTGCGTGTTGATTTTGGTTTAATTAGATGGTTATTGTTGTATCGGATGTAATGGTGATTAATTTCTTTACTGCCAATCTATGTTTTTGAAATTTTTTACGCCACATATTCCTTGGGCGTTACAGTATCAACTATCATATAATCTTTGTATTCCGTGAAAACATCATGATTCCATTCTTTCAACTCTAAGATCCCTCAAATTTATCATTTACACTGCAGGATGGTGCAGACAAACTATATCGGTGCATTTGTTCTGACCAACATTCTCTTGCCTTTACTCAAGAACAGCCCGGTGCCCTCTCGAGTTGTTAATGTCACATCTTTCACTCACCGATGTGGTAAGCATGGTTACATATTTATATCATCAGATCCTTCCCTGGAAAGTTCCTATATTTTAGCGGATAAAGTTCAAGAAAATTTTGGCAATTGTAGTGGACTAGTTCAAGGAAATTTTGGCAATGGTTACTTATTTATATCATTAATCACTGACCTGTGATCAGAATTAGAGCTAACTATGTAGTTTTCTACAGTTACATTTTCAGCATTGGGTGTGGATTTGTTGAAGGAAACACTGGCTAGGAAAAATCTCTGTTTCCTGCCAGCATCGAAACCATATCCGTTTGCTTGGACTTATGAGTATTCCAAATGTAAGTGTATTCTCAAATCCTAAGAAAGAAAGCATATCTTAAGAAAGGAAGCAATCCTTCATGTCTCGTCTTTAAGTAATGGTTTTTTCTGTTTCACAGTTTGTCTACTCTTACTCTCGTATGAGCTTCATCGAAGATTCTATGTGCTGGACCCAGCTTCTTCTGTCTCTGTCATGTAAATACTCACTAACTATGTTGAATGGCCCTATAGTGCGAGATTGTCTTGGCTTGAATCGTACTTGCAATTTGGCAATCTATTTTCCTCTTCTACTGCTTTTAATAGTGTACCATTTCTCACAAGAATTTGCTTTATTAAACTATAGAGTGAAAATTGCTGTATGTATTACAGTGCCGCTGATCCTGGAATAGTAGAAACCAGCATTATGCGAGAACTTCCTCCTCGTCTTTCGCGACTAGCTTTTATGGTTCTGAGACTATTGAACCTTTTGCAGTCACCTGATAAGGGAGTTAGCTCCATCATAGACGCCGCCTTGGCACCGCCTGTATGTTTTTTTTTTTTTTTTTTTTTTCTCGCTAGTTTAATTTTTGCCAATAGCGTAGGGTAAATTGTTGTGATATTTGTTTTTTTTTTTTTCCTTTTTTTTTTTTCATATATATATATATATATATATATTTCAGGATGCATCTGGGAAATACTTCTTTGGTGGAAAAGGGAGGACTATAAGATCGTCTTCACTCTCTTATAATACTAAACTAGCAGAGGAGCTGTGGCTAGCCTCTTCACTGCTGTTTCAAGAAGCCCAGCACGTAGTGAAAGATTCGGAGACCAATTATTTAGTGTAGTTTCTATAAACAGAGGAATGCCTTCGTCATGTAAAGAGTTTGCCTTCTTAGGACTCAAAAATGTTAACGTTTATGTGAATTACTTTTCAGATTTTACTGGGGAAACCGTACAAAAACTGCCTAAATATTAGATTTTGGAGTGTGTATAAAGAATTTTACGAGGACAAACACAAGGCGCTTAGAATATTTTTTGGTCTTATTTGGTGTTTTGAAAGTGGGCGAGGAAGAGGAATCGAAACTACGCAAGTGGTTGAAGGCACGGGCCATGCTCCGAGCCGGCTCCGACCAATTGCGATGATCAAACAATTCATCGCAATCTTAAATATCTACATAAGACGGATTAAAGCTTTTCGAGACAATTTTGTGGACGCATAAAAGCCAATTTTTCTAACAATCAGATCTAGAAGAGAGGTCGAAAGCAACAACTACTCCAAAGCTGCTTTATCTGTAGTTTGGTTATTTACAGTAACAATGAATAGCTATCAAAACTGTTAACAATATAATGTTTGACAACAGGAAACCTCTGCACTCTACAAACGGAGTAAAAACGCGGGCCCAACAATGGAATATGGCCCATAGGGATTTGGGTTACAAAAGAATCACTGACAACAAAATGAGAAAAGAAGAATCATACTGAACTGCTATCCTTTCCAGTGGTAGCCCGAGGCCGATGCCGTCTTTTCCCGCGCCTCATGGGCACCTTCGCTGGAGGCGGCGGCGGCTTCACTGGCTGGCTTCTTGAAAGCCCATCATCTGTGGGAATGCTCTGAATCACTTTCGGAGGCAATTCGTGATGAATAGCCACTGGCGGTTGATTGCTTAATGAGGCCTTTCTTTGCTCCAGCAAGTCTTTGTGATACGACTGTCGGGGCACATAACGCAGATGTGAGATAAATGATGCATAATAATTCACCAAAACTAACAAAACAAGCTAAGTTGTCCGTAATAAAAATTCCACATTTAATAACAAGTGATCGTAGAGTGAGAGGTAAGAATACTCTTGAAGTATCTAAGCATACTTCCTTTCCAAAATCAATGCTAGAGGATGGCATTTTAAAGATTCTCGAGAGCAAATTTTGCCATGGTTTATCAGAATTATTAATCCTTGTCACTATGCGAACCAACCACATAACGAAAATGGTTTGCTCTGAAGATCAAATACCTGAACAACAAAGTTGCGCCGTTCACAGTCCATAAACATGTCTACTGTCCAGTTCACTTTCGACCTTATTTTATCCCTCACAATGCTGAAACTGAGTTGATCTCTGGAGGTAAAACGATCAACTTCATTGAACCAGAGACATGTGAAGAGATTGGTAACGGGGGTATGCTCTCTAATGATCACACAACCTTCAGGAACATCTGCACAGAACGGAAACCATATAAGATTGTAATTTAGGAACTGGCAGAATTGAAAAATGAAAAAGAGAGAAAAACTCGCCGCTTGTTATAGGAAGCTTGGCAGGAGAATAATGAGTTAAACCCTCGCTCTTGTAAAACTCAATTTGGTAATCAATTGATGCATTCTCATACTTTCCTGCTGCTTTATTAGCCTCTGCCTCCTCAAAAACATCAAA
Organism: Tillandsia fasciculata; assembly: GCA_029168755.2. NCBI lineage: Eukaryota > Viridiplantae > Streptophyta > Magnoliopsida > Poales > Bromeliaceae > Tillandsia > Tillandsia fasciculata. Next base: position 1,457,627 of record CM054936.1, read on the forward strand.
GCGTTTATAGTGCCTAGATATTGCAAATGTGGCTTTCTTACTCCATAGGAATCTGAAAGATAGCAAATATTATTAATTCAAGGATCACATAAACACGGTAAATTGTGATAATGCTAAACCAGACTTGATATAAAATTTGATCCTCTAAAACAACAGGTTGCAATTGGATATTGACAATAATTTCTACATAGATGTACAACATTTTCTTTGGGTGTCCAATATGGGAATGATTTCTTATATAGCTTCGACAAATTTTATTTAGATAATCACCTAAAAATATGGATGGCTACTAGAACACTCAAAAAAGTGATTGTCTGTGAATTACTTAATTCAGGAAGGCCTCTAACTAGCTTCCTTCCTCTCCCCCCCCCCCATCCCCAAATCTTACTTTACAGTTCAATAAAGTAATTAATCAAGGAGCGAAGTAAAGTCTTAACAAGCAATTTACCTCTCAAGAATTTGAAAGGGGTCCACAATAAGCTCAAGCTTTCCATCAATCCAAAGAGAATACCTGGCATTGGGAAAAAGTCTTTGGAGCAAAAGTTTTGGTACCTGGAACGTGAGATTGTCAGTATCACACTAGATGTGTAAAGAAATCAAAGGGATACTCATCACAGAATATTTGCAAATACAAGCATTGCAATGAATGCATTGTACTAAACCAAAGCTAACAAGACAAGCTGTTGGAGGAAATCACCTTTCCATTCCGCCTTGGATCTGCAAAAGGGAGGTTGCGTACTTGAATCAGTCTCCATAGCCCGGCTCTGTTAGCGCTGTCCAGAAGACTATAATTCTTTATGTAGGTTTCTGTTTCCTCATCCACAAACATATAAAAGCATACCTCCCTCTTTGAATATTCACTGATATTCTTTGGTTGTTGCATTATGTCATAGTTTCCTAATCATTGAGTTTAATATGAGTGAATCTTAACAGTTGATAGGTGAGCAATATCATAATGCACCCCCCCCACAAAAAAAAAAAAAAAAAAAAAAAAAGGGGCCACCGGTAAAAATGTTCAGTACCAAAAATAGCAGTAGCTACGACTACACCACGGCATTGCTCCATCTCAAAAAGAGCATCCGCGTCAATGTCAAATCCAGTCCCTTGACCAGGTTTCTTCCCTTTTACAAATCTGATTCGTCGAATAAAAGAAAACATTATCAAAGGTAATAAAAGAAATCACTGATTAGTAATGATTCAAACTTTGAAATTTCCAACCATCATCAAATCCCAATTATGGGAAACAGAAGGCAAAACAAACATACCCGCAGTGCACAGTCATCGATTCCATTATGTCAAAATACTTGCTCCTCTGCTCCAGTGATATATACCCTCCAAATTCTGAACCTCGATTTGACTCAGTTGGAACTGCGGTATCATCATCAGAAACATAATTCAAGTTCGTAAGTACAGGCGATTCTGATGGCAACGGCGGCATGCGAGCAATTGCCTCCTCCACAGAAACATAACAAACAGGGCATGCTGGAGAATTAAGAAAAAGAGAAATTAAATCCCAACTCAATCTGAAGCATTATAATACAAATGCGGCTATTAAGAGGGCAGACTTACGGCGTGGCCCAGTGCGCTTCCTATCACCTGGTGGAGGCGGAGGAAATGAGAAATTTTCACAAGGATGGCGTGTAAAATTTGCACTAGGAGGAAGAATTGGAGAAGGGGGCCGGATTTGATTGTGAGTAGCAGCAGGGAGTTGGTCAGCAGGTAATTTTCTATTCACCCTGTTGTTTTTGACAGGGTTCGAGGAAGGCCTTGAATTCCTCACCGAGGTCCTGGTGGGATTTACAAAGCTTCGGACACGAGTTGAGAAACCCAAGTTAGTCTCAATAGCCGTTGGTGCATCTTCATCTAACAAGACATAAAATACAACAAAATGTTATTGCTATGATCAATAAAGTTAATCATACGTAATCTAAAAGCAAAATCATAATTGATCTTGTTCTAAGTTCCTAGGCCATGGAATACCTATCATTTGGTCCCTAAGTAACATGATAGAAGCATTACTTGTAGACTAAACAACTCCATCAACAAACACTATTATCCTGCGATCGCCCCGAGTCATTACACAGTTTCACCAAGATCTACTACCATCAACAAACACTACAATCGACATATAAGGAGCAGCACACATTGAGATCTTAAAGTTAGAAGCATTGAGTAGATACGAATTGAGCACAAAGAGGTTATAAAGAGGGAGAATTTGAAACCTCTGAGGATGGAGAACAACGAGCAAAGCACCGCGACGGAGACGGCGAGCAAGAGGAGCATCCCGACCTTGCGCCGGCACACAATCTTACAGATCCACTGAAGAAACCTCTCCTTCTCCCTCGATCCCGAGAGGAGCGTCTTCGAGGGCTTGCTCCGCGCGGCGAGCGGCGGAGACGGGGACGAGATCTGCAACGCGGCGGCGGATCCGTTGCTGCTGTTGTGCGCCATTTGCTGCAGCGACCCATAACTCGCGGAGCGGAGACCCAACGACCCCCCACTCATCGTCCCCGTCGCCTTCTCATCCCCCCTTCCCCCCTCGAAAACACTCGCATTCGACGCGCGACGAATCAAACGACGAGATCAAACCAACAAAAAATCCACAAAAATGCTACCAAAACTCGAAATCACCCACGGATCTACCAAATCTCGTACGCATTCCAGGAGGAGAGGAGAGATCGCGCGAGGGAGGGGGTGGCGGATCGTCGTTTCCTCCCGGAGAGGATTCTAGGGCTAGGGTTAGGGTTTTTTCGCAGAGGTCGACAATGGAGTACGAGAGTATGAGCTGATCGATGAGAGAAAGAGAGAGATCCGAGTTGTTGTCGTTGTTGTTGTTGTTGTTGTTGTTGTTTTATATGAGGGAAAGAGGAGGAAGGAGATTAACGATTAATTATGATTTATCTAATTGTTGTATAATTATTTATTTCTTATTAATTACAAGGATTAAAGCTTGAGTATTTTTTAAAAATTAATGTTGAGGATTAACTAATTATGTTTATGCGGACTGTGGATCCACCCAAGTGGGGCCCGAATTTGAATCGTACCCGACCTGAATTTGAAGTTCGCATTTGTCGTTACTCGTTAACCGCTTATAGCCGGTTATACGATCTCGTCCGTACAAAATTGTTGGTGCAACTTCGCTATTGCTGTACCTCTTTAAAGTTCGAAAATTTAAATAATATATTGAAATATATATTTTTTTTTAGTAAAATTAGAATACTTATTATAGAACTAAAATATCTGATCCGGCATATTTAAAAATGTAATATAAATTATTTGAATTTTATGAATGTAAAATTTTACGATTTTATGGTTTTAGTTTTTTGGGTGAGTAAATGGAATCTTAAACTTACCTTACATAAGCCATTAGAAAAATTAAATTTAAAACTATTTGGATACTATAAATAATATTAAAAACTACATAATTTGATTTTAAAAAAATTCAAAAAGTTTAAATTAGTTTTATAACATCGGCATTGATTTAAATTTTGTATTATTAAAAATAATATGAAGATAGACATTTAAAACATCATATATCATTTTATAAATATAATAAATAATAAATATATTGCTATAAAATTTAAGTTATGAGATTTATTTATAAAAAAGTGTTAACGATTGAAATATACTCTTACAGTTGGTGTTCGTTATAAAAATATAATTAATTATTGATAAAATATTTAGCTTGGTTTGTGAATAAAATAAATTAATTTATTTACTCTTCTCATAATAAAATAAATTAAAATAAATTGACTTTTTAATTCCTCTCATAGTATAATCTCATTAACCTTTGAATACTCACCCTCATAACTCTCCCACGAAATCCTTTTAGTACTTTAAGATTTGGTTGCTAAAAAAGGAATTGTACAGTTTTGGTAGCTAAAAAAAAAAAAAAAAAAAATCAATCGGAGAAAAAGTTGCAATAATAATGAATTATGTTAGTTTTTAAAAAGAAGAAGATGATTATTAAAAAAATTTTGAAAAAATATTTTTATCTATTCTAACTGTGACACTTCACTTGGTTTTTATTAAAAAATAAACAGTGAGTTAATAATAACAAATTAGAAAAGCAAATATGTACATCACTAAAATTTTAAAGAGATATATTTTATAACTTAAATTTTATAGAAATATATACTTACTATTTTATATCCTATATATTTATTTTCAGAATACTATCCAAGCGTACTCAAAATATTCATAACACCATTCGTCGAAAAAAAAAAAAAAAAAAAAAAAAAAAAAAAAAAAAAAAGAGAGAAAAAATATGAGAGAGTAAAGGGTGGAATATTTGGGTGGTCCATTAATTGTGGCATTGTGCCGATGAAAGAAGACACCTTTTTGTCTTGAAGAAATTATATATTCTTCCTTTTTAATAAAAAAAAAAAATTATATAATATCTTTTAAAATAAAATCCTTTTGGTTTCTTAATAGAATCATATTAGGTGACCAATTTTTCGAAAAAACTATAAGAGCTTATATATTTTTAAAAGCATAAGTTAATTTATGTTTGTAAATTTTTTATCAGTAAATTTGTATTGAGATTTGTATTATTATAAAGTCAATTTAAAAAAAAATAAAAATAAAAAAATATATATAAATTACAGTATAAATTTAATAATAAAAAATTTATAAATATAAATAGACTTATATTTTTAAAAGTATATAAGCTCTGCTTCCTTTTTTAAATATGTCCAGGCATATGTGAAAGGAAAGTGCAAAATAATTAAAAACAAAAAAAATCACAAAAAATTTTCAATTATTAGAGGTATTAAGGAAACTTTCAGTTTGCCTTCACTTTTGCCAATATATATATATATATATATATATATATATATATATATATATATATATATATACCAAGAAAAGTTGATGTAATGTTGAATTAGGTGAAGGTTCTTCACAAAAACATTCACCTTTTCTTTTGCAAAAGTATGGTTGGTAAGTTCTATAATGTGAAATTTGGGTATTTGGTGTTTCCTTTAATTTAGCACATTGCTTTTTTTTTTTTTTTATATGATATAATGATAGTGCTCTTTTACTTGTTTATATATATTGATCAATGATGCATGAATCATAACAGGGCGGCGTCCAATTTATGCATGACACCTCTTGGGCAAGAATATAAAAGAAAGTTACATGTTAAGATTTTTTTATTTAACAAATATTTGAGTTTTAATTAATAGCTTTTTAAGAAGCTATTTCACAGGATAGTGTGTGTGTTTATGACCAATAATGATCATAAATTATTATTCTTAGAACAAAAACATTTAGATTTATTAATTCTGTATAAATTGTTGTTGTTTAATTGGTTACTTACAATCATTTATTTATTTATTTTTTTGTTGGGTAGTACTTTTACTTTTCAAACTATAAGTTTTAAGTTAGATTCTCACACTTTACACATGCTATTTATTCGATTTTGTTTATTTTGATTTTCTTAAGAAAGCATCTCTATGGATGGATAATTGAAAACATATATAACTCCAAGCATATTTGAAGATAAAATCGATAAACATGTGCTAAATATATTTTTTTTGTTATTTTTTTGATGTAAATATACAGAAGCTTTAAATTGAAATAAATAGCAGCGAAATTAGATCTGGTCGTGGTCTAACCAAGATCTTGGATCGAACTTTGTTTGCATTAGCATTGGATTTCAAGTGCCTGATAATTGTATAAACTAAACCAAATCAAATTGAATATTTGTAAATGAATAGCAACACTCATATTTTGGGCTACTTATTATGCAAGGTCCAAGCCAAATCTCCCACTTAAAAGTGTGCCTCTACAATTGGTTAGGACCTTTCTTTAGTAACCCACATAAAGTTTTTATTTATTTATTTTATTTTATTATTATTATTATTATTATTATTATTATTATTATTAACTACTTGGGGAGAGTACTGTACAATGTAGCTTTTCCTTTTAGGAGTGATGTTTAAGGGCCTTGTGGCCCTATTAGTGGACCTAGTAATCCTAAGAGCAATGTTGTGTAAGTAGCATTTTCATAAATATCAGTAGCTAAGGCACCGTTTGCTTGCGGAATAAAAAAAAAATAATATTATTTATTTCATAATTTTTATCAAATAAAAATTTAAAAATTAGATCAACTATTCTTAATACAAGTTGTTTCACATATCCAACTAAATTTATTTCAAAAATAAACAAAGCGGATAGCATGTTATTCTTGACGTAACGAATTATTCTAGAATAACAGGTTAATTTTCATTCCGACGTAACGCGAGCTCGGTTAATTTTCATTCCAGTGGTCTCATGGAATTAATAGGATTATTCCTATTTAAAATTTGAGAGGTAGTGAATATAATTTATTTATTATAAAATAAAATTTATTTACCCGTATATTTATTATAAAATATAAAATATTATTTTATTTAAGTAAAATATAATTTATTATTTATTATTATATTGTTTCAAATTTACTATAAAATATAAATTATATTTTCGATATACATAGTAAGGACAAATTGACATTTTGTAAAAAAATTTATCATCTTTTTTTACTATTCCATACTATTTCATAATATTAATCAAATACAAATTTATCTATTTCAGAGAATACCAACTTTGTGAATCAAACGCAATTTAATTTTTATTCTTGATTATCTCAGAATAGCAAACTACTCTAGATATAAAAAAATAAGTTAATTACATACGGGTCATGAAAATATATCGAATAGCAAATATATTCCTACAAAATTTAACTTTTCATATTTATTCTTTCAAAAATTTTAAATTATTCATATATATCCCTCTGATTTATTACAGTTTATATTTTAACAGAATATAGATTAAATATCTATTTTGTACATACAAATATATTTCTCTAAAAGTCATGATTATAATATAAAAAGAGTAAAAAAATAAATTTTTGTTTTTATCTAACCAAAATTAAGTATTTAACCTATGATTTATTAGATTTTTCTAATAAAGATAGACAGTAGGAATATATATGAATAACGTTGTATTTTTAAAGAAATAAATATGAAAAATTAAATTGTATAGAAATATATTTACTATTCGATATATTTTTAAAAATATATATATAATTAATTTTTTAAACAAATTTATATATTTTAAATTTATACTCGAATCAAACAAAATATTTTATTGGCAAAAAAATTTCGCTATTTTTCAGCAACAAAATCACATATGCCCAAAATTCTTATAGCGCACAATGTTGTCCCCTCTATGGCATTTAATTCCTGCATCTGCTCTATGAATTTGTCCACATGTGGGATGGACCGGTTTTTTATTAATTTATACACACACTTTAAAGACATTGTGCGTGTTTGCCAACATATTGGCGCCCTTATTAAAGGGCAATATTGTATACAGAAAAGCTTTGAATTTTTTATAATAATATTTTTATTAACAGCTTGTTCTAGTAAAATATTATAAAATTTCTAAACCACATAATTAAATAGATCATTTAAATATAATTAATATTATATGTGTCAATATAATAATAATATAAAAAAATATCATTCTAGAAACCTACAACATTAGTTTCAAATTAAATTATATTTTAGTCTTTAAATTTTAATTTATTATTAGATTTTATAATTCAATTTAATTAATCAAATACTGATTTATTTATAAATATAATAATAATATAATATAATATTTTATTCATTATCGGGTCAATAATTACAGAAATATTATCATTCAATAAATTCTGTACTCTAAATCCATTCAATTCAATGAATCTAATTACAATAAATTTTAAAAAATCAACTAATAAATTAAATTAAAACTTCTCAATTAAAGTGTTAAAATGGGAGAACCAACATTTAATTTATTTATTCTTACGAAGTTTTTAAGAATTTTATGTAAGATCTACTCCCGAATCTCAAGAATTAGGATCCCTCACTTAACCCCAAGAAACAAAATAAATAAATGAACCAAAAACATGTTTCCCCTTAGTTGCATCCACCCAAAAAAGATAAAAAAGGACATTTATTTTTTAATTCCCCAGTCACCACTTACGGCTCGTATCAACCCCCGTACCCTCCCGCGTCCTATCCTCTCTATTGTGCGACCATAAATTATTGCCTGCACCCTGTGTATACCTATATTTTAAATATGAAAAATATTTCTTGTAACTAAAAAGATGTACATCTTACAACTGATCCATTTGTTAGATGGGATGAATTTTATTAGTCACTTCGTACAAAAGGATGTACATTTTACACCCCACCTATTTTTAGATGGGGTGGGATGAATTTTATTAGTCATTTCGAAATGACCAGTGATACCCCATACTTGAATTAATGAGATGTATATCGTACACCCTTTTTTAGAATGTATAAATAACATTACTTTTTAAATATTATACCTTAAAATAACTTACTCAGTATATATATATTTTTTTACATTTGTATTAGATATATCGATTAAAAGTTATATATTTTTAAAAATATAAATTAATTTATATTTGTAAATTTGTTATTACAAAATTTGTATTGAGATTCAAAGAGAAAGAAAATAAAATATAATTATATAAATTTCAATACAAATTTTATAATAAAAAATTTTATAAATATGAATAAATTTATATTTTTAAAAATATATAAACTTTAGTTAGATATATATATATATATATATATATATATATATATATACTAGTTCAGAAAGAATTTAGAAGGAACAAAAATGGTGTATACACCCGGTGCGGGTAATAATTTGGTTGAGTGTAAAAAAATGGTTAATGAAACGTGTCACTTGTCCCAATGATTCTCACTGGGGTAACGTGGACCACAAAAGGCTCAACCCCCCCGCACATTGAATCCCCAACGTACCCTTCTCCCTCCCTTTTGTTCGTGGCCCTCGGCGCGCCACGTACGTCGCTGAGCAAAACTGGCGAGGATAACGGAGCTTTTATAAAAAAGGACGCCGAGATTAAACCCGTCGCGTAATAGCCCCAAAATTTTCTGCTAAGCCCCTTATTTTATTCCTAATTCCGTATTTTTTCGTTTTTTTTAAAAAAAAACTCTCGGGGCTCGCTTTTTTTTTTTTTTTTTTTTTTTTATGTCGTGGTAATGGAGTGCGGATCCATGGAACTCAAAAACTCTTTCCCTTTTTGGAAAGTGAAGTGATGAGCCGACCAATGAGATCTTGCAACGTGGCAGGGGGTCGGTTCGTGGAGTTAGGGTGTGTATTTTTTTTTTTGCCCCCTCTTATTTTTATTTTTTTCCTCAAAACTATTTGAAACTGGGGGCGTAATTTGTGAGGTTGGAGAGCGACGAAAGAATTTGCTGTATTCGGTGTATACTTTCATCCTATACACCATCCACTAAAAAATATCTTAAAATAAAATTTTAACTTTTTTAATTACATATATCATCCTTACCATACAGTTTATATTTAGACTATTTTATACTTAAATAATAAAGTTTGAAAATTTTATATATATAGATTATTTTTTAATTAAAACATTTTTTTTTAATTCATTTATTTTAAACTATAGAATCAGAATGTAATTTATTAATTTCGACCGCTGTAATTTCTATTCTACTGTCAAATAGGAATAATCAAATCCAATTTTGAATTTAGAATTGATCAATTTCATTCAAAATCCTTTTTTATAAATAGCTTTATTTTTATTATTATTTTATTTTTTAACTAAAATTTGTTCTCTCAAGCATTTAGATGTTCATCTCAAATTTTATTTTAATAATAAATTAAATATTATTGCATAATTTATGCTATCTATTATTATTATTATTATTTTGATATTAACCAAACGTACTTTGTGTTTCCATTAGAAAGATATAATAATGGTTTGCTTATGCAAAACCATAACATGGTTCATAGGTGCTGTGTTAGTGGTAAAAGTCACCTTGAGCTCAACAACTACGCAAAATGGATTCTAATAGCTAATTATTAGACATTACTACGGGTGAACAGTAAATTAGTAATACAGGATTACACCGGGTGCAGGGAATAGTTTATGGCGAGGGGGAAGGGCACGGTCCTAATTAAAGCAGGAGATGTGGCTCCGTTGTCAGGTTTAGACCATCAGATCCTTATCCGCCTTTTGCCTCTCTCTCTTTCTCTTTCTCTCCCCCCCTTTCTCTCACTAGGAAGTTACTCTTCTTCTTCGTCTTCCTCGGGCACTCAAAGTTGCGGGAGAGAAAGAGAGAGAGAGAGAGAGAGAGAGAGAGAGAGAGAGTAGAGTTTCGGAGGTCTATCAATGGTGAATTGGCCTCATGGGTTGCGTTAATCGAGGTCCCTTTGTAGTGTTGCGTTGTAGAAAAGTGCGATCTCGGAGCGTGGCTTAGGGTATGGGGTAGTGTGGAATCGTATGGAAGGTTCGGAGGAGGCGTCGGGGTGGGAACGGCTCTCCACCTCGCGTGGCCCCCCCTCCGCCGCCGCCGCCGCCGCCGCCGCTGCCTCCGCCTCCGGGGCGTGCGCCGCCTCTAGTGGGGGCGACGAGGGTTTCTTAACCCAACTGGACCCCTCCCTCGGCGGCGGAAGCGCGGAGGAGGCGGCGGAGGCGGAGGAGGAGGAAGAGGAGGAGGCGGAGGAGGACGACGAAGGCCACTGCGAGATCAGCCTGAGGGAGTGGCTGGATCGCCCCGGCCGCGCCGTCGACCTTCTCGAGAGCCTCCACGTGTTTCGCCAGGTGGTGGAGGCGGTGAGTCTCGCGCACGCCCAGGGCGTCGTCGTCGGCAACGTGCGCCCCTCCTGCTTCGTCCTCTCGCCGCTCAACCGCGTCTCCTTCATCGAGTCGGCGTCGTGCTCCACATCGGGCTCCGAATACTGCGAGGACGCCCCCGCGGGGCCCTCGCCCTCGCCCTCGCCCGCGGAGACCGCTCCGGAGAAGGCGGAGGAGGCCGATGAGGCGGCGGCGGAGAGCAAGGCATTTCCTCTGAAGCAGATACTGCTGATGGAGTTCAATTGGTACACCAGCCCCGAGGAGGCGAGTGGGGGTCCGAGCACGTTTGCGTCGGATATATATAGATTGGGTGTTCTCCTCTTCGAGGTTAGGTTAGGGTTAGGGTTTTGATCTCTCTTTCCTGTTGTGTTAGTATCTTTTTATAGTATGTTACTGTTTACAATTAATGTGTTTTGCTGTGCTAGTTGTTTTGCACCTTTGGCTCACTCGAAGGGAAGCTGACAACAATGGCGAACTTGCGGCACCGCGTGCTTCCGCCGCAGCTTCTGCTTAATTGGCCCAAGGAGGCTTCGTTTTGCCTTTGGTTGCTGCATCCTGAGCCGGATCCTCGGCCGAAGATGAGGTTATTCTCCTCCTTTTCGTATTTTGTAATCACAATATTATTAATGAGCAGTTGAGTCTTTATTTTGACCTATACATTTTTTAATCCTTCAAATCATAGCAAGTGTTATTTTCAGTTGTGAACTGGTTTCTTATTATGCAAATGTGTTAATATCACTCATGCAACATTCATCTAATAGTTACTGTAAAAATTTATGGCATCAGAATATAAAGACCGGTTCGCTGACAATGGATATCGTTCTTCCTTTCATTATCGATTGGCACTCTCTGTGATTGTACTGTAATACTGTTGAAATAACCAGACTTTTATCGAACAATTGAATAAATGGCCTTCTCTTTCTTTTTTTTTTTTCTTTTGGTTAATTGACATTACCTCAATATTAAGCGAGAAAATATTAACAAATTATATGCAAATATTCCTATGTATGAATATTTTATCAAGACAAATAACTAACGAAACTTAAAATGTGCTCGAAACTCTTAAACAATTATAGTCAACTCTATTGTGCTTATGAAGAAAATAGGTAACTCTTATGATTAGGGCCATAAAATTAGAGCCTTATATCTGCATGATGGTTTCATAAACTTATTGTTTTAGTGGCAGTAAGTTTCTTCATAAGTTTCATGACTGTCTTCTACTTAGCGGGAACAGTGTTTTTCATGTTTTTAAGTTGATATTTATTGTTGCCAACAATATTAATATTGAGCTCCTAGAGGGCATAGTTGTGGCTTTGCTTGCTTCTTTTGATCTTCAATTACGCAACTTGATTGACAATTGTAGACTTATGTTCCAATCACACAATTTGCTTGGTAATTTGTAGAGTTATGTTATTTTTGCCAATTCTCTCTCTCTCTCTCTCTCTCTCTCTCTCTCTCTCTCTCTCTCTCTCTCTATATATATATATATATATATATATATATATATATAGGGTCCGGCTACTATACTTTTATGAGTAAAATCTTTTGTACTCATAAGTTTTCATCCCTTGGATGAAGGAATGTGCGGTTAGGATTATAGTGGTCCCTAGAATTTATACTATTTTTCCAACAACGTAGTAAACCCTAGGGGGACCACTATTATCCTAAACGCACATTCCTTCATTCAAGGATTTAAAAGATATGAGTATAAAGGGGTTTATACTCATAAGAGTATAGTAGCCCTACGCTATATATATATATATATATATATATATATATATATATATATATATATATATATATATATATAGTTAGATTTTCCCATTCTCTTTTGATCTATGAAATGAAAAGCCTGACTCTATTTTTGTAAACATTTATTAGCGAGGTGTTACAAAGTGAATTCCTTAATCAACCAAGGGATAGTTTAGAAGTGCGTGAAGCAGCAATCAGGTTAAAAGAGGAGATGGAAGACCAGGAATTACTGCTGGAATTTCTTTTAGAATTGCAGCGGAGAAAACAGGAAGTGGCAGATAAATTGTGTGATACGGTTTCCTTTCTTTCTACTGACATAAATGTGGTTTTCAATCAGCGGTCAATTCTCAGGGAGAAAGAAGGCTTCTGCACTGAGTTGGATAAAGATGAGCTTTCAGCAGTTGATAGGTGTGATAAATCATTGAATGAAGATCCATTCTGCTGTGGTTCCAGGAAGCGCTTCCGACCGGAGCTGCTTCTTTTTGATATAGAGGAACCCAGCAAGAATCTTGGTGAAGGCCCTAGCTCGGGGACCCAGACGAGAATTGAAGAAACTATACTGTCGAAAAGTGCAAGATTGATGAAGAACTTCAAAAAACTCGAAGTAGCTTACTTCTCATCACGATCTCGGTTTATGAGACCAGTTAGAAATCCGATTAATAGCTGCTGTACAGTCACTAATACAGGTAGAGGTTCAGTTATTGGTACCGAGGGGAGTTCGGTTGGTGATTTGACTTCTAAGGAAGGTCCTTACGGTAGGAGGCAGAATGAATGGATAAATCCATTTTTCGAGGGTTTATGCAAGTATCTGTCATTCAGCAAGTTCGAAGTTAGGGCAGACTTGAAGCAAGGTGATCTTCTAAGTTCATCAAATTTAGTATGCTCATTAGGGTTTGATCGGGATAAGGATTTTTTCGCAACTGCTGGTGTAAACAGGAAAATCAAAGTTTTCGATTGTAATATGATTCTGAACGAAGATCGTGATATTCACTATCCAGTAGTTGAGATGTCTAATAGATCAAAACTAAGCTGTATCTGCTGGAACAACTATATGAAGAGCCAGATAGTTTCGAGTGACTTCGAAGGTGTTGTACAGGTAGACAATACTGCATTTCTGAACCTTTGAATCTTTATGTATTCTCTTTTTTCAACCCCTGTGAGAATATTTCTATATACCTACGAAATTTGAACTTTCTTGTATGATCTTCGAAATTTAATAACACATATGCAGTCGTACTTTCAAAAATTCCTCTCAGTTATTATTATTTTTTCTCATACGACAGTAACTTCCCTTCATGACTTAGCTGACACCCTAATTGAACAGAAGGATTTTTTTTTTTTTTCTTTTTTTTCTAAAAGAACCACCCTTCTAACAAATATGTATGAAACTTCAGATTTTACCGAGATATATATATGTAAACAGATGTTTTTAGGAATACAAAAGTAAAACGATTCCTAATGCCATTTTAGGTTTGGGATGTTACGAGAAGCCAAGTTTTCGTGGAGATGAGGGAGCATGAGAGACGGGTATGGTCAGTCGACTTTTCTCTTGCGGATCCCACAAAGTTGGCCAGTGGAAGTGACGATGGTTCAGTGAAGCTGTGGAATATCAATCAGGCAATTCTATTCTTGCACCTGGTGTATGTCAGCTTTTAAACTACGTGTAACGCTGTCATCAAATTGACATTGTTATATAGTGACTTGGAAATCTCCTGAAATGAGAGACTGTTTCTTTTCAACATTGCAGGCAGGAAGCATCGGTACTATCAGAACAAAGGCGAATGTTTGTTCCGTCCAGTTTCAACCTGATTCAGCGCGCTTCCTTGCGATTGGTTCGGCAGATCACAAAATTTACTGCTATGATCTTCGTAATTTGAGGATACCTTTTTGTACACTAATTGGTCACACGAAGACTGTAAGCTATGTGAAGTATTTAGATTCATCGACTATTGTATCTGCATCAACCGACAACTCTTTGATGCTTTGGGACTTGTCGACAAGTCAATCGAGGATAATAGACAGTCCACTTCAGACATTCACAGGGCACACAAATATAAAGGTGTAGTGACCTGTTTGTAACTCTTTGTACTTCTGTTATTGTTTCCCTTATCATTTATATGATAGTTGTGTTACGTGCAGTTTAGTTCTTAATTGTGAATGAGAGCACGTAGTTGGCATGGTTCCCAATACTCATTTGATTTTACAATATGGGTTTACACTTATTTATCATCTTTTTACATCACATTTAGTTCTTTCGTTCACGAGTGCTTTTGTCTTTTTCAGAATTTTGTTGGACTTTCAATTTCTGATGGGTATATTGCTACTGGCTCTGAAACAAATGAGGTATGCTACAGAATCTTCTGGTTTTCGCTGTTAGATTTTGCAAAGATGAAAAAACAAATAAATTTATCTTATAGCTACAGGTTCTTGAGCCTTTTGACAGAAAATTTGGCAAACTAGTCAATAGTAATTTTCATTTTTGCACGAAATGAAAAATGACTGTAATGAATGATTTGGCTTCTTTCTTTTGGGTATATATAAGTGTACACCCCAATTGGGGTGTACATCTTACACCCACCCCATCCTGGGGTGGGGTAAATTCCACTCGTCCCATCGATGGGACGAGTGGAGGAATACCCACCCCAGGATGGGGTGGGTGTAGGATGTACACCCCATTTGGGGTGTACAGGTAGCACTCCTTTTCTTTTTGTTTCCTGTAGATTAAGATGAAAATATATGATGACACGGACTATTATGAGAAACAGTCTAAGAATTGTTTCATGCCTCGCAAGAATAAAGCTGCGTGGTTTAAGAAAGCTTTATGTCTAAGGATGAAACAGTAGAATGACATGTGATATAAGAGAGAGAGAACACATATTCTTAACGTGATTCCTTAGATATCATAATAAGATATTTGTTTTACGCGCTAGTTCAGATATTAGTTTTATTGGAAGCTCATAATGCCGTATCTCTTTTTCCTCCTGGGAAACAGGTTTTCGTCTACCACAGAGCTTTTCCAATGCAGGTCTTGTCGTACAAATTCAATGTCACAGACCCGTTATCTGGCGAGGAAGTCGATGATCCGTCGCAGTTTGTTTCTTGTGTGTGCTGGCGTGGACAATCTTCAACATTGGTCGCGGCGAATTCCAGCGGGAACATCAAGCTCTTGGAGATGGTATAATCTCATTACAAGTCAATGGTAAATAATCTTAAGAATATTGTGGCCGCAATGACTTGATGAGGTGCATAACAATTTTATCTCGTCTCATAATGTAATAGGAGAAAGTGATAGGAAAATGTACCATAAAAAAGTAAAGAGAGGAAAAATGGGGACTCTGAGGGAATGGCTATGTAAATCATTGGTTGAGGTATATATATAGTAGTCAATCAGATGAGCTTTTTTTTTTTTTTTTCCTTGCCCCCCTTATAATCAGTTGCGTTGATAATGTAGTTTCTGATTCAATTGCCATTTGAAATTTTTGTTGGCTTCTCAGTATTGGGTCTTTGAGATAAAAAATTCACTTAAGCAGTTTTTTAGTTTTGAGTGTTCCCCCTTCTTTTCCTGGACTGTTCCAAGCTTATTGATACTTTTGCTGACATGAATGTTTATTTGTCGATTATGAATCAGATTGAATTATATGTATATGAAAACTAAAATTTAGTTAAGTCTAAAGGGGTATAGTATTTTATAGATTTTTGGCTTTTTACGCTGTACTATTATTATTATTATTATTATTATTATTATATATTTTTTTTATCAAAGGTATCACTCCTTTTTTTTTTTTTTTTTTTTTTTTTTTTCAATTCATGCACAATAAATTTATAATTTTATATAAAAATTGTTAAAAAATAATAGTTAAAAATGGCAGAATATATATTTTACTTATTAGATATAAAAAATAATAAAATATATAAATATAATAAAAAGTAATTAAAAATAATTTGATAGAATTTTTTAATGAATCTATTATGAAAATTTATTTTACATATTTTTTATTATTAAATAAGTGTTTTTTTAATAAAATTATTAAATTTTGTCTAGAATAATAAATTTGTTAATGGTAATACAGAGATTAGTGAGAAAAAAAATAGTGGTGTAATATTTATAAGAAAAAAAATTGTACAAAATAGATAAATAAAAAGAAATTTAAAATACAATGTGAAAATTGATAAAATACAATAATATAATAATATTTTTTTAAAAAATATAAAATATTTTAATAAATAATATAATAAATAAAATTTAAAGGAAATCGTAATTGATGGAAAAATGGTTGTTGTGCTTGATGAAGAGCACAAAATCAACCCTTAATATATAGCATTATTGGATACAAAATAAAATCCCATTATTCTTGGGATTATAATATTTACACAATTACATTCTATAAGTGTACAACATTTGAATTCAAATAGTTTCCATTTGGTGTGGTTGCCATACTTGCGAGATTGCCATTCTTGAGTTTCCTTAATTTCTCGTGATTTGAATACTTGTCATAATTGGTAGATTCTTGATTATGAGAATTTGATTTATCCATAATTAATTTCTTAATTGTATCATCATTTGATCCTCCATTACGCCCCCTCAAGCTTATGGGAGGTGCACGCACCATTAGCTTGTCTTTGAGAAATTTGAATCGATGAGAAGATAGTCCTTTAGTGAAGATATCAGCAATTTGATCTTGTGACGCTACATAATGAACATCAAGATCTTGTCGAATAACCTTTTCTCGTATAAAATGATAATCAACTTCGATGTGTTTAGTCCGAGCATGAAAGATAGGATTGTACGCAAGTCGGATAGCACTAATGTTGTCACAATAAATAATAGGTTTAGAATGTAGAAATATGTGAAGATTTTTAAGGAGCAATCGTACCCAAGAAAGTTCAGCAGCAGTGTGGGCGAGAGAGCGATATTCAGCCTCCGTACTAGAACGAGATACTGTAGGTTGTTTCTTTGCACACCAAGAAACTAAACACGGACCAAGAAAGACACCAAAACCACTGGTAGAGCGGCGATCATCGGGATCTCCTGCCCAATCTGCATCACAATAGGCGTGCAAATCAAGATTACCGATTCCAATATGGAGTCCGTGGTCCACTGTTCCTTTGAGAAATCGAAGGATTCTTTTAACAGCAATTAAATGTGTAGAAGTTGGTGCATGCATAAATTGACAGGCCTGATTGGTAGAGAAGGCTAAATCTGGTCGCGTCATAGATAAATATTGGAGTCCCCCTACAATACTCCGATAGAACGTTGCATCATCAAGAGAATCGCCTTCAGTGAGGGAGAGCCTCTTATGAGAAGAGACTGGTGAAGTGCATGCTTTCGCGCCATCCATATATGCACGTGTAAGAAGATCAATTGAGTATTTTGATTGAGATAAAAAGATGCCTGTTGAATCGCGATGTACCTCAATACCAAGAAAGTAATGGAGAGGACCAAGATCTTTCATTGCGAATTGATTCCCAAGTTCATGAATTAGATTATGAATAGAAGTGGAATTACTGCCGGTAATAATAATATCATCCACATATATAAGAAGAATAAGAACTCCATTATGAGAAGTATGGATGAAGAGAGAAGTGTCAGCATTGGCACCATGAAATCCCAACGCAAAAAGATATGTTGTAAAATGTTCAAACCAAGCACGCGGTGCTTGTTTCAATCCATAAATTGATTTATGGAGCTTGCAAACATGAGTTGGAGCAAGAGGATCAACAAAACCAGGAGGTTGTTGCATATATACTTCTTCTCGTAAAATACCATGCAAAAATGCATTATGGACATCGAGTTGACGTATGGGCCACCCAAAATGAACTGCAATAGTCAGTACAATTCGAATGGTGGAAGGCTTGGCAACAGGGCTAAAAGTTTCACTATAATCAAGCCCAGATTGTTGATGATAACCTTTAGCTACCAAGCGGGCCTTATATCTTTCAAGACTACCATCAGCTCGTCGTTTAATTCGATAAACCCAACGGCAGCCAACAACATTCATATTAGGGGTAAAAGGGACAAGAGACCATGTACCGCACTTTTGCAATGCATTAAATTCGGTAGCCATTGCATCCCTCCACTCAGTACTTTTAGAAGCTTGACTATAACAAGTTGGCTCAATTTCTGTAGTAGTGGCAAGTAGCGCTTTGGGTAAAGGGTGGCGAGTGGCATTCAATGTGAGCAGTTGCTTTCTCATGATAATACCTGACTTAGATCTAGTTTGCATAGGATGAGAATTAGAATTAGTAATGATATTATTGGTAGTCAACTGTTCTATGGAAGTGTCGATTGTCGGTTGGGAGGTAAGGGAAAGTTGATATTGTAATGGTGGTTGGTTCGGTATTTCAGGGGAGGCACTCGGAGTTTCATTGTTGGACGATTGGGCGGGTATAGATAGTGGCGAGAGAGTAGGTGAGGAAAAAGGTAGCCATGCATGAAGAACTCCAGTTGGTTCGAGATCCACTTTATCCACTGACCGAGTAGAAGGACATTCCAAAGGTAATTTATTAAAGGGAAAATGAGATTCATTAAAAACAACATGCCGAGAAAGATATACACGGCCTGTAAAAGGATCAAGACAGCGATAACCTTTGTGATCCAAACTATAGCCAATAAAAACACATTTTAATGAGCGAGGTTCAAGCTTATGATGAGAATAAGGGCGTAACCATGGATAACATGCACAACCAAAAACTTTGAGAAAAGAGTAGTTAGGTTTGCGAGCAAACATTTTTTCCCAAGGAGAAATATTATTTAAACGTTTCGATGGCATTCTATTAATGAGAAAGATGGCTGTTCGAAAAGCTTCTACCCAATAATTAGAAGGCATGTGTGCATGAAAAAGAAGAGAGAGTCCAGTTTCAATGATATGACGGTGTTTTCTTTCAGCAGTACCATTTTGCTCAGGCGTATGAGGACAAGAAAGCTGATGAGAAATACCATGTTCAAGTAAAATTTTTTTGAAGCGATTGTTTAAAAATTCTCCACCTCCATCGGAGCGAATACTTTTGATTTTTCGATCAAGTAAATTTTCAATTTTGGATTTAAAATCAATAAAAATTTCACAAACATCAGATTTTGAGTGTAAAGGAAAAAGCCATGAGTATCTAGTAAAATCATCAACAATGACCAAGTAATATTTAAAACTACTCATTGACAGAATAGGAGTAGGTCCCCAAACATCCATATGTAAAAGTTCTAAAGTGGAATAAAATACATAAGTAGAAGGGAGAAAAGGAAGACGATGACTTTTGGCAAGTTGACAAGAATCACAAAAATTTATTTCTTTTATAGAACCTTTTAAAAAGATATCAGAATGTGCAGATAAATAATGCAAAGTAGTAGCAGAAGGATGGCCAAGCCTGTGATGCCAGACTGAAGAGGAAACTCTTTCGCCAATAAGAGCAAAAAGACCAGATTTATGTTGATTATTTTTTACGGATTTAATGGGATATAGTCCATTTTCACTCGGCCCTTGGAAAAGCGTCTTCCCCGACTGTTTGTCCTTCACACAAAAACCATGAGAGTCAAAGAGAAAATAACAATCGTTATCTTTAGAAAACTGGTTAACGGAGACTAAATTGGTTGATATTTCAGGAACATGTAATAAGTTGTTTAGTTGAAAAGATTGAGATGGCGTATGAAGTACGGATGAACCAGTATGGAGAATGCGCAAACCTTGTCCATTGCCTACAGATATTTTGTCGCTTCCTTGATAGTCAGTGCGAATAGTAAGATTGGAGAGATCAGAAGTTAAGTTGTTGGTGGCTCCGGTGTCAGCATACCAAGTTTGATCAGCGGAGGGAGAAGTTGTTGCCACCATTGCTTGAAGGCGCTGAGGAGGAGTACGCCCTTGATATGCAAAGTCCATTCGATGATGACAGTCGAGTGCAATGTGGCCAATTCGATTGCAGATTTGGCAAGTGGGACGTTGCCCACCATTTGCACTTGTGTTGTTGTTGCGTGGATGTTGGCCTCCACTTCGGCCATAACTACCACGTCCTCTTCCACGTCCCCTGCCATTATTAGTATTGCGCCCTCGGACATAATTGGAGCCAAGGTTGTTTTGAGAAGAATTGTTTTGTGCAATGAAGGCGGTGGATTCATGGGTGATGGAGGATTGAAATTGACGTCGTTCCTCCAAAATTAGCTCTTCACTGGCTAAAATAGCATGCACTTCCTCAACAGTAGAAATAGAGGGATTAGTGCGAATAGAGACCCGAATAGGGTCATATTCCGGGGGAAGACCATGAACAATATAATGAATCAAATCATCGTCATGAACCGATTTACCAACAGCTGCCAAATTATCCGATATGGCTTTTATTTTATTCATATAATCAGTGATAGACATACTTCCCTTTTTGATAGTTTGAAGTTGAGTGGTAAGTTGTGAAATATGGGCACGTGAGAGAGAAGCATACCGACGTTCCAGCGCAACCCAAACGTCGCGGGAGGTTTGTAAGCCGACAACTTGAGCAAGTACGCCTTCGGTGAGGGTTGCTTGAATCCAAGAGAGTAGATGACGATCTTGTTTCATCCACTCCAAAAATGACGGATTGATAGTGTCGGTAACAGTGTCATCTGCATTTTTGAAGAATTTTGATGGACACTCTTTGGATCCATCAATAAAACTCATCAAGTCATGAGCAAAAAGAACGGGAAGAAATTGTTGTCGCCATAACAGATAGTTGCCGCGATCAAGTTTAATAGAGACTAAATTGCTAATGTTAGCAATAACAAATGTGATGACTGACGTCTTATGTCTCTGATACCATAAAGGAAATCGTAATTGATGGAAAAATGGTTGTTGTGCTTGATGAAGAGCACAAAATCAACCCTTAATATATAGCATTATTGGATACAAAATAAAATCCCATTATTCTTGGGATTATAATATTTACACAATTACATTCTATAAGTGTACAACATTTGAATTCAAATAGTTTTCATTTGGTGTGGTTGCCATACTTGCGAGATTGCCATTCTTGAGTTTCCTTAATTTCTCGTGATTTGAATACTTGTCATAATTGATAGATTCTTGATTATGAGAATTTGATTTATCCATAATTAATTTCTTAATTGTATCATTATTTGATCCTCCATTAAAATTAACAGTGAAGTGTAATTAATTAAGACATTCTAAAATCCTATCACTCAGAATTATTCCAGAAAAAAGAAGACCGTACACCTAAAAATAAATAAATGTATATCTTATGTTTCCTTAGGTGCAATCTAAATTATATAATCTTCGAAAGAGAAAAAATGCAGTTGTCGACGGGAAGAACCCTCCTCTCTCGCACTCGCACTCGCACTCGCAATCTCTCCCCGATCTCCAGCTCCTAAAAACTCCCGTAAACCCTTCGATCAAATGCGCGCTTATTACTCTCCGTCTCAATCTCTCGCCTCCGCCTCTCCGATACATCACTCCAACTCCCCACCCTCCTCTCTCCTCCCCAATTCCATCTCCCTCCCCCGAAACCCTAAGCGAGCCGCGCGAGCGATCGCGAGGTGCGCGAAAATGGAGGAGCTCGCGATGACGAAGCCAGACGATTGGCACCTCCACCTCCGCGACGGCGACCTCCTCCGAGCCGTTCTCCCTCACAGGTTCTCTTCCTCTTCGTCCTCCTCCTCCTCCTCCTCTTCTTCTTCTTCGTTTCCGATTGAAAAGGGGTTTGTGTGCGGTCGCAGCGCGAAGCACTTTGGGAGGGCGATCGTGATGCCGAATCTGAAGCCGCCGATCACCACCACGGCAATGGCGGTGGCGTATCGGGAATCCATCTTGAAGGTGCTTCCCCCGGGAAGTGGTTTCGATCCCCTGATGACGCTCTACCTGACGGATAATACGAGCGCCGAAGAGATCAAACTCGCCGGTGAGTTCCATTTTACTCAATCTCTGCAGTTTTTATGCAAAATTTCATTGAGTCCTTAACTTTGGTCTGACACATCTACTGTTTAGTATCTGTGGTTCCATGCATAGCACTTATACTTATATGGTGTATGTTCTAATCTTTTCTAAGAATCAGCCATTCAAAACGTAGCAAGGTGCTGCATTTGATATGACACTTTACCATCCCGTGGTTAGTAAAAAATACTCTTTGAACAGCATGTGCTTACGGAAAACTAAAACAATTTCCAAGGGGGCGAATGTGAAATGCTACATCCCGTTGCCACTTTACCTTCTCATGGTTAGCAAACAATTGATGAAATTTCCCTAGTCTTTTTCAACATTGACTTATAATGTACTATTTGTTTCGCCGATTAATCATGCCCATGGATATTACAATCGAGATTGGTGGATTTCACTGACCATTGCTTAAAAATCCTTCCTTGTCCTGATGGGAATGATCCACCTTATTATGTATCAGTTCTGCAATTCCTTGCTATTTATTGGTGATATAACTGATGTGTTAATGGACTACTGTTGAGTTTTCAGGGATGAGTGGAGTGGTGTTTGCTGTAAAACTCTATCCTGCTGGAGCTACTACAAATTCCCAAGATGGGGTGACTGATATTTTCGGGAAATGTTTACCTGTACTTGAACAGATGGTTGAGCAAAATATGCTGTTGCTTGTAAGTACTACAGTTAAGATGATTCAGCTGACTTGCCTACATGAATAATGAGTTAATTTAATTCCATAATTTTCACTTATGCTGGTAATGAATCTTAGCTGCTGCATATATCTGCTATGGCATGCTTTAGCTATTATATTGTAATCTCATTAGTTAAGTTTAGACATTTGAATTTTGTTATACTTCAATGATGAGATAGAGAAGAGACCATTTTCTTTCTTTGATCAGTATGCCAACATTGGTGTATTTTTAGGTTTGAAGCATTCCTTGTATAGTCTTTCCCATGTCATCTTTTATATATTTTATTCTTTTTTGGCTTTTAAAAGCAACAATAAGATTTTTACAACTTTGATCATCCCTAACATAGTTTCGAGTATATGACTTCCTTGCAAGTATCAACATTGGCTGGTATCCAGTGCTATCCTACTATTCCATTTTTTTTATTTACTCACAGGTTCATGGAGAAGTGACAGATCCGGATGTTGACATATTTGACCGAGAAAAGGTTTTCATTGAAACAATTTTAACGCCATTAGTTCAAAGGCTTCCACAGCTCAAAGTAGTGATGGAGCATATTACAACTATGGATGCAGTCAGGTTCATTGAATCATGCAATGAAGGTGTTTTTTCTTGCAGTATTCTAGTAAGTACTTTTTGGTTCTGAAGGACGCATTTCAGCAGAATATGTTTATTGAATTGTCTTGTTATTCAGGCAATGTTGCTGCAACCGTAACTCCGCAACATCTCCTTTTAAATCGGAATTCTTTGTTTCGAGGTGGTTTGCAGCCTCACAATTACTGTCTTCCGGTTCTGAAAAGAGAGATTCATAGTACGGTCTATTGGCCCCTTTGCAGTCCATACCCTCCTCATTGACTTTTCATTAATTTTTTTTTTAATTTAATATAATTTCCTAGTTCTGTTTCCTTTTGTTCATGGCAG
Source organism: Tillandsia fasciculata (assembly GCA_029168755.2). Taxonomy (NCBI): domain Eukaryota; kingdom Viridiplantae; phylum Streptophyta; class Magnoliopsida; order Poales; family Bromeliaceae; genus Tillandsia; species Tillandsia fasciculata. Next base: position 1,481,569 of record CM054936.1, read on the forward strand.
AGATTTGTAACTTCTATATAAAAATGTCAGTGATGTTCTTCAACTACTATTTTTACGCATTTCATGTCATTTTAGTGAAAGCAATTTTCTTTTTTATACGTTTTGCATTTATTTTCTACTATTTCTAGCTTGTGCAGATTTCTCTTCTTAGAAGCAACAAGTGTTAGTACATAATATTATTTTTATTTAGTACTCTAATCAGAGAAGACACTACGATGATTCTGTACAGGACAAGCTATTATCTCAGCTGTAACAAGTGGAAGCAGAAGATACTTTCTTGGCACTGACAGTGCTCCGCATGAGAGGAAAAGGAAAGAATGTACTTGTGGATGTGCAGGCATATATAATGCTTCTGTGGCATTGTCTCTTTATGCCAAAGTGTTTGAAGAGGTAAATATGTTAGCTTAGTTGATATTGAAATTCCATAATGTTAGCAAACAATGTCATTAAATTGTTATTACGGAATAATTTTTGGACGAAAAAACTATTCTCTTCACCAATATTCAGCTTTCCAAGCATGTTTGTGGTTTTCTAATTTTATGATGTAAATTGCTGTACTAGACTAATTATACAAAACATTTTCTTTTTCTGCTGTTGGTTTATTAGGCTGGTGCACTCGACAAACTAGAGGCGTTTACAAGCTTCAATGGACCAGATTTTTATGGCCTTCCTCGGAACAGTTCGAAGATTGTGTTAAGAAAGAGCCAATGGAAAGTGCCAGAAATGTATGCTTATTCATCTGGTACAATTGTACCTATGTTTGCAGGAGAGACTCTTAACTGGCTTCCTTGTGACAACTAAATATGAGGCATTTCAGAGTTTCCTTTCATTCCAGTCAGTAGTGGAAAGGTAAAGATCATTCTTGAAGATTCTCTCTTATTTACAATGTGGTCGACAGATTCTCTAGAGCTGTTTCACATATTTATTGTTTGGCTTGTTTTGATCTGTAACCACAGAAATTGCTTAATAGTTTGTTCAAGCAAATTCTACATCATTGAGCTTCTATATATTCTGGAGCATGCCTGTTTGAACTCGTTTCATATTGTTTGACAAATTATACCATTAGCTGACCCCTCATTAATTAAAGCTACTTATGCTTTGGGTAATTACTTGATAAACTCAAAGCCTCAAAGTAATTTTTGTGCTATAAGCCTTTTCTAAATGTTCTATGAGGATGTAAAAGTAAGAAGCCTGACTCTTTTCTTTTGATATGGTGTAGTGAGGTGTTACCTCTCTCATTACTCTCTGCTGATATAGAAGAGGTTATCCACACAGTCAATCTGCAGGAAGAACGGGAGTATTTGACGGCTGCTGATTTCCATTAGCAAACAAAGATCCTAACCTGCTACTGTTACCAGATAAGCCAACTCATGCGAATTACCTTTTTTTTTTTTTTTTTTCCTCTCTTTTTAAATCTCAGAAATGCAGTAAGAATCATGCTGAAGTTTCCAGTTCAGCGATCGGATGCAATTTTCAGTAGTGTACTGTTAAAAGTTAAAGATGGATAAGAAGTTCAAATAACTTAGAGCTGTTTATTTTCAAGCAAGCAATAAATGGCTGGTGTACCATTTACTAATTATACAGAGTTAAGTTGTCGCTGATAGTGGGTGCTTTTGCGAGTTTTTGTTTCTTTTGTGTGTGATTTATTACTTTGGATGCTTGACTTGTATGAAATTGGTTTCATTTTAATATCTGATTTATCTTTAAATTGTTCTCGGAAGCGTTTTGAGGCAGTAAATCACACTTATGAGTTTACAAATTTGGCGGTATCTTCGTTTTAGTCAATAATATTTACAGGTCGATCCTTATCTTTGCGACAATGTCGTTGATGTTAGAGTCAAATGGTGCAGCATTGGATTCGTTCAGATAAATGTTCCCACAGAATATATTATTTATTTGCGCATCTGCGGTTTTGACAAAGTCTATTTGGGATTGCAAGTAGGTTATTGCAATGAATCAGTTTGAAAATGTAGTATAAATTTTTATGTACCTTTTTTTCAATTCTATTTTATCTATAAGTTTTATGGATATATATCTTGTTTAGGTTGAATAAAATGGTAAGGTTTGCTTTAAGTATCAGATTAGATTTTACAAATGGTTTTTTTTTTTTTTTTTTAATTATGTTTTACAGAGCAAAATGACATTAACTGATCTAAATTTTAAAACACACGGGATGACTCCAAATGCATGCTGCAGTTAATTTGGCTTATCATTCTAATAAACTATAGCCAAGTACTAATCCATTGGATCCTAAACCTACTAAAGCAAATCGAAAATAAAATACAAGGAGGTCCTACGTTATTATTTGCTCTACATAACAATAATTTGAAGAAACATACATTGCGACACGATGATCTGTATATCTTATCCCGTGTCCTTCGGAGTTGACGAGTACCCACCATGGAATTATGATTCATCCTTATCCACACCAGCATTATTATTCTCATCTTAGGCCCAACATTGAATCAACCCCCTCTATCACGGAGTTTCTGCATAAACAAGTACTATTTGATCTTTTTTTTTTTTTTTTAATTTTTTTTTGCAGTTTATTTTATGTTCTTCTCATGACGAAAAATGTAGACACTTTATGTTTCGTAAATCTAATTGCGAGTTGAAAAGTCACTTTCAGACACAGCTGGATGTAGAGCTGAGATTTTTAGCCTTAAAATGTAAAGTACGTTTTCTACGTAATAACAATATTCGACCAAACTGAATAGAAATAGAACAAAAGAAACATGGATTGCTCACACCCTACACCACACAAAAGGCCGAATAAAACAATCCCGTGGGCTGATAGAAGGGACGCCGGTTTCGCAGCAGCTACCGTTGGATTCGGATCAAGCGGCTGTAACGTTACATACATATTTGGATTCGGATTGAGAATACAATTAACGGGACCGCATCACCAACTAAAAGTGCACCGTTCTTTTAGGTCTCGTTTTGCAACCGGTATAAGAGAGATAAGGGAGTTACCCTTTTTTTTATATCCAAACAGTATTTAAGTGTGGAAAAAATAGCTGTTCCTCTCATATCAAATTATTGAGTATAAGGGTAGAACAGATGTTCCACCCCACAGATGAACAGCTGTTCCACCTGTTGCTTATTATTATTATTTTTTTAATTAAAATTTTTTAAATTATAAAATATTTAAATTTGTAAAATTTTGAATTATTTTATTTTATTTTATAAATTTTAATCTCCTCTATTATTCTTATTCCTCTTTAACTTACCAAACATAATTTTTTTATTCCGGTACAATCTTTATATTCAATCAAATATAAAATTATTATAATTTTTACTTGTACCTAAACTTATACCTATTTTCAAAATAATTAATTTTTGTTTATATCTGGAACCAAATGCGGCCTTATGTTGGCCCAGTTTTGTGTCTCGTTGTATTTCATTGAGACGCTGAGGATAAGAATTTCCAAATCCCCTTTTTCATATTTTTGTAACTCCTCTTTTGTTCGATTTTTTAAACACATTATTGGGGACAAGGTGTGCTCCAAGGATTGGGTGATGGGACGTATTTAATAGCTAAATATGTTTGTAGGCCCCTCAATTCTAGGCCACTGAAATAAGCTCTTGAATTTCTGGATTGGTATCCCAAGTTTTAAATATTAGAAGTTTATATATTTTCTCTCTCATTAAAAAAAAAAAAAAAAGACTTTATATTTTAGTCTTTTTTTTTTTTTTTTAATTGGTATTCATGCACTTTTTATTTCTCGTGATTTAAATTATTTTAGTAAATCGAATGAAAAATGTCATTAAAATAATCAATATTTTAGTATATTAGTTGTCGATTATTGTAAAAAATCTTATGTTTTTTAGCTCACAAATAATTAAAGCTGTGGATTTTGATGAAATTATCCACTAATTTAATAAAATTTTCAACTCAAATGATTGTGATAAGTGAGATCAAAATAAATTAAAATTAGCAAGGTACCAATTAAAAATAAATAAAGTTCAGCGACCGATTTCAACATGAGGATGATAGTGTAGCTCCCTCCCAGTTCCATCCCCAAATGGGATGGTAAATAAAATAAAATTAATATAAAAATATTGTAATGTAATATATTTTGAATTCGAGCCGATCCATCAGTAAATTGAGCGGGAGACAGAAAACATCTTTCTTCTTTTGATCTGTTTTGATTTGTCAAAAATTCATTACAAATTTACTATCGTTCCAAACCGTCTTAAACAACGCGATAGGCGGAAGTTAAAAATAAAATTAAAACTAATCCGCAATAAATCTATCCCTATCCGATAAGAAATCAAGCGAAGGTGGAAGGTCCCTCCCACCTCCAGAACCGCTCCGTTTGCATTGAGTATTCTCCGTACATTTTTCATGTTCATATGTATCCACCCCAACTGTTTTTGATAAGTTTTAAGCTTCTTTGATTTAGCCACATTATTTCCGACAAGCTGTAGAATGATGATACTACACATCTCAATTATTTAATGCATATTAATTACTATCAAAGATATTATTTAATGTACCCCTTTTCAAAAATTCAAAGATAGAAAGGTAAGGTTATTTAAACTACAATTACTGGGCCTATCAATGAATTACACTTGAGTGGTGATGCTTGTTTATTATAGACTCATCACTTGTCACATTTGTAGCCCATTAACTTATTTTTATTATTCACTTTATATCTTAATCCTACATCATAATGCATATTAATTAATTATTTATGGTCATCATTATCTACATATAGCTGAAGGGAGAAGCTATGAGAAAGATTCTCTAATTTTAGGTACAATATCAAATTAAACAATTTTTTTTTTAAAAAAAATTAGAGAATCTTAAAGTCAAATAACTTTTAATATGATATCAGAGTATGGCATACTAAGTGTACCATTTTTATACAACATAATATTCAATAAATATAATACTTATAACTTATCAAACTATGTCTAAGAGGTTTTATTTATTTTTTTTATCATCTTTTGTGAGCTGAAATTACTATGTATGATATTCTTGATATATTATTATACAGATGTCTTATTTTTTTTTCATTGATGACAATTTTATTTCTTATAAATTAATGCCCATGTCACCGAAAAGACTTGTCGAATTGGCGTGAACTATATATATATTGTAGGATCCTCTTATCTAATTGCTATTGTAATTTAGTGTGTCCATTTGGTTTGATGAAGTGGCAACAAGGGACCATTTAAGTTATGATACATTTTTATCATTATCTCCACAAGGCTACGACGTGACTTAATGAGTTAGCTTAGAAAGTTTGGAAACTATAAAATACTTTTGTAATCTTTTTAGTCACACACAAATTTTATGTTTGTAATGTGCTTTAGTCCATAAGATGATGACGCGGCCTCTTATATATCTTGAAGGCATATAAGTTTTGAAAAATGCATGATATATATTTTAAAATAGATGTATATCTTACATTTCATCCTTCGAAATCATGAATAAAAAAATTTTCATCTTTGAATGAATGAGATGTAAAGTATATATCTAAAAATGAATGTACAGATAGTATTATTCATAAATTTTTATCTCAGAGGACTATTGATCATCATTCTCAAGCTATGAAAAAAATTAAATAAAAAAATGAGGAGAAAAATACATTGAGGAGTATGCAATTTTTTGGAATTGTGCTATTGGCAGATACTAATAGCTTGTAAGAAAATTTTAAAAATATTTTGTTTTAATCGTCATGAAAAAAAAAAAAAAAAATGCAATTCGTACTGGTTGTTGGTAGCAATTGAAAAGTCCAGACAATAATTTTCATGTACCATCCTGCTGGGAAAGAAGTTATTGTTGGCAGTACATGCACGTTTTATCTCATTGCTATCATTCAACTGAGCAGCTTTCAAAAGCATTTTTCAGCTTAAAAGAATTTATTTTTTTTTTTTTTTTTTTTTTTTTTTTTCGAATCTAAGTGAAATTTTATGAAACTGTTGGCCAATGAACTGTGGGCTGACAGGTGACAAAGATATGTTTTGTCCGCCATGTTTTATGTCAGAGTCTAATTGTGACATGGACTTGCCAACAAATTTTTCATCTATATGGTAATAATTTTTTTTTTTTTTTTTTTTTTTTTTTTTGTACAAACAAAACGTCAAATTTATAAAAAAATATTTATTAATATTAAATAAATATCAGAGGTGAAAATAAAATTATTAAAATAATAAAAAAAATTCAATGCACATATGATAATATCAATAATACATAATTCACCTTTCACAACAAAATAAAATACTAGTTATATTATATAGAACTACAATACAAAACCTAAAGAAAGAGGTACACTTAGCTTTCTAAGTATACAGAGAGAAATCTTGCTCACAACTTTCTTATCTCGATCAGTAGAATCAGCCGGTGTAGAAACGGAAGGAAATATTTCTACAAACAAGGATACCAGCAGCAAATGTGAGAACTATATAAACAAAATAGTACTCATTAGGTACCGTCACTAAGACCGACGATTTACCCACTAAGTCTACTAGAGATATAAATAACTCAACTGTTAAAGAATAGAAAAGTAAAAGCTAAAAAAGAAACTACATCTATCATATCTTTATCTACAATACTCAAAGAAAGCAGTGACAATAACCAAATACATCTAATCTCTCTCAAAATGCTCAAACTCTACCCAATCTCCTTGACTGCCACATCGGATCCAACCAAACCCGTGCCCACCTACAATCATTACATTTACGGAGAACTAGAATTATGTAGGGCGTTCAAACAAGCTACATCGATGTCACGTAGAAAAACGGCCCAGCTCCGGATCGGTATTCAAGGGAAGCGACCACAAAGAGAAAAGTTGCGCATCTCAATTGAGCTCGAGTGTGGCTCATACAGGTCATATTCCAAATCACACGATCAATCAGATCGACAACTCACTCAATCACGTGCCCACAGCACAAACCGGAGAATACTCAACGAATTCGGAACCACCATCAACCCCGACGGGTCCCGACACTAGAATCCATCTCAACGACTACCACTAAAATTCACTCGGCCCTCAAGTACGAGCGTAAATGTATTCTATACTAACACGATCACTCAAAATTCTCTACCCAGGACGAGACCACACGAAGAAAAGCTAAATACACCAAACGATACAGATACAAGTCCGGATACAAGTTCGGATGTCAAAGTTGGATACAGATACAAGTCCGGATGTCAAAGTGTAGATTAAAACAGGATAAAAATTATATTTTCTAGTGTCCAATCAGCCCTATTCTCATACCACAATATTTAGGGGGTTTAATTATAATTTTATCTAATTTACAGACAACTATCAGATTTTATCAAATAATAAAAATACTAAATCTAACAAGTTGCATATCTAATAAATAGATATAAAAGAAAGTTCAGCAGTTTTGATAAAATTTGACCCACATAGAAGAACTAATCCAACTACGGAAGGAGTCGAACCGGCGCGACAATGCTCACTATCAGGGAGTCGAACCGGAGCCTCTGCTCTGCTGTTAACACACGGACACCAATTCCAAGCCACGCCCGCAGCGTATTCTACCTCTAAGGATTCTGCTAGCCTCCACCAAGCAAAGTCTCAACCTTAGTCCAACCCCACAACACAGGGTCCCTACACTGCACCCGATCCTTGTAACTATAGTGCCTCCTGAGCATAGCTCTCCAGATGTTCGGAATTTGCGCTCGCTGCTATAGTGTCGGACCCGAGAGTGCACCTACCCCCCGATAGACGTACTATCATATACGAATCTTGAGACAAATCCAACCATCCAATTTTCTGAACTGTTATAGTAACTTTCGAGCACCCACAGATGAGATCCGTAAATATGAAACACTGTTCACAACTAGAGCACTGCATTTCAGGCGTTTCGGGCCAAAAACTCAAGTTCCTTATATTTTGGCGATCTCGAGTCCATTTTCGCGTTTATTTTATACAAAACGGCTTCCGCTAGGCTCTACCATCTCTAGATGCATCGTCCAGCCAAAAGAACTATGCCTGAACAGTCACAGAGCACCGGTGCACTACATGTTATTCCTTGATGTACGTGCGGATCGAATCTGACTTTATTTTATATGTGAAAATAAAAGGAAACAATCCAATCGAATTCAACTAGTCAAAGTTGATCTCGAGGCCTACGTGTATGAGGCGAAGGTCTGTCTAAGGTTCGACTTTTAGGATTCGGTCTCTAATTTGGACTGAAGTTTGATAGAAGAGAATGGCAGTATTAGTACTGATCCTTAGAGGGAAGAAATACATACCGGTGGAGGTGTGCAGTATGGAGATGCGTTCATCGGTGAGGATGAGGGGGGTCCGGCGAGGTAGAATTGGTCCTCGTGAGTTGTTGTTGTCAAGCAAAATGGTGGTCAAAAGCGGCATCAGCTAAGCTATGGCTACTTTCAGATTTAGCTTACGTGATTATGACTATTTTTAGTCATAGTTAGTTAATTCGTATATAATTCGCGAATGATTGAGAATCCAAATTAAACATATCGTTTTCGAATTTTTTTTAAAATTTGAATTAATTCAAAAAAAAATTCTCCAAAAATTATTATTTGCGAATAATTCACTAATACCGAATTTTTTCCCCAAAAATTCGGATCTATTTTTTTTATTTGAATTTCAAAAACTAACTCACTCTCACCTGTCAAGTGTGGTGCACTAACCAAGAATCCAAAACAGTCATTAATGTAGTGCACTAACCAAGGATCCAGTAGTGCTTTACACTTTTCACAACTCCATTGTGGCCACAAATTCCGACCATAAGCGAAAATTTCAAAATTTAGGAAAAAAAATTTTAATTATATTATATTATTAAATTAAATTATTATTTTTAATATTAAAAAAAATCAATCATACCAAACGATGAGCTGTTTGGTCTATTGATTTCTATCATTTTATAACTAATTATGCTCATAGTATAAATCTAGAAAAAAAAATTAATTTAATAGCCGAATTTTTTATTTCGAATTTTTAATTGGTGAACGTATAATTTCCGTATAAATTTCGTATCCGAATAGTTGTCGAGTCCGTTTTTTTACCAAATTTTTCAACGAATTTTAAAATCATGATACGAATTTTATCGGCATTATATCCGAATTGAATTTTCACCGAATCCGAATTAATTAACTATGTTTTTAGTAGGAAGCGATAAGACAAAGTGTTTCCGATAATGAATTACGGATTAATTTCTTGTAGACACTTTCATTCTTTTGTAGTTGTGTCACTGCTATCATTAATTGGAGTAACTCCTTGAATCCTCTACCTCAGTTTTTCCAACTATTTCTTGACTTTTTGCTTATTTCGATTTCGAACCTCCATTTGAATCAAGCACCCATCCCATTTTTTCTTTATTGAAGTGGAAATACCAAGACTTTTATCTATTCTCTTCTTCGATATTTGCCTCCCACAGAAACTCCACCTCTATGCCGAACACGCTATGCATTTTATTCAGATTTATTTTTCCTTTTGCATCCAATCTTGGTGTCAACTGAAACTCAAAACAATTTAGTTAAATTTATCTTTTCTTTAGATTGAATGAAAGTTCAGGTAAATTCTATTTTTTTATAAGAATTAGATAAGAGTTATTTATAGTTTATACTATAAAAAATTTTCTTTATATTTTTTTCCAGATTAATTAAATCTTTATTAATCTATAAAGTTATAGTGGGTTGAAGATCAAGGGCCATTTATTCTTGAAGATCAATTAATACCATTTAGATAAAATGAAGCAGGAACAATATAAAGATACATGTTTCTTCAATTTTTTTTTTATTCATTATAATCACAGAAAACATATAATTATAACTTATTTATTGCGATATGCATAGCATGATATTACTATAAAAATAAATATTTTTTTTTATTATAAATTCTCATCGTATATAATACAATCTTGTAATGATGCCAGACAAAACATAAAGCAAATATGAAACAAAAATAAGAATTAAGCTCTTATATTTTTAAAAATAACAAATTATTAGTGCTGTTAGATTTTTAATCCTTAGATGAAAGGATGTGTGGCTAGAATGATAATGAATTTTGTAGGTTTAATAGATGAATGGCGAAATAGTATAATCAAAAAAATAAAATTAATCAAAATAATATATCTAATTAATGATAAAAAATTTACAAATACTAATTATTTGATACTTTTAAAAATATAGTAGCGAGATTCATGAAAATAAAATAAAAGGAGATGAAAATATGGTGCACTGCTAATAAGGTGCACTAGGTGCAACCAATGATTTGCCTATTTACGGCCTCTTTATGAGGATGAGATGGATCGAGATAGGCGGTGTATTAACAGTAATTAATTAGAACTGGGATAATCCAAAAGATTAGCTGGAACTCAGTTTGGGATAATCTCTATTCGGAGCATATTCGGGGAATCGAGTGAGGGCGATGAGAGCCCCACTGGAGAATATGCGGGGCTTGAATATTTAATTTTATTTAGTTTATAATGTAAGGATATAAATTTAATTTTACTGTCTAATTTTTTAATTTATTTAATTTGAATCAGTCAATAATATTTGTTTATATTTACAGATTTAAACAATATATTTTTATATAATTTTTATAATTATAAATTTATTAAATAAATAATTTACTGTACTTTTCATAGAGGCATTACTTAAGATGGAAAGTTTAGGCTGGTTCTTGGCTGACGTGGTGGACCGGGTCCACGTGAGAATTTCCTGCGAGGGGGAACAGTAGTGGGCCCCACCAAAAATAATTGGAGCGACCCGGACACGGTGTCTGACGTGGATCATCGCTGTGCCATTTTGACTCTTGCTCTACATCATCATATATATCCCTGCTACGTAGACCAAAAATTATTGCTTGCATCTGGTGCATCAAAGTATAACTCATACACCCGCATTTTAAATGTATGAATATATAGTATCAAAAATATCGTTATAAATTTTGATGATTCTATTTAACTATAATTTACTACTTGATATAAATCATTAAAATTTATAAATTTTAGAAATATAGTAGATTTTTTTTATACCCATAAAGCCATACTGATCAACAAATATTATATCAGATAAATAGTTTGTGCCGAGTACACTCGGTGTATGAAATGATCACACGCGGCCCACCTAATCTTAATTACCAAGTGGGCACACACCGGGTGCCTTCGCTGTCCCACCCGGCTCGATCGCGGCGACCCGTTCGTCCACGTCAGCTCGATGGCCCTATCCTTCATATATGTTTATATATATATATATATAAAATAAGCCAATTATGAGGGCGCTGATCCAAAGACACACAAACTTATACAACAATGGAGGAGGTGAGGAGGATTGGGATGAGGAATAGTACTCGTGGGGTGAGCCTGAGCTCATCGGATATGGTTTTCAGTTTCTTCGAAGAAATCAAAGGGGAGCGCTCTTGGGACAACGATGATAACAGAGACAGCGACGACGATGACGGTGAAGGATCTACAGCGAATGCCGCGGAGAGGAAGAATTCCTGGGAGTCCCAAGATCAGCTCCTCCAAGTACTACTGCTATCTTGTTGAAACAATTCATGTTGCTTATCTAAAAGATGGATCGTATTGCGTAAAGACGCTGAAAAGAAATGATAATTTGATCGTATGCAAAAAAATTCAGATCTATTTTTAACTTTTATTTATATTTCGCTTTCTAAATGGATCGATGGTCCAATAATTGATATGTAGATGTAAAAAATATGTGGTTAATAGGAAGCGTTGGCGCGGACCAGCATGGCAGAGAGCAGAATACGGGTGGATACGGAGGAAGCCGTGAGGAACATGCTAACCGGTGGATTCGCCTGCTGTTGTGCGAACCGCGGGGCCAGGGATTGTCGGAATTGCTCGCTGCGTCACATCGCCGATTGGCTTCGGGCTGCAGGATACAACAGCGCGCTGTGCAGGTCCAAGTGGCGGCGATCGCCGGATATTCCTTCGGGTACTGCAGAAAAATATTCTATGTTCTTTTTTTGGTTTTTTTTTTTTTTTTTCCTTATCGTTGGTGTGATATCAATTATAATATGGGTTAATATTGTGACATCGATCGCATGCGACAGATGACTAGTAATTGTGACCGTGATCAAATAGGTGTCCTTTTGAAGCTATAAATGATTGAGGAACTTCTTTATGATTGGTTTTAATAATAGAGGAGCACAAATTTTCCATATATAGTCGGTTCATTTCAAGCCATATATATATAAAATTGAGATTCTATGTATTGATACTTGTAAATTTTTAATTCTTAGATGTAGAAATAAGCGGTTAAAATAATAGTGATACTTTAAAGTTTAATATATGGTTGATGCTTGTAAACACACCAATTACAAGTATCAATTACTTTATACTTTTATAAATATAATAGTCGAATATATATATATATATATATATATATATATATATATATATATATATATATATATATATATATACTATTATGCTTGTTCAAATATCAAAAACAATTAGTGATTACAAATTTTCTACCGTTAGATCTATTCTTTTGACTAACTTTATTTTTTAGATCATTCTATTTCACCAACCACTCACTTAATCCAAGGGGCCCACTATTATTCTAATCATACATCATTTCATCCAAAAGCTAAAGACTCACAAGCATTAATAACTTGTTACTTTTAAAAGCATATATAGGAGTTCAATTATATGTGTGGTTAGAAAAATAAATCTACTGGTAAAAAACTTATAAGCAATACTACTTTTACAAACATAATAATATATATATATATATATATATATATATATATATATATATAGAGAGAGAGAGAGAGAGAGAGAGAGAGAGAGAGAGAGAGAGAGAGAGAGGGAGTAGGTGGTCTTCTGGGCAGTGACAGGCCATTTTTATGATGTGAAAAGTTACAATTTTATAAACTTCACAACATTAATAAAAAAAAAATAATCAGGTAGTTGTGTGAGTGCTATATAGTGACCAAGTTGGTAAACAGGAATCAAATGAAGGTAATGTGTCCAAAGATCTTAGCTAAATCTAGTGAAACTAAATGGCTCTTTACTGTACATTCTGCAGGGGAACACAGTTATGTCGACGTAGTAGTGGACACGAAGAATGCGAAGAAAGGTCCGATTCGCGTCGTGATCGAGCTCAAATTTCGAGCGGAGTTTGAGATGGCTAGAGCTAGCGCTGAATACAGCGGCATGGTGAGCCGCCTACCGGAGATTTTCGTGGGCAGGTTGGAGACGCTGAAGAACATTGTGAAGATCATGTGCGCGGCGGCGAAGCAGTGCATGAAGGAGAACCGGATGCACATGGGCCCGTGGCGGAAGCACAAGTACATGCAGTCTAAGTGGCTCACCACACCCAAAAGGATAGTCTCGACGGAGGCCCCGCTCATCCATGCAGCGGTCGAGGCAGCGACAGGAAGGCAAGTACCCAAGTCGAGGGCATCAATGTTGACGTTCGATTTGCATTGCACCGCTGTTGAGGTGGTGTGATGCATGTGACACATCTTGTGATATGTTACAATAGAAGCATCCCATATATCCGTCCTTGTTCTCCACCCAACTTTTTCGAATCCTGATGTAATAGCTAGGTGGTCGCCGTAATCCTAAATGGACCGCATGCAGACCACATAAAAAAGCTCTAATTTTGATCCTTCCTCATCTTAGTATTATAGTAAATGTAGTTTTCGGATGGTGGTGGAAATGCTTCTTCTGAAGCCAGTGTAATTTCCTTTGAATCACTAGTTCTAAGTTGAGTGTAATGTATCAATAGTTCTTGTACTATCTCGATATCACATCTCGTCTTTAAACTTTTCACAAAGACATTTTAGTCCGTAAACTTTCTTCTATAGTGTAATTAAATATTCTATCGATTTAAATAGACAATTCCACCAATTGAAGATGAACTTTCCAATCAAAATATGTTCAAACCAATTACTCTAGGAACAAAAAGTAAAGATTGGATAAGGATCGAGATATATCTACAAATGTTTCTAGTTTTTTCCTATTATGAAACTCTCATATTCGTAAATACAGTAAAGACTAGTTTACACTTTTGGTTCTGGAACTATAAGGCACGTGACAAGGATGTGAGAATGCCATGGTTGATGAATGATTAAAACGCAGATCGTTAGCATTAATCATTTATTTCAAAACTTTGCACTATTGAAAAAATATAACTAATTTATTTTAAGCTTACACACACAGTGTTCATAGGTCTCGATTGTAACTTAGCTTAATTATCCTCCTCCAATTTCGAATATGACTTTATCTAACATTTCTAATATGACTCGAGTAAATTTGACCTCCCGCCATAAGACACAGTGCTAGTTCCTTTAAGTCAATAGCCATATGACAGTCATATTAATAAAACATCAGTGTTTGGTCAACTACATGCATTAGATCATAAAGCAATAATTATCCAAATTTGAATAAAAAATTATAACAAATTAAAATTTGCATACCAAAATGTCGACTTTCTTCTAATTTGAGAACCAAAAGTGTAACTTATCCTGCAATAAATTAGCACTTTGTGCTTTGCATTTTCTTATGCCACCCCATTTTAGCATGTCCACTCTCTTAGGTTTTTGGGTCGGTAATAATTTGGGCTAAGGCCCAAGAATGAAGAGCTTGGCCCATAGATATGGGCCTAGACCATTAACGGCCCAATCAGAATTGTTGTCCCGGCCCACTAAGTTTACTGTGCTATAACTTCATTCTGAGTCTCAATGCATTTAGAATTCAGAATTGGATGCAATAAGTCTCATAAAGCAAACTAAAAGAACTGCATTCACTTACAAATGGATTGATAGCTTTGGTGTGTACTTTTATGATGATGCATGGATGTATAAAATAATATTATGCTTACTTCCGAGACTTGATAAGAATAGAATTTAAACATAAAAATTACTTCTTTCGATTGATAGCTAAATTCGATTTACTCATAAATTTGAATAAAATTTTGTATTATGCAATTGTTATCATTTACATTTTTATTCTTATATACTCCGCTGTGTTTAGTGGTGGGTATTGGATTGGCCTCGACTAACATGTGTGCTTCCAAGTCAAGCCTAATGTAAACTAACTTCGCTCCGCATTTCTCTAACTTTTTTTTTTTTTTTCCCTATTATATTTTATTATTTTTCCAAAGTTAGTACTTCAAGGTTGAGTCTAAGCCAAAAATGTCTCGTGAAGGAAAGTTTCATTACAATTAATTGGTACTTTGTCCATAATATATAGTAGCAAAATTTATTGCTATGATAGAAAATGCAAAGAAAGTTATATGGCTATGAGGTTTATATTTTATTGAGATCCAACGGTTGTTTATGCTGTTCATTTGTTAAAAATCAGATATTTTATCAGAGCACAAGTATATTAATATAAAATTTAATTTTATTTATTCGGAATATAATCGAGAAGTGCACAGTATTTATCAAAAAAATTAGTACTGGGAATTATCCGACAAATATTTACACTTATTAAGCCTTTTACAGTTGTTGTCAAGTTCAAGTATTATTTGGATTTATTGACAACACTACTACCGGACGTTTCAAATTCTTCATCTTAATTTGATTTGAATTTTATTTAAATCAGAATCAAATCTAATTATAATAATATAATATTTAAATTTATTAAATATAAATAAAGTTTAACTAAGAGTTCAATTCGACTACGATTTCTAATCGACGTCATGCTCTAATTAATCCAAGTGGAAGGTCAACATGCGTCCTCTACTGCTAGCGATATAGAGCATGCCAGGCAACGTTAATTAAATTGTGCCCTAATCAAGAACCAACGAGCTATCGGTGGTTCGTACGAGAGAATCTGCACATCAGTTATTTTTTAGTGCTTAATTTTTTGAAAGAAATCTTTTTTTGTTCTTCGCTTTTGATATTAATAAAAAAATTTGATCTGTTTTTATCCAGATTAGTGGCTGAACCACGTCAAATTTAACATTTTTTATTTTTTAATATTATTTTTTTAAATTTATGTTTTACTGTTTTGATTTAACATGCTAATTAGTTTATTTATAATCTAATTAAGAAATTAAGTATATATCTACATCGCCATCTCCAATAATAATAACTATTTTTCTCCTGTAACAACAAAAAGTTTCACTAATTTCAATAACACAGAGATTGGAGCTTGAATAAGTTTGC
Organism: Tillandsia fasciculata; assembly: GCA_029168755.2. Classification (NCBI taxonomy): domain Eukaryota; kingdom Viridiplantae; phylum Streptophyta; class Magnoliopsida; order Poales; family Bromeliaceae; genus Tillandsia; species Tillandsia fasciculata. The sequence goes on from CM054936.1 coordinate 1,497,666, forward strand.
TATTCACAAAGCAAATAAGAACTTATCAAATATCAATTAATTCCCACAAAGTATGCCTCTAACTCCATGTTTTTGCAGGGGAGCTCTTATTGATAGACACGTGTGCATTAACCCAAAAGAACAGGACAAAGAGAGAGAGAGAGAGAGAGAGAGAGAGAGAGAGAGAGCAATGAGATTACCCACAAATGAGAGAAAGAACACAAAAAAGTGCTCTTAAAAAAAAAGAGAACAAGATAAGAGAAGTGACACAGAAAAAAATGGTACAATCTCAAAGACATTTTACGTATGGAAAGCTCAGAAGCGAAGAGAAAATGAGAGAGAGAGAGAGAGAGAGAAAGCGATTGGGAGAGGATGAGTTAACGTACGTGGACGGCAAAATAAACAAATATTTGATAGCTACAGTTCCAAACCAAAAGTTACCTCATTTACTACTTCATTATGTAAAAAATATAAAAAACATATGTGAACGCTTAATAAAATAATAATAATGCCGTTACGTGGCCCATGATCCCATAATTACCCCTTAATAGAAATCGATTCCAAGCTTATATTCAACCCTTTTATATATATATATATATATATATATATATATATATATATATATATATATATATATATATATATATGCAACATACGTTATTGCTTCTAAGAGCATATTTGCATGGTTGAACAAAATATTATCTAAATAATATTTTTACTAAAAGGATGTTGTATTAAATTATCTTTAGTAACATCTATTTTATAGCATAACGTAGGAGCACAACATTAGGGTGTTTTGCTTTTAGATTTCATAGCACCAAAAGTTTCAAATTTTGATTAGTGCTTTTGTTTCTAGATCTCAAATTTCATCTGTACTTTCTCATGACATAAAAGCTTCAAAAATTTTCTCTACAAGCATTGCATTAAATATGTACGGCTTACAACTAGGCGTAAGCCAGAAAAAGGACGGTGATGAAATTTTAATGAAGAGCACGTCAACCACGATAGTTTTTTATTTGCTGTCACGTATTAGTATTGTTTCATTCAAAAGTTGGTTGTATTATTTTTTAATATTAAAATAAAAAAAAAACTTAAAATTGACATATATCAGCGTATCGGAAGCTACCTACTAAAATTTTTTATGTGAAATTAAAATAAAGATGTGGTTGGAGAAACCCTCACAATCAATTCTCCAATTCACTCCTCAATCCCATCTCACTCATAATTTATTGCATCTTTGGTTTTCTCCTTTGCATCCTCCTCTTCCCCTCCCCATTTGTTTATTTCCTATTAATGGTTATATATTTTAACCGCTCTTGTGGTGCTTCAATGGCCACAAAAACATACTAATGCATTAATAAGTTCCTTTGATTTGATACTACTCTTTCCTTTTCATGCTTCGTTTTCAAGTAGAACCTACTTTTTTTTAGAAACTATGTTATGTTTGGTTTATATTTCCTTGTTGAATCACATCCCCAGATCCCCAAATTCTCGAATCTATCATCTGAATCCAAGTTTTTGGCATCTTCTCACACAATAAATACCCTATCCCATAAAAAACTCTACCACCACTCGTTCTTTTGGTGTCTTATCTCTTTTTGTGTGTGTGTGCGTGTGTGTTTTCGATTTTCTTGTTATGTTTGCGCAGATATAATGGATTCATCTCATAGAATCCTTGTTCACCTTGTCCATTTTCTCTGTCACAAATGAGCTATACACAAAGAATATGAAATGGAATGATGAACCCAAGAGCTCCTCTGTTTCCTCTGTTTTCAATGGAGAGGAGATGGGTATTTCCCTTCCTCTTCAGCACCACTCTCTTCATTTTTCTATTGGCTATGTCATTCAACATGGGCCTCATCTCCCCTTTCTACACCATCTTCCCTAAGACGTCTCCAACGAACAACACGGCTTCTGTCGATTCACAAACCAATTCCTCCTCCTCTGCTCCGCCGCTGCCGCCGCCTCCGCCGACCCCTGTTTCTTTCACTCCGCGCTTGGCCTACTTTGTTTCCGGATCGAAAGGCGATTTGGATCGGCTGTGGAGATTGTTGCAAGTAATTTACCACCCAAGAAATCAGTATGTACTTCATCTGGATTTAAAATCGCCGGCCGAGGAGAGATGGGAGCTCACTTCGCGCGTCGCGAATGCGACCGTTTTCGCTGAAGCTGGGAATGTGCGTGTAATTGAAAAGGCCAATATGGTTACGTACAGAGGAGCAACCATGGTTGCTAATACTCTGCATGCTTGTGCTCTTCTTCTTAGGGAGAGCAAGGAGTGGGATTGGTTCATCAACCTCAGTGCCTCAGATTATCCTCTTGTCACACAAGATGGTGAGTTTATTTTACATTTTAGAAAAAATTATCATGTTATTCGTTTCATTCATTCAATTTTTTTTACTAATGATATATCTTACTTACGAAATAATTCATCTTATTTTAAGTAAATAACTTATTGTTCTTGTGTACTCTCTTGTGATGAATATATATACATTCATATTCCTCATCCGCCAATTGTTGCACAACTAATGTGCAAATAATAATAAAAGAAAACGATGCTTATGCATCTAAACAAGTCCTTAATATTGAGGTGGTTTTCTTTCTGAGTTTGCTGATTTTGATTATTATTATCTTTTTTTATGGTTTTAGATTTGTTGCATGTTTTCTCAACTTTACCAAGAAATTTAAACTTTGTGGAGCACACAGGTAGATTGGGATGGAAGGAGTAAGTATAAAGTCTCAATTGCTGGCCCTTGTGATTTTTCTTTTTCTTTTTTCACATAATAAAAAATGATTTAGTAAATTTGGTTTTGTTACAGGGCGCAGAGGGCAAAGCCCATGGTAATAGATCCTGGACTCTACACCACTCACAAATCAGATGTCTTCTGGGTTACCCAGAGAAGAGAACTACCAAACAAATTCAAACTATTTACAGGTACATATTTTCTAGAATTTCGCAGCAACTTTAATTTCTGATTCAACCATTGTGTTAAGTTTTCGGGGATAAAGTTAAAATGAATGAAGTTCCGTTAACTCAACTACAACATAGCAAAATTTCACTGCAGTGTTTGTTAAGATGTTATAATAGTAGGTGAATATATTTGTTGTGCAGGATCTGCATGGGTGGCTTTATCCCGGGACTTTGTCGAGTTCTGCATATGGGGCTGGGACAACCTCCCCAGAACTCTCCTCATGTATTACACCAACTTCCTCTCCTCCCCGGAGGGCTACTTCCAAACTGTGGTTTGCAACGCCGAAACGTTCAAACGCACCGTCGTAAACCACGACCTCCACTACATCACCTGGGACGTGCCCCCGAAGCAGCACCCCAACGCGCTGACGGTGGCCGACCTTCCCTTGATGGTGAAGAGCGGCGCGGCGTTTGCGCGCAAGTTCAAACGGGGCGAGCCAGCTCTCGACCAGATCGATTCGGAGTTGCTTGGGCGATCGAACGGCGTGGGGTTCGTCCCCGGCGGGTGGTGCGCGGGGGAGCCGCCGTGCTCGGAGGTGGGCGACCCCAACCTGGTCCAGCCCGGCCTAGGAGCAGAGAGGTTGGGGGGGCTTGTGGACCGGATAGTGTGGTCGAGAGTGTTTGGACTCGGCCAGTGTAAATAAAATAAATGACGGATAAAATGATCAGGGCTTTGCTAGGTGTACACCTCATAAAGAATGTATATCTTACATTCCACTCTATTCTGAGATGAAATTTTTTTTATTGATCATTTCGATATGATCAGTAAAATTTATCCCATCTCAGAATGGGGTAGAATATAAGATGTACATCCTTTGTGGTGTGTACACTTATATATATACCCAATGATCAAACATTAAAACCATCTACACAAAATTTTATCCTTACAAAGTTACCTAGATAGACAGTGATAGGATCCAACATATAGGCAAAGGATCAGGGCAAAATGCTTGAAAAGCTCCTATATTTTGCTACATTAATTATGACAATTGTTATATTCTAAAAGTTGGATAAAAATTTTGTGGGCATCTTCGGTGTAAGGACGATGTGGATGGGCGTCGTATGGCGAGAGATGCCGATCCATACCCCGCGCCCACTGCGCTCTCTCTTTTTCTCTCTCTAAGTTCAGTAAAATTTGGTAGATAGATGATTGTCACTTCGCCACACAGCGCTCATCCGCATCGCCCTTGAGAGGATGCTCATAAAATTTTTACCCCTAAAATTTAATGATATTTTTATATTTTTTATTCAACATTCTTCTTTATACGTTTGAATTCAAATTTTTTTAATAAATTCAAAATATACGTTTAATTGCATGCGAAAAAAATTAACTGTTCTAATTTTATATTAAATTAATAAAATAATCATTTTATTTTAAAACTTAAATTGTTAAAAAATAGTGTTTATATATTCTGTATTTGATATTTAGTCTTTGTAATTTTTTACTTAAATAATTTAGTTTCTGAATTTGGTTGGTTTCGTAATCTCACCAGCTTCGGTTGGTCACGAAAAATTACTACACCATGTTTTTGTATATGACCGTTTTTGTCGTTGGGACCATTAATTTTTGTTCCTTTCTTTAATTCTTTTATACGATTTTCGATTTTCTTTTTTTTTTTTTTTTTTTTTTTTTTTTTGATAGAGTGATATAAAAGAAATTGCATTGACAATAATGCATTAGAAGAATAATTAAAAATCTAAATTATTTAAGTGAATTTTTTTTATTTAATTAAGTTGCAATATTGCAAAAGTCCATGACATCCAGATGCAACTTAAGAACTTCATAAGAAAGATACAAATGCAAACTAAATTATTCATTAAGGCCTATTTGGTTTGAGGATAATAAATTTTTTTATTTTAAAATAATTATTACTTTTAAAATAGTTAGAAATAAAAATAAAATTATATTTAATTTATAATATTATTATTTTAAAAAATAACTGAAAATTATATTTTGTTAATTTTATAAAATAATAAAAAATAGTAGAAAAAAATGTTGATTGAATTTGATATAAAATATAATTTAATAAAAATAATTTAAAAATAATTTATTATAATATTTAAATATAAATAATATGTATTAATATAGTACAATTAATAATTTTATAATAAAATTAACTTATTATAATATGTAAGATATTATGTCTATATAATTTAGTTTTAAATTAATTTATAATCTTAATAAAATTTAAAATTAAATTTTGGAATAGTACTATTTCATCTAAAGGATGGAATAGTTTATTCCAAACTATTTTAGAATAATTAGAAATTATTTGATTTGATTAGAATAAAATATTTTAATCAAAAAAATATTTCGTTTGGTAAAATAGCGGAAATAATATAGAAAAAATTAATGCAAGCTAAAATTATTTCAATATAATAAGCTGACTCATGAGAATAAGTTGTACGAAGAGAAAAATCCTATGTCATGAACAATTTTAGCTCCTGAGCTCTCACTCGAACATTAGTAGCTTTTATTCACTCGGCAACGATCTATAATACCATCTACTCGCAACCTCTTAAACCATCACCATCAAATTAATCACCCTAATTAATCATATTCACTGCATAATGATCAATTTCAAGGGTGAGAGAGACATGTGGGGATTCTCGGCGCGAAGACGAAGACGCCGGCGGTGTAGAGGCCCTCGAGGCCGTAGGAGAGCTTCAGAACCTTCTCGAACTTGAGGGCAGTCCCCCGACTTCCCGGGTAGATGAGCACGTTGCAGTACGGCGACGTCGTCTGCGATGGTTTAACAAAGACTCTGCACTTGTTGATTGTGAAGGTAGTCAGGCTCGATGTCTGGATCAAGAAGTAGCCCTTGTTGTCGGTTATCGCCGTCAGTGAGACCGTTCGTCTGCCATTGTAGCAACGCAGAGTGGCGATGGCGCCTAAGATAGGAAAAATAGAAAATTTTCATATTCATGAGTAGGATTAATGTGATGAATCCTCAGAAAAAGATATGCGAGCTAAAGATGGAATCAGCATATATAGTTAGGCCCGAGCCACACCAAGCTCGAGTCCCGTCGCAAAACAATAGTTAGAACAGCCCATACTTATTAAAGGAAACGGGGCTTGATCCGATCGAGCGCGATTAGAACAGGAGAATAAAAAACTCTAAATTAGAGTTTTTTGCTTTTGGAATTTGAACTCAAAAGTTTTTTTTTGTAGCTTTCATTAATTTGTAGCAGAAGTTGTAGACATTTTTCATTGTGGCTTTTGGAACTCTCATATTTGTATTGTTGTCCCTCCCAGTCATTATAATTTATTGCAGCCCAACTTCTAAACCATTGAAACTAAGAAATTAAATGTCCCAGAAAGAATTAGCAAGTTTGGAAGCATCTGCCTATAAGATTAGGGGAGAAATCACGAACTTAATGGTTAGCATTCGAGATTTTAATGTTAAATTTTAATTACTTCATATTTATAACTTGTATAGTATATTATTTAAAAAATAATAATAATTAGAGAAAAATCGAACCAGAAATAGGAGATGCATCTGTGTCCCCGCCGTAGCCGAAAAACTTGCACCTTTTGCAGAAGACGATGCCTTCCACTCCGACGCTGAACTTTACAGGTGGCTTCGGGAGGCCGACGGCGTCGACATGCCGAGGAGAGAGAAACAGTAGAAGCAGCAGCACAAGCTGAAGAGAGAGAGTGAACAACCTGAGCCAATTAGCCATCACTTAGGCTCTTTAAAGCGAAAAACAAGAGTGGTAAGTTTGAAACGAACCATAGGACACTAGAGCTAATATATAGGGGTGGTTTGAGTTGATTTAAAGAGTCTAAACAATGTGTGCTTTGATAGATGTATTAAATTAGTGTTACAGTTAATTGACCCATGCATGAAGGTGCTAGGGATTGGGGTTAATTATGGCGTGGGAGTTTGGGCTCGGATCATTTAATTCTTCCGGGAGATGTGATTGGGGTGTCGGTGAATAACTGGTCATCATCATGAGCCATACATGTGACTCGTGTTGTGCATTTTAACCCTTTTTTTTTTTTTTTTTTTTTTTTTTTTTTGAACTTGTTTGCAATAAGCTAATTATTTACATTCTCAATATTAAAATTCATTGCATAATTAAGTAATCTGATTGAGAGATAACAAAGTGAATGTCATGTTATTTAAAAGAAGGATCTTAATTAGGTCCTGCTATAAGGGAAACTTATGTTTTGATTGGATGCATAGATATATTTGGTTTGTGAATTTCAACGTAGCGGATATTCATTGATTATATAAGTTAATTATACATTGGAAATATCAAGTTAGTAAATTAACTATCATACATCCAACTTTTGGTACAAGATTAAAGGAATTTGAGATCTCAAGATTCGAACAAACCGTGTGTGAAAAGTAACCTGTTGACTCGAGTACCCAATTTCATTTTACAATGACTCTAGTAAATGGTAGTTTATACTTTATAAAGAAACTTTTATGGGGCAAACCCCCAAAAAGTTGAGTCAGTGGTAGAAGAGTCCATCTAATCCTACTTAGATTTTGGCACTCAAAAGAACTTTCTGGTTAAATTAAATTAATAAATTTACATTAGATTTTGCATAGTTTGCTCTTGACTCTTTTGACCAAGTTATTTTAGCTTGCCATAAAAAATAATTATTAAGATACTCAAAAACTATTTTAATCAACTGTATCTAGCGCAAACGGCTAAGGTCTTAATGATTAATACTTAAAATTTTAAATTTAAAATTTAGTAACTTTATATTTTTAGATCGCGTGCATTAAACTTTAGTAGCAAGCAAAAACCTTTGTTTGTTTTTTATTTTCCTTTCTATTTTAGCATAGCTCTACAAATTTCTTTTTCTTTGTTCAACTCACAACTATATATGTATGCCATTATATATGTTTACAAGATAAATTGCTAAATAGTTTTTACGACACGTCACATACCACTAGATGAACCTCTAGATATTTCTCGTATCTACTTTTCAATCACTAAGTGTTTGTCTAATTTGACTTCTGTAGTTTGTTTTAAATTACAAGTCTAAAAATTTTCAAAAATATTACACACTCTCTTGCGAAGCTTCTCTCACTAAATGTTTATTATTATTATTATTATTATTATTATTATTATTATTATAGGAAGAACAAAGACATTTTCCTTAGAATTGAAAACAAAGACGCAATGCTCTTCTTCTTTCAAACACCTAAGGGTAGTGAAGGGGACATTTGATAACACTATCTGGAACAAGCAAAAGGACTCCGGCAGAGTAGAGGCACCCTCTCAAACTTGAGAGAGGCTCCGGTACTACCTTCGTCTCCGGCGTAGATCGGTGTGTCACAATACCACAATGGCGATGAGTGGATCACCACTTTACAATCGCTTGTCATAAAGCCGGTCACGTTCGACGTTGCTATTGGTTATTCCGTCCACCAGTATTGTGTGGTCTTGGTTGTGACATAGTAGCCTTGCAACTGCACCTGCACCTGCACGATTGATCATTATAGAGATCGATATGATGTGTTATATATTTAGAGCCGGTTTGTTATGGTAAGGATGAAGTGTTACAAACATATTTGATAGCGTTTTTTTTTTATCCAAATTTTATTCAATAGTCTTTTATTTGAAACCACAGGTTTTAGATAATCCACAACCTTAATTTGTAGAGGTTTTAGTCAATTAGTCTTCAACCTTTGCATTTTTTTCTATCTAATATTTTTTGTGACATTACTAGGATAAATTGGGTTAGTTGCCCATCTTATTACAGTATGAGAAATCCAAAAAATTGCACACATGATAATAATTATTTCATGATTTTTTTGGATAATCCTGAGTATCTGGATAAAGAATTTAACTAAAAAGGCTAAATTGCAACAAAATGTAAATCACCGACATTAGATTTTTCTTTCAATAGAACCAAAACAGATCCACCAGAAATGTATTACGGTAGGAATACTTTTTATTTTTTCTTCACAAATTACAATAGAAATATTAAAAATCTATCACAAGTTTTAAACTAGAGCTTCTTTATAAGCGTAAAAAAATATTTTATAGTTAGCAGCTAGAGATTTTTTTTTTTCCTTTATCTTTTTTTCTTTTCTTTTGACAAATGCTGGGGCTTGACACGCTCCAAAAGAGATTTACACAAGAACTAAAAGCTATGAGCAAATTAATTAAAGAGCCAAACCAGGAACTGGGGATGCGTCCATGGAGCTAACGTACGTAGCCCTCGAGCTTGCATGATTTGCAGTAGATGACTCCTTCCACAGCAATACCAAACGAAGGAGGCAATTTTGGGAGCAAATTTGGTGGCAAATCTCTAAATCTCTGATGAGATAATGATGATAATGATGATGATGATGATGATGAATACAAAAAGAGCACCAGGATTATTTGAAGAGCTATTGCTAGCAACTTGGCTCGAACCATCTTTGTTATTTCTTAGACCTTGATTAGTAATTAGAGACCCATGCACCTTTCATCAAAAGGCTAGGAGAGATCAGGTTTGAAGAGGGTTAATATGGAGCTAATTTAAAGGCAAATGCAAAGATTCTATATAGACCGATCAGGCTTGATCAAATACGGCCCAGTTGACCTCGCAGTAAGGTATATTGTTATTCGATGAAGTTTTGCATGAATATCATTATTAGGAGAAACACTGCAGTAATAAAATGTAGCCTTGTTCAATCAAACATTGTATCAGTAATCTTACCTGTTGCTTCTATTTTTTTTAGAAAAAAAAAAAATAAATAACAAGAGCAAATTGAAGCTTTTGTATCCCCGTCAAGAATGAAGTTTTTTTTTCTTATCTGCATTCTCTTAGGTCATGTTTGGTTCGGGAATAAATTTAAAAGGTATAAATTTTTTTATACCTGGGATAGCTTGTTATTCCGGGATAATGAAGTATAAAAGTTAAATTGCGTTTGGTTGAAAAGTTAGTATTCTCTGGAATAGTTAAAATTGTGTTTGATTAAAATTATGGAATAGTAGAGGATAGTGGAAAAAGAAGATAGAATTTTTATAAAAATACCAACTTTGCCCTTAGCTTTTTTTATAAAAAAATTAATTTAATTATTATATTAAATTTGAAGTAATTTAATTATAAATAATAAATTATATCTTACGTTAAAAAAAAATAATATTTTTTATTTTATATTATATTTTTTATATTTTATATTATAATTTATATTATAATTTATATTTATATTATAATTTATATTATAATTTATATTTTATATTATAATTTATAATTTATATTTTATATTTTATATTATATTTTATATTATAATTTAATTATAAATATATTATAATTTATATTTTATATTATAATTTATATTTTATATTTTATATTTTATATTTTATATTATATTTTATATTATAATTTAATTATAAATAATAAATTATAACTTTGCCTCTTCACTGCCCCCAGGGATAAAATCTTATTCCATGGGGGGAGAGGAATAAGGCTTAACGGGTTATTCCAGAATAACGCGTTAAGCCAGGGATAAAAAAAAAATTATCCCATGTCATTTTCCAGCACTGTTTGGCAGGAATTGGGGGATAAAGGGGGTTATTCCCCTTCTATCCCCAAACCAAACATGGCCTTAGAGAGTGTTTTTAGGCGTAGCTGAAAGAATAATAGAAGTAAGACTAAACAAACATTAAGTCTCAGAAATTGAACATTCAAGTTAGATCCATGTACATGAATCTCAAAATCATAAGTAAATGAATTCTATTGGGATCTGTAAGCCGTAAGATCCAAGTTTAGAATACGAACATGATAATTCAACTTGGTTTCAGATCTATGTGGGGTGGGTTTAACGGACCTGATGTGAGAGACACCTCTGTCCGTACCACAATTGATGTTGTGGATCAGCTAAGTAATATGTTGGGGTTTGGGCTCGAGCCTTTAATTTCTTTTGGAAGGCGAACCGTGCAACTGAGAGTGTGCAGCTGGCTACTCCCTTCCCCATTCTCCCTTCCCCATTCGCAACTTTTTTTTTTCTAATTCTGTTGGATTTTACTTTTATAAGTAGATACAGGTAAAATTCTGACCACCAAGACTATACGATCAAAACAATAATATAAATTACGAAGTGAATCGCTCGACGCATCCGTTGCAGGTGAAAACTATATTAGCAAGAGATCTGTGTTTAGTTACAAAATGGTGCACTCCACGCACCTGGTGATAGCAGTAGAATATGGGCTGCGAAAACTATATTATCAAAAAAAAAAGGAAAAAAATACATTAGTTCCATGCATAAAGCGCCTGTGAAAATTATATTATCTCTGATTCCAGTGTTGCTGCAAAATCTTTGAATCTTTTCCTACTATTGTTGCCATAGATATGGATCTTAAACCATGAGAACTGCAACTCGTACAATGCACTAATCAACACTGCAAAGAGCATGTTAGTGTCACGATAAAATTTTTGGGAAAATAGAAGAAAAGGAAACTAAATAAATCCAGTTCACCAATGCACATGCTGCTATACGCCAGGTTCACCAATTCATTTAATAAAATTTAACTGCAAAAGCAAATACACATCAGAACACAAATATTAATCCCCAGTTCAAACTCCTAAACTACAAAATTCGCAACTTTTATGTCACGCCACGGGTGTAAACCAAAATCCGGGCCCGTCAACAGATCTGCCATGCACACGAAATTTTTCGTGTACACGAAACGCTGGTAACATACTCAGATATAGAAGATGTAATAAAAGAACATAAAAAACAGAGCTGAACTAAAAACTAATACATCTCAGACTGAAACTAGAAATAAAGTAAAGGACAACAGTAAATAAAATATAAGTGTCTCTCCCAGCTCACCAAATAAATACAACAAGCTGGCTAAAGTCAGACCCAAAATAAAAGTACAATTGTCTGAGAAGATAGGGGTACCACCAAAAGTACAACTACACTCGCGCTCGGGGTAGATGATCTATCTAATCCGCAATCCTCTTACCTCAATCTGCCGCTGACGGTCCAGCAACTCCCACAGAGGACTTTGCAAAACAAAGAGGGGGGGGGGGGGGGGACGGGGGGGAAGGGAAAAAGTACAATAGGGGTGAGAACTACTATAAAACCAGTAGTCTCCCCCATTGGATTACGCCTCAAATTCTGACGTGCCCACTAAGTCTACCAAATGCAAAATGGGAAAGAAATGTGGTAGGCTATAAATAAAATACCGATAGAAGAAGCTACCACTACTATGCCCCTAAATGCAGTGCCGGAAAGAGTAACTATATGAATGTATCAGTGAATGTGCTTGCCTGAATAAACCCAATCAATGGACCAGTAAAAATTGGTACTGCCTGCTCTACCGGCCACATCGGGTATGCTACTGACGCATAACACCGACGGGAAGAAAGAGTATAAAGAACTTAAAGCCTGCCTGTCGCACACTCCGGAGTGGCACTCGAGGGGAGCGACCCACACGAGTAAAGTAATAAGTCACAAGTATCATAATATAGCAGGACTGGATCACGACTCTGATCGAAGTGGAAAAATCCATCCACTAAGAAAAACCCGATCTCCCCAATCTGATGCACAAGTAAAAGTTCGGTCAACCACCCAATGTCCGCGGTCGCCGCAATACCCGACTAACAAGTCCAACCTGTCCTAGATTCCAAGATCCTGCCTACACTATCCAAATCCATGCTCGAACTCGAGCAACAAGTACCCCTGAGTCTAAAATAAAAGGAGAAAAGTGAAAACATGGTTTCTCCTAAGTCAAATCCCAATATGATAGTGCAGCAGTAAATAGTGGCCTATCTAGATGTCCATACAAGCATGCAAATGTTCTCATCTAGAATAGAAGGAAAAGCGTCCAACAGTGCTCTCACATGTAATAAATCGTAATGTCCCAATATACTAATCTATTTCACATGAATAGTTATGACATAGCAACGAGCTCCAACAATAATGTCCTAATGTGATAATCCCTTTTTGCATAACCACTAAGTACTAACATGCATCTGATCGCGATGTTCCAATAAATTAATCAATTTAATAATAGAGGTTATGTCATTATTATCATATCCAAATACTAATGTCTCAATCACAATGACAGGTATATAGTCCAATTAATCATGCAAGGTCACCCAATTGCTATTTAGCATTCCTAACATAAGGGGTTATTCTGACAGTGCTAGTGAGCACATCGAAATAGAGGGATACAACAACCACCCACCTGGAATGCGCAATCCACATTAGTAAAAGCCTCCTCGCTGTCCAACTCGCTACCGGGCACCTAAAATTGTGAACCACTGCAAAAAGTATTGCACTCAGCATAACCGGTAACAGTTTTAAAAACAACACTTGCTGTTTTGCAAAAACAGCACAGAAAACGAGGGATTTCACCTCTGTTCAGTGCTAAGAAAATTCCAGAAAAATCACCGTTACGTTCCTCGCGAAGAATAGATGAAAATCGAGTATTTATACGCCTTAATCCGATACTCGATGCCAAGATATAAAATGAACATCCCAGTGCTATCCAAAATCTGCTGTAGAAAAATGGGTCTCAAAGATGATTCGAAAAACCCAATAAATACTCGAAACGGAGGGAAGCGGTACATACGAGAAATGTAGCCCTACCTGTCGTGAAGAAAATGCCGCAAGAATCGCTCAAAAAGTCTCTCGGGGTAGCCCAAGGGAGCTCGCGGACCGAAACGCGATAGAAAAGAACACCGGAAGAAGAACGTCGCAGTGCGCCGAATCGCAGAAGTCGCCGATGTCGAGATCTCCAAAAAATCCAAGACTCCTTCAGGAGATGCAGCACAAGATGAGGATCAACTCTTCTTAAGGGCTCTTTCACAATGGAGCTCGGGAAAAGCTCTAAAAGAGCAAAGGAAGGCCCTATTTATAGTCAACAAAGGGGAAGGAAAATACCCCTTTGGAGTACATTATCGGGCGCCCGAAACAACCGGGCGCCGAACACGGGACACCGTAGTCGGCGCCCAGTTCATTCCGGGCGCGACACGTGGCCCCCGAACACGCAGCAACGGGGCGGGCCAACCGTCCCGTGCCGCGTGGCCCGACCGCAGCGGGGAGCAGGTGGCGCTGGCCACTCGCGGGGCGCCACGTGGCGCCCCTGCGTGTGGCCCACCATACCGCTCAACCAACCCCTCACCTGCCGTACCTGCCCTCCCCACTTCGTGCGCCGCGCCGCATGGACAGTCCAACCCGGGGCCGCCACGTGGCGCCGCCTCGGTCCATGCACCGCTGCGTCGCTCCCGTGGACCGCGCTCGCTGCGCTGGCCAATCCGGCGCCTCCACGTGGCGCGTCGGCCGATCCACAGCTCCTCCGTGCACCAAAAATGGGCAGAAACTTTCAGAAATTCGTTTTTAGACATTCGGACTCCGAAAAATACAAGTAAATAGTCGATTTTCGACGTTTTTCCGCGCTGAATCAAAATATGGCCTCGGATTAGCCTAAAATCCATTCTAAAATTCGGCGAAAATAGCCGGAAGGCGGGCTTGATTCGAAAACCTCACAGAATCCGTCCAACGCGTCCCTCTGACGCGTTGCGGGTCCAACACATCAATAATAAATGTTCCACAGCATGAATTAAGGGAAAGCTTCACGAAGATCTGGACTACTACATTTTATCTGTCAGTACGGTATTCTGGTGAGCACAGGTTATCACCAGCAACCTGATAAGAAAAAGCAACTATAGCACCCCATGGCTATTTAGGACTTTTCATTGACTCTGCTGTGGCAAACTAGGAAGTAACAGCACCGAGATTGAAGGAAGCATAAATATTGCAAGAGCAAATAACTTAGTCCAAACATTACAATCCACAACAATTGTATCATATGTGAATATCTAATTCCAGAATAGTAAAAACTTCTTTGCTGGTTTCTAGAGTAAGAACCACATGAGATCCGTCCAACACAGCACACAGGTAATGACGAATTAAAACCATGTGGTGTGCTTCAGAAGCAAAATTGGACTTATAGCTGGCAATTTTAGTTCGCCCGCGACAAGTAGAAGTACGCTATTATGGCAAGCACCAGAGCAAGTGCCGCAGCAGGAGCCGCCCATTTCCAATAAGACTGATGAGATTTTTTCCTCTTCAGTATAACCTTCGGAAGTTGACTATGATTCTTTTGAATGTTTTTGTACCTAACAGTCTCCTTCAATTCTTTAGCTTTTGCTGGAGCTGGGGCTTCCACCTCAGGCATAGCTTCTGCCTCTTCAGTGTTCTTTTCTTCTGTTTCAGTCAGCTCGTCAGATACACCAGGTGCTTGTGCTGCGGCCTTCTTTCTAGCTCTCTTTTCTTTTTCCTGAGGGAACAAAAGAAGGGTTTAATTGACAAAAGCACACAAACTTTGGCTTAATTACCCTCTGACCCTAACTAAAATTTGGTTCAAAAAAATCCACTGACTTTTTTCCCATTGAAATTTGGCCCACAATGATTGATTTGCTGTCAAAAAACCTTGAAAGTTTCATTGATGCAAATGTTAAATTGGGCCTCCATAATGGGCCTGTGATATTCACTACAAAATTAGATAGTGAGTTTTCAGCACCAACTCAAACTATAGGGGACAAATTTCAATAGGAAATAATAGTGGAATATAGGCATCAAATTGAAGTAACCAAATTTTGCAATTAAGATAAAATAAAATGTTGGGTTACGTAATTTAATCCACAAAAAAATGTATCCAGAAACATTTTTCAAATACAAAGAAGGAAAGGTGATGAAGAGAATAAACCTTTTGCCTTTTCTCAACCTCCTTCTGAGCTTTAGCCGCTGCTTGCGCTGCTGATTTCTCGGCCAATTTCTTCTTCCGTTCCAAGGCCAACTTATTTTTCGCAATCTGCTCGTCTCTCTTCATTTGTTTCAATGTTTCGGCATCAATCTCAGGCTTTTTAGGTAACGCTTTCTGGGTTTTCTCAACATCATGGCTCTTTGCAGTATCCTCTAAATTCCCTTTCTTCTCTTTCAAATCTACTTCAGTCGCCTTAGCAATCTCCTTGTCACGGACCTTCTCAGTGGAGGCAGTGTCCACACGAGAAATGGGGCCCGCAGCCTCCTTTGTTTGCTTTACAGTTGATTTTATTGGAGCTACCTCCGCTTGTGCAGTTTGTCGAGTCTCCTGAGCTATGATGGGCTTTTCGTCAGGATTTCTCATCCGGCCATCCCTGCTCAACTGCCGGCTGTCCAGTGATGGCAATATCCTCCTCTCGTAATCCTCCCTAAACTCTTTATTATTGCTCCACTGCAACATGAACTTTTCTACCTATTGTGTAAAGTGTGTAAAAGAAAGAAAAGTTACAACAAGAGGGTTAAAGATGAATGAAACACATAGCGGATTAGCATGTAATAAATAGACACCTCACTGTGGGCAAGTGCTTCCAATGCAGCTATATCCTTCTTTGCAGCGAGTTCCTTGGCATTGTTCAAGAGTGAACGGTTTTGGAAATAGCATGAATTCTGAAACGTAGTAAAACCAGAAATTGTTAAACGGGGTCGAATACTTTATGAAATGGGTGATGCCACTGAAAGACTCTACTGAGATAAAAAGAATGTAAGTTTTAGCAGATAATACAATTTAGATGAAACATGGACACATCATGAACAAATCTACATTCTTGGGTTCAGGTGGATGATCGGTCATGTAATCAAGAATAAAACATGGACGTAGCTATGTCCATGTACTATGCATATATGAATAATTGTCCAGAAGGAAGATTTGTCGGATTGAAAACCTAACAAAACCTCTTAACCATGACAGTTATCAATGAATGAGGGCAGAAATAGACCCTTGTAAGATAATTTAACCATCATCATCATCATCATCACCATCATCAAAGTTGGGCTAAATATACTCCAGCTCAAAAACTGGAAACTTCAAAAAGAGTTACTTAATCTTTCAAGAGCTGTCCATCTCATTCTAGAGTTTGGTCAGGATCATCAGCGGTTCAGCACAAACCTTTTAAAACTAATGTACACGGTCACTTCATATGCGTTTCTGAAAGCATTATTATTGACTTGGTATTAAATCCTACCAGCTGGAAATAAATGTATTTTCTGAAAGACAGACACAATGGTTCAAGTAATGACACAATAACTCAAGGAAGAAGGCACTAGACAAAAGAAGCAAACCATGCAGTAAAAGCAAGTTACAAATGCCAACATCAGAGCATGAGGTACAAGAACAAAACAAGCATATCATAATACTGAATCTTTCAAGTAGGAACATGTGGGTAAATTCTATCACATATAACCTGAGCATAAGAAGGATACTTACAGCTGCATCACGTGCTTTTCTCAACTCATTTAGGTTCTCAAATGCCTTGTCCTTCTTTTCACTCACAGAAGTCAGTTCATCTTGTAGAGAACTGATATCTGCGTCAATGGCCTTTAGTTCTTCCTCTAGAGGCTTAATTTTTCCCCTCACTGCTTGTCTCTCCTTTTTGACAGCATCAATGTCGGCACCTACAAGCTGCGAAAGGTACAATAAATTTAACAACAATCCCAAATTTTGGGCTGGAACATTACTGCACAAGATACTTGGTTGGCAGAAAACGTAATAGACGAAGTAACCTTACTTTAACCTGGTCTTGGATAGCTTCTCTATGACCCACCGAATCCTGCAGCTTAGCTCTCATAGCAGCTTGAGAGATCACCTTTCCTCTTGTTGCTTCAAGCTGTTTAATTTCCCGCAACAACTGTTTCTCCTCATCTAAGGGTATGCTCTCGTGACTGATACGATAATGTATGCTCTTAATCTACGCAGATAAGACAACGGAAAAATGTTAAACACACCGTAATTGGATATGAAACACCAAAATGTTGAGATAATTCAGGCTTACCAGATCATTAAGTTCTTCCTCTGAAGAGCACAAACCTATGCCCTTCTCTCTCACTGCATTATTTGCATTACGGAGCTTGCCTAAGGCAGTCTGAAGAGGCTCCATTTCCTTCATTTTCCCATTCATAGCTTCGTTGTACTGCTTGTTCTCTGCAGTCAAAGGCCTGAGCTGGGCAACAACACCAGCTCGTTCAGACTGCATAGAATAGAGAAACAGGTATCAGATAGGTAAAGATTTTTATAAAGATTTGGGTGACTTCCTTGCTGTCGCAGAAATAATTCGTAAAACCAACACACCAAATTTGACTACTGTACGGCATGGACACTAAGAAATTTACAAAATTTCAAATTTCATTTAGGCCCGTTTGGTTCACGGTTTGTACTATTCTAGTAACCTCATTTTCTATTGAAAATATTCTAATCATTACTAATCAACTCAAGCTGCGAAGTTGTATAAGGTGTTAGTGAAATAGTAGAATCATAGTAGATTCCTAGGTGGTAGGAATATTAGATTATTATGGAATAAGAGGTATTCTTAATTTCATGTCTGATGGGAATCATTAGTAGTCCATTAATAAGAATATACTAATTCTTAACAACCTTCTAACCCAAATGGCTTGATAAGTTACTAACAAACTTGCCACTACAAATATAAAATATACAACATTTCTAGAATATTAAAACCTTAAACCACACAGCCCCTCATAGTCACCTTTTAGGTTATGGTCTACGATTATCATGAGAGTAATACAACAGCCACAAGGGAATTACATACCCTCTTTGCCTTTAAGGCTTCAGTTATCTGGTAACGAGCTTGGTTCTTCTTCTGAATCTCTTTGTCAGCTTGTTCAAGTTTGACCTTCATCTTAGGGTCTTCATAAGACCGAAATTTGACAACATAAAAGTAATGGATCTGCTTAGGTGCAGGCCACTCATCGACAGCGTCCTTTGGGAAATGAGACGCATTATCTTTGTCCTTAACCTCCCCATTTGTTCCATTTGAGTCATCAACTATATCAACGTTTGTAGTCTCTTCTCCCTGTCCTGGATTTGTTTTAGCCTTATTTTCAGTCTCACTTGAAAGTTTCTCCTCTCCAACCATTTTGACCTGTCCTGATGTAATTTCAGCTCCGAGAATCTCCATTCCCATGTCCTCTGAAAAACATATAGTATAGTGAAGCAAGGTTGTGAAGCTAATCACCGTTCACAAGCTTAAATGTACTAACTGAAATTTTGCACATACAGATAGAACTTCTCATGTTCAGGATATTGCACACTTGTTAAAAAGTTAGATTATTGAGACAAAAAAAGGAAGAAAACAAATATAGATGATCTCTACAATAGGCAATAAAGCACGAATGCTTCTTTATACTTGTTTTATCCACGTATTACAGAATAAGGGAATGCATATTCAGAGAACATGGTACATGTTTGGTAATTAGTTCATGAATCTAATTCTTAGATGAAAATAATATCCGAGGATAAATAGAAGATACTATTTGAATGCTTTTGTGGCAAAAGTGTCATGACAAACACTCAGTAACTATGTATCACAGGCACTTCTATAAGCCTCACGTGTCCGTGTCGGACACGCACATGTCTGAGTCGGACTCGTGTCCGATGTGGGCACAGTTTGGACGCTCATTCAATGCGGGTCCATAGTGCATACAACTAGAAAGAACATGCATTTTTTTATTTTATTTTTTTTCTGCATATATAATGTAAGACTAGATATTTTAGCTTTTTGATGAATGCATATAATTTTTTTTTTAACAATATAAATAAACTATGTATGGTGAAAATTTTCTTTTCTTAAAATATATAAACTATCAATACAAATTTTACTAACTTTCATTCATATGAGAAATAAAATAATAATTTTACCAAAATTAATATTTTATATATAATAAATATATACATTAATTAATAATATCATAATTTATTAGCGGTGTTGACGCCGTGTCTATATCCTAATTTTTTGACGAGTCGCCGTGTCCGACTCTTGTTGTGCCCGTGTCTCGTGCTAGTGTCCATGATGCCTAGCCCATTAAAGACAAGTAGGATGCAACTTAACCGCATAACCGCCTCCTCTTTCTTAGTTCTAAGTAAGTGCTTAAGAAATTTTCAATTTACATTTATCACAGCATATATGACAAACATCAAGGCATAATAAGCATAATATTTGAAGCGCAACTTAATTGGGACCTTATCAATAAAATTGCAACAAGCATATCCTGCTGAAGTGATTCATACAGAAACTTATCTCTTCCTGCATGCATGTGTCCAATTCAAATCAATGATGCAAAAGGAACCAAATCAGACACGTCAAAGAAATTTTTCGATTGCAAAATCTACCTCTCACCAAAATTGCTTGATCGAGTCAGATCAAATGATTCTCAGAACACAAACTCGATAAGGAGGAAGTTAGTTTAATACCGAATACATTGATCAAGTTTTACAGCTCCTAACCAACCTTCGATTACACATGCATAATCCTTCAATTAAAAAGCAGATTCCTAATTCAATCTCTTCACTCCGCCAAAAAAAACGTACTAGAAACTCCTCGCAACACGGTTGATCTCACGATTCACAAAAACAAAAGCAGACGACACTTACACGAAAAAAAACGATCAGATCGAGACATCAAACTCCAAATCCTGCAATGCAAAACGAGAATTCAACTCCGATCTAGCGAAAAACACAGATCGGCACCTCGATCGGCATCATCAAACCATAATCCGATCTCGATCTAAACATACACAACAGATCGAAGCAAAAAAAAGCAAAAAAAAATCACCAAATCGGAGCTAAAACGGATCGAATCGTTACCTCAATCCAAAGATCTCAATCTAGGAGCGACCCGATCGGGTCGGGGGAGGGTGAAGAGGAGACGAAGGGGGTCCTCGCGAGCGATCGCGATCCTCGGAAAGCGATTTTGATGGGAGCGATGGAAATGGAAATGGAAATGGGAATGGAAATGGGTTGAGATTCTACGGTATATAAAATAGGGATCTTTCAGGTAAAAGATTGGGAGGAGAAATCGGGAGAGAAAGATCTCCTCTCCTCTCCCCTCCTATTTAGGTTTTTTTTTATTACTATTTATTTTTTATTTTACCTCGAAGAGAAAGAGATAGGGACTGTTCCCTTCGGCAATTGCCTCGTTTTTTATACGGCGTGTTTTAGCCGAAGAGTGGGTGGGGCCCACTAGTATGAGAATTTTTTGATGCACCGCGTCTATACACCGGTTAGACATTTATTATTATTTATTTTTTGAGAGAAAGATAGCACGCTATTTACTTCATTCAACATGAAAGTTAACTAGACGATAACGATGAAAAAGCAAGATCTCGAGCAAAATATATATATATATATATATATATATATATATATATATATATATATAAAATCGTTGATAAAGTAGCAGTCTTATTGGTCTTAAAAAGAGAAAAATAATAATATTATGCACAAAAAAGTTTTTTACATACAAATTTTTGTTCAAAAACATTATTATAAATCAATTATATAAATATATTATTTTAATTTTTTACATACAAATTTTTGTTCATAAAAATTATTATAAATCAATTACGTAAATATATTATTTTAATTGGAATGTTAATAAATAAGCAGTCTCATTAATCATGAAAAAAAGAAAAATATATTGTGCATAAAAAAATTTTACATAAGAATTTTTGCTTATAAAAAAATCCGAACTTCTATCCATTATAAAATATATTTAAATAATTTGTTTAACAATATGATATATTTTTATATTATCTATTAATTACTGATCAGTACGTGATTATTTTATATATAAAAATTTTTATGTCATGTGACTGTAAATAAATCACTTTTTCAAAAATATTGTATAAAAAATAAATAATTTATATATTAAAAATATATAAAAATTTTAGAAATGTATTAACAAGGCATCAAGAAATCATCAAAAAAAAGCCTATCAATATTAAAATAATTATTATTTATTATTATACTATTAGAAAATTAGTATTTATTCTATGGAATAGAAATTAAAAAATATATATAATTTCAGAGCATTAGTGATTACATTCAATAAATAATTTATATTTAAAATTTTTAAGATATGTGAGCTGGAAGAATTCGGTGTATATACCTCAGGTGTAGAAGTGGGTGACGTTGTAATACCCTAACTCCTCCGCAGCCGTTGATGATGAGAAATTCCTGAGGCCGGCACGGCGGAGGGGGATAATGGGTCACCCGATATGTTGAAAGTGGAGAGAAATTAAGAGGAGGGAGGAGAGAGGAAGAGAAGAATTGAAATAGATGTAGGAGAAGGAGAAGAAAAGGGACGAGAGAGAAGAGGTGGAGGTAGCTTGAGAAGAAAGTACTATTTCATTTTCATAATTCTTTTCTTACAACTCAGCTTTCCTTAATTACATGCTTAAGACTTTATTACTTAGCTCTCTCTTTAATTACATGCTTAAGACTCTATTACTTAGCTGCTAAAAGCCCTCTATTGCTTTTCTATTGCTACTCTACTAGTCCTGGGCTGATGGGCTCCTTCGCCAAGTGGCCTCCTGCATGCTGCTTACCACCACAAAAAGAGGCCCGCACTCCTCCTTCACGGGCCGTCGAGATGGTGGGCCGGCCTACTGCGCCTAGGCCCCAGCCTGGGTTCGCTTCCCTTCCTCCCATCCACTGGGTTGGTGGATCGGGTGCCTGGATCGGATCCCCCATACCGGTGCCCGTCGTCCGACCACCCGCTCCACTTCGCTCGAACTTATCTGGACTCTACGCGGTCAGAGATCTCCCTCCTTCCGCTCTTATCTAACCCCTCTGCCACTGTAGTCTTCCACCCTAACCTCCTTCCCGCCCCTCTCTCTCTCTCTCTCCGGGGAATCCTCGCCCTCTGGCACTCTCCGCCCATCATTTACTGCCGGCGGTTACAGACGTGTAGAGCCACGTAAGCACGGTGATATCTACGAGAAACCGGTGCGAAATCGTGGCCTAAATAATTGAAGCGGTTCAAACGGAATTACAAAAATACAATTATATAATATTATTTATATTTTAAATTAATAAAAATTTTTTAAAAAATATAATAAATCTTAAAAAAGTAATTTTTTTTATCTATGTGTTTTTGTTTTATGATTTGATTTGATGTTATTTTAAATTTTATTTTTAATAAATAATAATTTTAATTAAAAAATTTGGCTAAAGAATTAAAGATTTTTCATAGCAGATTATTTTGGAAGGTGTAACTCACAAAAAAAAAAAAAAAAAAAAGACGAGATTCCTCACCAAAAATATTTCTGTTTCAATCATCATAAATATTCTGGCTGAACATAAATTCTTAAATTGGGAGATATAATGTGCCGTCGGTGGATCGATATTAAAAGCATTAGTTGATGAAAAACATTCAGCTCCATTTGTGATATCTTTGAAAGGATTTTCTATAATTCCGTGCATAGAATTTATCGGATTGGACCGTTGGTTTCCGGTATCCGTGCAACTTAAGTTCAAGTTCTGACGACCTGTGTTGTAGATTCGAATCGAACCATCTTAATCCACTGGGTATGGATTCGGGTCTGCAGGGTCCTTATCACGCAACCTCTCCGCCCAAAACCCGCTTCCTCTCCCTCCATGGCCATCGCCGCCGCCGCCGCCGCCGCGGCGTTCCCCCTCGGCGGCGCCTTTTGTTTCCCCGCTAGGGCTCTTCGTCGACTCCTCTCATACCCTCGTCTCCATCAACACCGCTACACGCGAGGTATCGATCCCTCCTTTTTCCCCCTTTCCAAAAACCATCAATCTCGGAGTAATCATGTATCGGTTTCGCTCGGATTGGTGTGGATTAGGGTTTGCTAATGCTTTACTAGCAACTACTTAGGTTTTTGCGAGGTTGCGAGTGCTCAGAGACAGAGCGGGGACTCCTTGCTCAAAGGGATTGGGGATAGAAATGTAGCTGAGGCCGTAAAGAACGTCCTCGACGTGGTATTCTCATTTTCTCTTTGATTATTGAGTAATTTACTGTGGTTTATTTCTCAAGCTTTGCTTGAATAATTTGGACTTCGATGAATTGATCTTCTTTTCTGCTTACTATCACTCTCATCATTATTCAGATTCAGAAAAGAGAAGAAGAAAGTAGAAAATTTAGATAGCTTACAGGTGTCTCAATATTCTTAAACATAGGTTACTAACACTTAACTATGCCACCCCTCATGTAACCAAGCACTTTCCCAATTTTGTGTGATGTGTGATTATTGGGTGTGATTTATTTAAGTAGATTTCTATTGATGGATCACATAAAATGTTGCATTTCATGTAAAAAGAATGATGTTACTACGGGTATATTTTCGCCATAGTGTTTTCAGAATTTATCTTGATATTGCGGCTGCCAATTTTTTTTTGTTCGTAACAAGGCGCGAAGGGCTTCGTCAAGAAGAGAGGTTCTGCACACTGATTTTCTAACACCACCTGTAGTGAGAGAGACTATGTCGGCCCTACAAAAACTGGCTGATATTAAAGCAGTATCACAGGGTGGCTATCCGCAGGTTCCACTCTTTAACTACGCTTTACTCGAAGATTTTGGCCTGTTTTTGTTAATCCATTTTTATAAATCTGGATTTTCTTTCGTTGTTTTTCTTTTCAGGCTGAGCGTTGCCGCATATCAGTTGGTCATCCTGACGCTATGATGGATAACCCTGATGTAGTGGCTGCATTGAGGTGTTATAAAAATTTCCACATAAATGCATGTGTCTTTTAATTAGATTGGCTGAAATAATACATTTCCAGTATCTCAGGGAATTTCGGGTTTGAACCCTGTTCACATGGTGACTTCCTCGGTGCAGTTCTTGGAACTGGCATTGTGAGAGATAAGATTGGAGATATATTATTGCAGGTACATCATAACCGGGTGTCTAAGGTTTTGTGTTCTTAAATGTTCTTAATTACTGTGTACCTGCAACTATATTTAGCTTGAAAGTTTTTCATGCATGTCTCATTAACTACTCTTCAGGGAGAGAAGGGTGCCCAGGTCCTTGTTGTTCCCGAGCTCGTTGAATTCCTCACTTCTGCATTGGAGAAGGTGAATGCCCTTCCATTATTCTAGTGCTGCATTTAAATGCAGTAGGAAATATGTATGAGGGATAATCATTTAGAACTTATCAGAAACGGTGGTAATTTCTATGTTTGGAAGCAAGAAGGTTAGATTTTAATAGCTACAGAGAGTGTAAAGATTGGTCTCAGAAAAGAAAAATGATAGTTTATTAAGATAGAGGGCTGAAGAAAAGTGGCTCATTGATGTAACTTTACTCTCTGAAGGAATGGACTTTCTCTGGGCTTTTTTGTTGATGTAATCAACCATGTCTTATGTGTAGAAAATCTCAGGCGGCGATTGCAGTTCCGTTACTATTAACATGGGGTTCATGTAGCTTGCATTTTTCTTTTGTGCTTCTTTCCTTATGAATCTAAAAATTTGACACAGATCTTTTTTTGTTATTCCTGTAGGTTGGAAATGTCCCTGTTTCTTGCAGTAAGATACCTTTGCTTGCCTTAGAATATGAGCCACCAAGGTTGGGATAAGTATATTATTTCCGTCCTTTTTCTTAATTCTGGGTGACTCTGTCTTTTTGCTTGTTCCTGATAAATCTGACACTTTATTTCCTGTCCAACACTAGGACTAAATCATTTAGAACAGTGGAAGCATCGTTAAGGGTTGATGCGCTAGCTAGTGCAGGATTTAAAATATCACGCTCGAAGCTTGTTGATATGATCAGGTAAGTAATGACCTCTAATTTATGTGATGCACGGGGTTTCAGTTGGTTTATATGTTGCTTATGGATAATGTTGTCCTATGACTACTGACTTGCTTAAGCAAGTATCAATCAACTTTATTCTCATGAAATGTCTGCTAATTTTCAATGAGGAAACCTTGAATTGGTTGTGGCTATGTAGTACCAGTATTTTGCTCTCTCTGAATAACCCTACTTTATAATTCTGTTGAAAGCATTCGAGATATTCATCAGCTAAATTGATTTAATCATTTCGAGTTTCCATAATCATTTCAAGTTTCCATCAACTTTATCTATTAGAGGATTCTCAACCCTTTTCATTATATATGTTGGATAACATGAATCTGTTCGGTTAGAATGGCTATCCTGTATGAGAGCTAGTTATGATTTTTGTTTAGCCATTTAATTTCCTGCGATATCAACCTGACTAAGATTCTACTACTCAGCCATTCATTGAATGGGAAAAAAGGAATCTATATTTAACGGCTTATTATTTGGAATGAATGCAGCAACTTTCTTCAAATGACAAGTATTTGCTGTTATGTTATGCGTAATGTTTGTCATGATTTGCAACACAGGTTAATGGGTGTGGGCAATTGCTTGCTTGCTTGAATTTCTCTGGCATGATTTATTATTCCGTTTAATTAGTTAAGATTGCACCGATTTGCTAGCTATTGTTAGTCTGCCCTACGTATTGCATAGTTTTACTAATGCATCCTCTCTCGCTGTCTTTCCTCCAGTAATGGTGATGTGCGAGTGAATTGGTCACCGGTGATGAAAAATGGAGCTACACTTAAGACTGGGGATATCGTCTCTGTTAGCGGAAAGGGGAGACTGAAGGTAAATCGCAATTGTATCATCTTTCATGTTACTTTGTTAACTGTGCTCGTAAAGTTAATTGGACTTCAAGCAGCAGAACCAATCAGACACGTGGAATGCACATGAAAACCTAAAAAAAAAATGCTTAACTTTTGGGAAAAAAAAAAATGTTGAAGTTGAACCAAAATTAATTTTAGGAGTCATTTTTAGAAATGAGGTTACTATATAAAGAATTAAAACTCAAAAATAATGTGCTTTGTATGTCCACAACTGCAATCTATCGCTTTGTACTCTTCATCTCTGCCCCTTTTATTCTAAGTTTATGCTCTTTTGGGTGATTTTTACAGATTGGGGAGATCATAACAACGAGGAAAGGAAAATATGCAGTCGAGTTGATTCGGTATTTGTGAGCTTGTCTCTATCAACACTAGGTGGTCCCTTGCTTGAAGAAACTTAATTCTCGTCGATGATGCAACGATAGATGGCATAAAATAATCGAGTTTTCTATCGAAAAAAATGACACATGAGAACGTTCGAAACAGCTACAAAAGTTTGTATATTTAGCCTCATCTTCATAGTGCTTTTCCCCCTTTGTATTGTATTATTGGAAGCTCTTTTGTTCAACTGTGAATTAATAGTTTCTATGGCCATTTTACATCTTTGTTGCTTTGCTAAATAACTTCATTTTATATGAGCTGCAGACAATTGTCTTCTCCTTTTTAAAATGGTTAAATTACACTTTTGGTCCTCAAACTATGAGGCTCATGATACTTTGGTTCTTACACTTTGTTATAATTTTTGGTTCGAATTTTTTAAATTATTAAAATCAAGCTTCACAATCGGACTAAATATTGATAAATTATTAATATAAAAGTGATATTGCATCATAATTGTTGTCATTTTATCAATTATGACATTTTCACCTCCTTTCTACATTAATAATTTGCTAATAATTAGTTAACTAAATTGGATTATAAAATTTGATTATAATAATTTAGAAGCTCGAATTAAAATTTATGCCAAATTAAAAATTGAGAGCTAAAGTGTCATGAATTTCTGAGTTTGAAGACCAAAAGTATAATTTATTTTTCTTTTCAAAATATATACACATTTAGAGGTGTTGCATTCGCCGACCGTCGATTATGCAGGCTCTAAATCAATTAAAACACTCCTCGTATCAGATATGTCAATGCATCAACAACGCTCTCAAGCAGTATTTGAGATGATTTTGCAGCAATAATACTTTTCCGGTGTGCTAAAGAAGATGTCAACAAAGAACCATAGAATAGAAATTCTATGTATCACCCCTTTTTTTAATTGAAGGAGACTTAAATAGCAGAAGAAAAACTAAAAGTGGAGTCAACTCGTGCGCTTGGCACGTGCCAAGATTAGTGACCGTGTTCATGCAAACACTGCTTCATAATCTAATATCTAATCAACATTAAAAAAATAATAATAATAGTCACATGGTTGGTCTCTAAAATACACTGAACCTAAGACATGGTCCACCATTGGGCGACGTGGTTTACCAGGTCTACGCAATACTTTCGCATTGATTGGGCAAATGAATGGCGTGATCCAGTGAGTGAGCTTCTTTGAAAATATGATCTTAGATTTATTTATTTATTTATTTATTTATTTATTTTTCTGCAATTTGATTCTTCGCCTGGAATGGACTCATTTGTCCTTATTTTTTGGCCTTTAATTTACAATGAAAAACTAATCAATTATAAGTAAGCGTTGGACTCAGTTTACATTTATTACGCTATGAACATGACTAGCTCAAGGATTATTTTTTCATTCTCTTTTTCGAAGCTGAGTCCTGAGGTAATTCATTTGTAGAGTTGGATGCACACGATAATTAAGTAGTCAATTATGTTATATAATACTTTGTAACAAAATGATCGTTTTCGATAGATGATGATGAATGTTTGGTCGCAAAAACATCCAATTTAGGTATCCATGGAAGATTTTTTATATATCTTAATAAGTTCATTAGTGATTGAGTCATACCAATTATTCATTATTTTAAATTTAAATTATCCAAGAACGTGTCTCAGTGGATAATTTATAGACCAATGATTAATTCGTCGAAGACTTTTTATTTTTGACTGACTCTCTAAGAATTAGTTAGCCAGAATTTTGCAGGGGTAGATACTAATTCAACACGTCGGCAAATATGTTCTTAAATGAGTCCAATCGCGATCTCATTATTTCTAAGTTGAATTATTTTGGTATGATGTTCCCAGTTCTCACACGTATTGAGGGTGTTTTTTTTCCTAATCGATTAGAATAATAACTGGGTAATGTCTCATCTTAGTAATTAATGTGATATGGACTTAATTTGTCTTAATTTGAACGCCGCAAATTTGTCGTAATCTATGGTCAAAAAAAAAAAAAAAAGAAAAAAAAAAGAAGAGAAATACAATGAAAATTATTCCTCTTATTTTTTTATTTTTTATAGGGAAGTACCAAATTTTAATGGTGCTTTGCCTAACTCCTCATCCACATAGATAATAACATTTTTCTACCAAAAATAAATAAAAATAAATAAATGAATGACTGAATAAATGATAACTAGAGTCCATGTAACGATTCCTATAAGTCAGAGTGACAATAATAAAAATTTAGAAGAGTAGTGAATTATTGTGTCGGCATAGTCACGTTACATTTGTCTCACTTGGTTCATACGAAGAAGCTCATCTAACCTGAGACTAATCAATAGATTCTCTTTCACCATTGGCCCCAGCTCACTCTACATTGTCAAAAAAAAAAAAAAAAAAAAAAAAAAAAAAAAAAAAAAAAAAAAATATATATATATATATATATATATATATATATTGTTGAGAGAGAAAAATTTTATACTATTCATTTTGTTTATTTTTTAAAAAAATAAATTTGATTAAAAATTATGAAGCAATTATATTTTATTTTTAAATTTTAAATATCAATCATCAAATTTTTTTGCCATTTATACTAGGAACATTTAAAAAGTGAGGTTGCGCTCAGCATTTGGAGAACTAGAGATCGAGATAGAAAACCAGTAGCGGATTGTTATCCTAAGAGGCTTTTAAAATGTCGGGAGTTCGAACCCTTATCTTGCCTGCGCTACCATGGTTGCAAAATTAATATTGAATCTGATCAAAATTACCATATAAAGTATGATTAAAAAATAAAAATTCGATGAATTTAAATTTGAGTATGAATTTTCACTGTTCTCAATCCAAATCCGAACCCAATCCGAATCCGAATTAATTTTACATTATATAACATATATGTAAATAAATATTTGATATTATATTTCAATTTATATTTTAAAAATTTAGATTGAATGTAAAATATTTTGAAATATTATAAGAAAAATAATTATTTTGAGTTTGAATTTTTGGACTCCGATTCGAATTCAGATTTTAAATTTTTGATCGAATTTTCATATGAATTTTTAACATATGTCAGAATGGAGTTTGGATTTGTGTTTTGGGTTTGCTAGTTAGGTTCAAATTTGGATTGTTGAAAATTCGTTTCAAATCTGATCCGTTGACATTCCTACGCGGTTGGAGTTTATGTGATTGGAAGTGTTAGAATTTTCTGAGCCCAAACAAAAGCCAGCTACCAGCCTCGTCTAAAGTGGTCGGTAAGTCTCATGCGCACTGTGGAAGTTTGTTCTCTAAAACGTGTCAACTTTCAAAGAAAAATATTTTAAATATTTATGTTCAACATTTCTCTTTACAGATAAATTTGAAATATTTTGACACGCTTAAAATGTAAATTTAAATTAAATAAAAAAAATTAAATACTATGATTCTGATGTGGCGCGATTTGAATTGATTGCCTCCTGTATTATTTGGACTCAAAACATTTTGATAGAATTGAGATGTGAATTTAAGTTAAATAAAAGAAAATCTATAATGTTAGAAGTCTGGCATCATTGGATCTCAGAATATTCTTCATTGATACCGTATTAAATTATGTAAAATAATTTTTTTTTTCAAAAATTTAAGCTTTTAGATATAAAATATTATTTTTAATATTCATATTCAACAAATTCTATTTTTTTAAAAAAAAAATTACCTTAGTTCTTTTACATATTAAATATCAGCTCATATTTAAAGACTATCATTTATTGAATTATAATTTTTTGTCTATTTAGAAATTAGACAATTATATTAAAAATATAAAATTTATAAATGACCGGCCAATTCATGACATATGAACATATACGTAAACTAAATGCAACCAACACTTGTAAATTGTAATCTCCAAAATAAAAATTAAAAGAAAACACTATTAAAATTTTAATAAAATAAATAAAATATTGTTGTTGAAGTTTTAAAATTTGAAATATGAAATTTAGAAGTTTTGTGACTAAAATAAAATTTAATTTAGAATTTGAGGGATGAGAAGTGCAATTTATAATTGGCTTTGACAACTTTGGTCACTTCTTCCAATCTACTTCGTGAGTCTTTTGACAATCGGCACCATCTGCATGCAAAAAAAAAAGTAGAAATGAAAAATGCTTTGGGTTCTACAAAAGAGTAATATGTAAATTGATAATTTATTAATAATTTTATGTAAAATTTTATTTTGTTATGTATATAAATTAATTAAAAAGAATTATATCATATATATATATATATATATATATATATATATATATATATATATATAGAATTAGGCTAGAATACTATCGATAGCACCAAGCCATTGGTGCTATCAAGTTTTTAGCCGTTAGATGAAAAAATATGCGGTTGAGATTATAGTGGTCCCCTAGGGTTTACTAGGTGGTTGGTTAAATAGTAAAAATTTTAGGAGACCATTATAATCCCAACCGCACATCTTTTCATCCAACGGCTGATAACTTGATAGCATCAATTGTTTGGTGCTATCGATAGTATTCTAGCCGGACTCTATATATATATATATATATATATATATATATATATATAGAGAGAGAGAGAGAGAGAGAGAGAGAGAGAGAGAGAGAGAGTGCGTATTCAGTTATTATATTTGTACAAGTATCAAGCAATTGGTGTTTGTAAGTTTTTTACCGTTGCATCTATCTCTTTGACTAATTTCAACTCTTAGATTATTCTATTCCACCTAAGGGATTACTATCCTAACCACATATCTTTTCATCCAAAGATAAAAATCTATAAACACTAATAACTTGATACTTTTAAAAATATAAAAACTTAATTTTATATATATATATATATATATATATATATATATATATATATATATATATATATATATATATATAATAATTTATAAAAAGAGCATTTCAAAGAATTTGTAGTGGAAATTGTTGCTTGTAGCTACTTCCGATTTAATTAACTTGAGACGAAATTTTCCATTTGTTAGCCAACAACAAAGTTTTGTTATTTAAATAGGCATAGGTTAGGAAAGACTAGGCTCTAATTTCTTGCTTTCTATTTAGCGCCAAATCACTGATACTCTATCTAGTCTCGTAATAATGTGGCTAAGTCAGGATTCAAACTTTTTTGTGTGCCTAAATTTGGAACTATAAATAATATTTTTTAAAAAGAATGCTATAATTATAAAGAAATAATATTTTTTAAAAAGAATGCTGTAATTATAAATAAATATTATAATACTTATAAAGTTGGAAATTGTTATATATATATATATATATATATATATATATATATATATATATATATATATATATATATATATATAAAGAAAAAGAAAGTAGAGTTTATATATTTTTAAAAATACAAATTTAATTATATTTGTAATTATTTATTATAGAATTTGTATTGTGATTTGTACTATTGCAAAGTCACAATATAAATTAAATGGTAAAAAAATTATAAGGATAATTAGATTTGTGCTTTTAAAACTATATAAGTTATACTCTCTCTCTCTCTCTCTCTATATATAATAAAAGCACAAATCTAATTAATTAACGATCGTTATAAGTTGGACGTGCTCCTCACAAGATTGAGTAAGATTTGGGGGACGAATTTCGCATCGCTGAGTGCTTGTGAGTGTAATTGAGTGTAACGTCGACGAAAATATTAAGACTTAAAAGAAAAGAATAATGTGACATTTCAAAATTTAAAATAATTATATATAAAAAATATAATAGAGTTAAAATTTTATATTCCGATTATTATTGAGTTATATAATTAGTAAAATATTATAAGATTTATTTATAAGCAAATTAAGTAATATTTTTTAAACAAAAAAATAGAAATATTTCAGTGTAACTGTGATATATATAGATAGCAAAACTCACATGCGAGGGCACATGACATGGGGTTTCACATGTCAATTTTAATCATGTAATTAAGCAAGTTCACAATTTCTACCTCTTCCGATTTTATTTTTTTTTTTTATTTATTTAACAAAAAAAACATATCGACAATTTAGAACAGAATATTCTTAATATAGAGAAGAGTGCTTCTTATTTCCAAATCAATCAATCGCTCAACCCATCAAACTCATCTGCTAATTTTCCTAATCAAGAGAAAGCTAATTTTCATCTAAATTTTAGTCAAATCATGAATGTTAAAAGTAATCACCACTTGTAATTAACTTTTCATGATGGAGCCACAAAAGAGATTTCAAAAGAGAAAGAGAGATTGCATTACGACAACAATTAAAAACAATCAAAATCACGTATCATCTCTCTTGAGAACAGCAAAATAAGTTATAAATAACGGACGCCACTGTAAATAAGAAGTACCATAAAAAATTGATTTTTTTTTTTTTTTTTTTTTTTTTTACGTAGTCGACTCCTCAAAGAAAAGATCGTGTAGCGGCGGCAGCAGCTGAGGAAGGGCACGCCCTCGGCGAGGTCACCGGGAAGAGAGGCAGCAGCCGCGGCGGCTCCGCGCTCCGTGGGGAGGGGTGCAGGTAAAACCCCCTCTCCGCAATCGCCCTCTCCTCGTCCGCTACCGCCGCCGGCGCCGCCGAATTCAGCTGCGGCGACCGATAGAACGGATCGGGATTGAGCGGCGTGACCGGGCTGAGCGCCAGAGCCGGGAAATCGAGCACGCTCGGCGACAAAATTTCGAGCTGCTGCTGTTGCTGCTGTTGCTGCTGTGCTGCTGCTGCTGCTGCTGCTGCTGCTGCTGCTGCTGCTGCAGCTGCTGCCGGCGGCGGGGGGAGAAGGCGGAAGTGGAGTTGCGGGAGGTGGGTGCGAGAGGGCTGATCGTTTTGAGGTTCTTCAATCCGTTTCGGCGCTCGTAGAGCTTGAAAGTGGCCGGCCTCTTGGGCGGCAGCAGAAGTGCGTTTTTCTGGGGCGGCGGGGGCACGACGTGCTTGGCGGCGGTCGCGGCGGAGCCGGTGAGCAGCTGGACGACTTGTTTGAAGGACGAGGTGTCGGCTTGGATGAAGGTTGTCGGATACGGATTGGAATCGATGGGTTTGGTATTAACTGTCGCTAATTTGGGCGTGACTACAGGAGAAGCTGTGGAACTCGTGGTCGTCGTCAGTGGTGTTGTGGCATTGTAGGAGGAGGAGGATGATGAGGAAGTGGAGTTCGGGGAAGTAGGTTGGGGAGAGGGGTGAGTTTCCATTCTCTCTCTTTCTCTCTCTATTGAGGAGGGGTGAATGGAATGGAATGGAAGAGGCTTTTATTTGGGGAAGTGTTTTTCATAGGAAAATGCACAACGGTTTCCGGCCAAATAATTAATTCCCGGAAATTTATGGGAGGAAGTAGACAAGGATGTCCAAGAAGAAAAAGGCTGGAGCCATTGACTTCAGGGACCCCCCTCAATGTGAACGCTTTGAAATTACTGTTTTGCCCTTCTTCTTCTTCTGATTCTTCTGATTCTTCTCCCTTATTATTATTCTTTTATACATCTGATCTGATGTAGTCGTTGTGGTGGTACATGAATGTACATGCGCGTCTCTCAAGGTGCAGTACACTCGATCCCCATGGACCAAGTTCAATACAAATGTGTCACACTTCGTTTTTACCAATCTTTTATTATACGTTATAATAATCTCTGTATATACCCCGGATTCAGAATGTAAACTTAAATTACACGAATAAAAAGCACGAGATTGGAGGGTCTGATAAATTCACCTTACTAAATAATATAGAATAATTATTTATTTATAAAAATTTAAGTTGTTTGAAAACGATGTATTTATATTCAATACAAATAATTAATATATTAAATTTTACTATACAAATATTTAAGTTGTTTGAGAAAGATGTATTTATATTCAATACAAATAATTAATATATTAAATTTTACTATACAAATATTTAAGTTGTTGGAGAACGATGTATTTATATTCAATACAAATAATTAATATATTAAATTTTGCTATACGATTTCTGCTGACTTTACAAACATAAAAAATAAAAACAAATAACATGTTTGCTAACTAGTATATATTTCTCAATTTTTCTAGTATTTTTTTATTTAGTAGTAAAAACTTCAAAATAGAGCATCGATTTTTTTCAGTACTTTGGCATATATAATTAAGTAGGAGCTTTAAATTTTTAAATTGTCTTATATCCCAACTTTGTTTCTTAACTAAAATAGTTATTTTAAAAGTCAGCCGTAGTATCCACAAAACATTAATTCTAGGATTAATTTTGAGTTGGTTTATAAGAGTTTTAACCTCCAAATTAAATGACTACGTATTTGAATTCCGGAAGAAGTAGATCAAGTTGCATGCATATATATCTTTGCTATTTTAGTCAACTTTTTATTCTTCCATGCACCAATCTCTCTCTCTCTCTCTCTCTCTCTCTCTCTCTAGTAAGATGCAAATTAAGCAAAGACCCAGTGGGGAGCATACTAAAATTAGTTCCACTACCAAGTAAGAAGAGAAAGATAGCATCTTATCTTATTCCCATTAAAGGCCGGGCATGAGAGATCGAAACATCTACCTCTCACCTCTCCACTCAATTCAACATTTCAACTATTCTCAAATGGCCCACCACTTCTTAGGTGCACCAGTTAGCTCAGTAAGGCACTGTTCGCCACGATTAGAAAGAGCCCCACTGCACCGGGGATGATGATTTTCTCTGAATGCTTGCGTACGGAATCAAACCACTTTAACTTAAATGATAAGCTAGTCATAGATTTCTGGTTCAGTCTCAATTATGCTCAAATGATATATATTATATATAGAGCTTAATTTACGAATGGCATTATAGTATTAAAAACAAGGAATTAAAGAGAGAACATACAAAAGAAAAATTGATATGTGGAAATGGACATATAGCCAACTGGGGTACCGTGATCGAATGTGTATATATATATCCTTCATGGTTGCTTTGTGTAGTAATCTTATTCCACCCTCTAGTAGTGGACTTTGTCATGATTAGTAGGCCTAACTTTGAAAAACTTGTTAGTGGCTCAAGTGGGTCAATCTTATTTTTGGACCTTCTTTTATATATATATATATATATATATATTGTGAGCAGCTGTACAACCAACCAAAATGAACAACAATTTTGAAGTAATAAAGAATTTTTTAACTCGATCTCTCCTTCCAGGTAGAAAGGGCCAAATCGTAATGGATTTTTATGGGAGAGTATGTTGAACTTTTCCTTAAAACTCTAATTATTTATATATATACGTACATGTAGTATATAATTAAGCGGCGTTACAGAGCAGCTCGCGTAAACCTGTAATTCAACGAGTAGGGCCAACCAGTCAACAACTGGGGGCTACTGTGCAGCTAACAAGAGAGTGACAGACATTGTGCACACCGCGCGCACTATGTCAGAAATGTGCATAGGACTGATCCATTCGCTTTAACTCAGAACATACTACTTATCCATCCACCCAAATCGCCTTAATTATATATTGAATAAAAAAACTAGGCCATGCAATTGTTAAGATTAATATAAGGCGGTTTCCGTGAAACTATATAAACAATCGTTATACTAAATTATCATATGAAATTATATAAAATAATCATCTTATATATTCTAAAAATTTAAATTATTAGAGAATGATATTTATATATTTTTTATTCAACAGTTTCGTGTTAGATCGACATTTTAGTTGTTTGAGAATTTGATCACCTGTTCATACTAAATCGATCTTTTGAATAACAATAATAAGCAATATTGAGATGTAGTGAATAGCTGATCAGAGGGAGCACTATGTGGACCAAGCGTATGCACTCGGTGCAAGTAATTATAATTTCCAAAAGAGAGAGAGACCTTGGCTTGTATTTAGGGTCACCCACCACTTGTCAGGTTGTGCTCCTTTGAACAACTTTTTCCCAACCACTGTTTGGACCCTATAACCGAAAGAACCCCCATTTGAGTTGGAGCCTCATATGTTCTTTTCCACTTAAATTTCCCAGTCAATTTATATACTTCACTTGTTATTCCCTTCCCCCCCCCCCCCCCCCCCCCTCTCTCTCTCTCTCTCTCTCGCTATAGAGATCTCACTATCTACAATAATGCACAGTTAATGATACAATCAATGGTGTCAATCATATTTCAATTTGACTGGTCTTTCAACTAACAAGTGTTCTTTGACTCAACAATTAATTAAGTGCATAACAAACCCACCCAAACCATGATCACCACTCTTCCAAAAATAATAGTTCAGGGTTGGACTACATATGCAGTTCTTTATTTTATTTAATTTTTCTTTGTTTTTACAAAGTTTGTAGACGCCATGTATATTTACTTCTGTCCAGGCTTGAAGTGCGAATTGAACTCATGATCTAGTGCATTGAGTTAATGTTAGGAACAATTGCTTATATATCTCTAAAAAATTACCAATTTTCTTATTTATTCCTCTTAGAAGAGTAATATTGAAAATATATTTTTAACGTTTCAAATTTGAACCGTTATTATCTCTGTAAAATTACTATTTTATCATTTCAAATATATTCGTTTACCGTCACCCATTTTTATTTGTCCTTTAAATTAGAGACAATAAAAGTATTTTAATAACTTACGGTAATAACATTCTATCATCAATAATTTTTCTTATTTGCTCTCGTGTTAGGAACAAAATAAGTGTTTTAATAACTTACGGTAATAACAGAACAGCATGGCTATTTTTTAAATAATTAAAAAAATATATAATTATCCTTTAAAAGATATATATCAGCCAACTAGTCAACTAGCTGATGAGAATTTGTTGTATATCCTACGTAGCTTAATTATTTCTAAAACACCGCTCATTTGCAACATAAACTTTTCGATAAAAAAAAAATGATTGTTCCATATTGTATTAATGCGACGTACCTTCCAATCACACCCAAAAAAAGAAAAAAGAAAATGTAATTTTAGCATTTTGCTCCCCCCTGCTCAGACGCTATGTCGCTCGCGTGTTCTTAATTAATTAATTAACTCGAAGCACGCACAAATAATTTTAAATTTTTTTTGCTTTTTCCTACATAAAGAACCCTTTAAAGTAAGAAAATTAATTTGTGATTCATTTTTAATTTGTATAGTGCTCTCTCTCTCTCTCTCAATAGTATTCCTCCTCTAATAAATAGATTGTGGATTTTGTGACTTCTCCCCCTCTGTATTTAGGCCTTTGGTTCGGGTATAAATTTAAAAGGTCTCTTTTTCTATCTCTCTCTCTCTCTCTAATCAAATATAAAAGTTAAATTACGTTTGGTTCTAAAGCTGGTATTCTCTGGAATAAAAAAAATTATGTTTGGTTAAAATTATGGGATAGTGGAGAATAGTATGATAAATTTTTTATCGAAATACCAATTTTATCCTTACCTTATATATATATATATATATATATATATATATATATATATATTATATATATTAATTTTAATTATTATAAATTAATTAAAATGATAATTTAATTGTTAATAAATTATATCTTACCTAAATAAAATAATTTTTTATATTTTATAGTATATTTTAGTAAATAATAATTAGTAAATAAAATATAAAATAATTTTTTATATTTTATAGCATATTTTATTAAATAAAATTAGTAAACATAATTAGTAAATAGTATATTTTAGTAAATATAGTCTGAGATAAGAAGCTAAGCTAAAGCAAAAAATAAAAAAAAATTTCATTCATTGTTTCTAGGTATAAACCTTATTTCAGGGGGGAGGTGGAAAAAAAATTAACGAGTTATTCTGGAATAACCCGTTAAACTGAGAATATTTTAAATGTTTATCTCTATATTTTTTTTTTCTCTTGTTTGATAAGAATTGAAAGATAAAAAAAATTATTCTTTCTTTATCGCTCAACCAAACAGGACCTTAGTGTAGTGGCTGGGACCATGCAAATAGATGATGCATTGTGCATGGTTCTCAGAAATGGTGGAGACACCCACCATATATATTTGTCACCTCTTTATGCTCTACTTTGTCTCACTTAAAGATATGCCACTTCTTATAATATAGACAAATTGCGAGAATCCTATGTGCTAGGCTTGTTTGTGGAAGTAAATCAAGGAGTCGATCTTAATCTCTAGTAAAGCTGAAACCTTTATTTATTATATTACTCAAAAAATAGATATAACAAAAAATAATAGTTTAGAACAAGAATTTAAATACTCATCGATACGATTCGTATCCACCGTATCGTATTATGCTAATAGAATACTAGTACGATACAGCTTTCGTGTCGATGATACAGTTGAATTTTTTTTTTTTTTTAAATTACTAAATAATTTTTTCAAAAAATTTTTTTAAACAATTATAAAAATATATAATAACCACTTATAAAATTTTATTGATAAAAAAAATAAATATTTTATATCATTATATGTCGGCAGTTATTTTAATGACCGGTACTCATCGGCACAGTCCGACACGCACCATATCATGCCGTGCCGATAAATTTTCGACATGACTTCGTGACACGGCACTTAAATCCTTAGTTTAATATTACTGAAGATTAGCTCAATCATCACATGAGACTTACTTAACGTAGACTTACTTAAAGCTGTTTAAAATACCAAAACAAAAGATCATTTGGATGAATTAGAGTACATCACATCATCTACAATTTCAATCCTAGATAGAACTTTATGGATAAGCTTTTTATCTCTTAATTAGTTTATCCATTTCATGTCATGAACTCAGCATCATCCTTGTCGATGGCTCTATTCATAGATGGGATCTACTAGAAAACTCTACTGAGACAAAAGCACCTAATATACCTTCCTTTGTTATTCTATGTCACAAACCCATATTTTTACACAAGATACTCATTTTTAAATATAAGGAGCTCAAACTAACAGGTCACACATTCCCTTCATTAATCACCTCACAAAAAATGTGTGTAAACATAAGATCGTAGCAAAGCAAGAAGTGGAGAATGAGATTCTTCATTGGAAAGTTGATACCGACCATTGCGAAAGGATCCAAAACATGCCAGGAAAATACATGAATTTCTCGATCACATAAACGAAAGTGCGTGTGTGGGACTTTCTAGCTAGTGTTATTTTGATTCAGCACGCATGTAAAAACAGGAGGTAAATGTTGAAGACCACATTTTTGAAGATATCACCGAACTTATAGCTTATCATTGAAGAGGCGGAAACTCAAATTTGAAGCTTCTCTATTTGTACACCACATTTTTGTAGTTCTAGCACTCAAATTGGCCTCGATTCGGTAACATGCCGGGTTCAACCCGCTAAAGCAAAATACGATTAGGCTTTGTGACAATCTCAGGACCAGTTTGGTACTTAGGCCTATCTAATAGATAAAATGAAATTGTGATGATAGCACATATAGAGACCGTATAAAATATATCAGAACTTACTCATTACAATATAGGATGTGGTATTTTTTGTGGAAACAAACATGCTATTTTGTCATTGCACCTTAATTTTCACTGTACATTGCATAATTTTCTCGTAATTTCAAATGGTGCCTTAGGCAGCGTTTAGTTCAAATATAAGTTAGAACTATTTATTTCATAAATAAATATAAATTTATGAATAAGTAGGAATAAGACTAATTTTATATTTGGATGAAAATTGGATTGTTCTCGAAAATAAAAAAAATAGTGTTTGGATAGTTAGATTGGAATAGCAAGAATAAGAATAATTATAATTTTAAAATAATAATATTTTATCTAATTAATTAATATAAAAATATTAATTAAATTATAATTTAACTTATTTAATTAATAACTCTAAATATTAATTAATAAAATAATTAACAATAATGAGTATTGTTAATAAATAATTTAATAAATTAATAAAATAATTAGTTAATTATGATAATAAGTTAATAAAATATTTAGATTAGTTAAAATATTAGATTATTTAAAGAGTCAATTAAATATATTATCAAGTGGGAACAAGCTTGTTCAAGAAAAATGCTCAAACAGTCATTCCAGCCTTATACCAACTTATTTCATGGATATGAGAATTATTATTTTCATTCAGAAACCAAATGCATTTGTTAGGGAATAAGACTGGAACAAGACCTTATCCTGGGTCTTGTTCCCAACCAATATCTCAACCTGCATCTTAGAATTTTGATAATACTACATCAAATTTAGTATGGGTTAATCAGCAAATTATATATTGCACACAACCATTCAGATGTGGCCCAATGGACCCATTAGAAAGTGTAAAGGGCTAAACTGCTACGGCCCATTAAGTAGTTTCACTAATTGGCCGAACTTGGGCCGGTCCACTTTAACAAAACCAAATTTGATATAGGTCCTTCATTCTCGACCGTCGATTTCGGAACACACGGTTCACAATCCATGTAACAGGGTCTAGGGTTTTTCGGGGCATTCTCTTCACACATATTATAAAGCAGCCGCACTCGGCATAGAAGCTCCCTTCGTTCCATTTTCGTTCTCTTTTTTTTTTTTTCTTTTTTTTTTTTTTTTGTTGTTGTTGAAAGGAAGAAAAAAATTTCAAATCAAGGGGACGATGATGAGATAATCTTAATTCGAATGATTCATATTTGAATATGATTAATCATCTAATATGCTACGTTCTTTCTGAGTCCCCTTTAATATTTCTTAGTTGATTACTGAAATAGTTGTCAAAAACACATATTTTTGTCAATTTTTTTTTTTTTTTTTTATTTTTTATATTTTGAAGGATTTTTTATATTTTGACAATCTTTAATAACTACCCTAAATTTTAATTTTGTTTTTGGTTTTCAATTTACAAAATCTCCAACTAATCATTCTCTATGAACTCTTAATTATTAATATGTCAACTTCTAAATAATGAATGCTCTGCTACATATTAATTAAGTCTCGATATATATATTTACGATGCAAAACATTAATCCCATCATATTATCCAAAATCTATCAACTTTGTTCCATGGGCAATTATAAATAATAGGGAAAAAAAATATTTGTATAGACAATAAAAAAAAACTTTTATTAACTTATTACATGTGACATACATAGATCATATTAATAAGTAATATATTAACATGATATCTATTATTATTAAAACATCATTACTATTAGTAACAAAATAATAACTAGTGTAGAATCTGCGCGCAGTGGGTGATCATACTACATCCGCGCCGGTAACGATTGGCCTTACCACGGAGTTTGCAATTGTAGTATGATTGCCCGCGCCGCGAGCACGGTATCAGGTTCCCTTTAAGCACGCCTTACCGTCGCCGCCACTGCGTCGCTGCCTATTTGCTCCTCCTCGTCCTCGTCCTCATCGACGCATTGTCCGGCGACGAACCCGAACCCGGCGAAAGGGTCCATTGGGCCACAGAGGTCCCGTCCACCAACTTCGGCTGCCACGGGACAAAAGCTAGAGCTGATAGGAGAAGAAAAGGAAAGCAAAAACGTAGAGCCATTGTAATTGGGTGCCTTTTTGGGATTAGGAGGGGTTTCTTATTCTAATTCTTATTATTATTATTATTATTATTATTATTATTATTATTATTATGTTTTGATTGTTGTATACTTGTAGTAAGAAGGGGGAGGAGTTAGTTGCTTAAACGGGCGTAGGTCACGGGGATGGAATGTTCTAAGTTTGTTAAGAGTTGTTGGAGAATATTGTTGCGATTGAGTGAACGGCTATAGAGTTGTGGTTTTGCATTTGGGTC
Source organism: Tillandsia fasciculata (assembly GCA_029168755.2). NCBI lineage: Eukaryota > Viridiplantae > Streptophyta > Magnoliopsida > Poales > Bromeliaceae > Tillandsia > Tillandsia fasciculata. The sequence goes on from CM054936.1 coordinate 1,539,983, forward strand.
TGTGGATTTAGTCGGATTCGGGTGTATATACCCGGATCTCTTAGTTCTCCTTTAGTTCGAATTTTTTTATATTTAAAATAATTTATTATTTTGAAATAATTAAGTATAAAAGTTAAATTACGTTTGGTTCAAAAATTTGTATTGTTTTAAATAGATAAAATCGCATTTAGTTAAAATTATAAAATAATGAAGAATAGTAAAAAAAATAATAATAAATTTTGTATCAAAATATTAATTTTATTTTTACCTAGTATATAGAAAAATTAATTTAAATATTATAGTAAATTTGAAGCAATTTAATTATAAATAATAAATTATATTTTTTCTAAGCAAAATAATACTTTATATTTTATAGTATATTTTAATAAATAATAATTAGTAAATAAATTTATAATGTAATTCAGCATTTAGCTTTATCAAAGTTTTAAAAATAAAATTATTTTGAGTGGATAGTGGACCATATAATAGTAAGTAACAATGATATTGTAGATTGCACTTGTAATTGCATTCTATTCAAGCATAATAAGATTTTCAAGTTTAGATAACAATAAAAAATATAGTCATCGCATAGCATTAAGTTCAAAATAAAGTTAGAAATAAATAAAAATCGCATAGTCTCAGATTGAAAGTAATAAAAAAAAAGAAGAAATAAATAAAAATCATATAGTCTCGTATTGGAAGGTAAACTAAAGTAAAGAAAAAAAATTCAAATTTGAATAGCTACAGATTGAAAGTTAAGCTGCAAACATTAAAAATCTCATTCATTGACCCTGAGGGATAAACGCGATTCCGAGGGGTATGGAATAAAGCTTAACCGGTTATTCTAGAATAACCCGTTAAGCAAAGGTTAATTTAAACCTATATTTTAGGATAAATTTTACACTTATTTGGCAAGAATTGTGGAAATAAAGGAGGTTATTCCTCCTTTATCCCACAACCAAATAGGGTCATTCTGAGATAATCAAGTAAAATTGGCTCCATTTGGTTTGAGTATAAATTTAAGAGATATAATTTTTTTTTTTACCTGAGATAGCTTGCTATTTCGGGATAATCAAGTATAAAAATTAAATTGTGTTTGGTTCAAAAGTTAGTATTTTTTGGAATAGATAAAATTGTGTTTGGTTAAAATTATAGAATAATATAGAATAGTAAAAAAAATTGATAAAAAGAATAGATAAAATTATTTATGAATAATGCTTATGAAAATGTTTTTGCCCTTATCTTTTTTTATAAAAAATTAATTTAAATATTATATTAAATTTGAATCAATTTAATTATAAATAATAAATTATATCTTATCTAAACAAAATAATATTTTATATTTTATAGTATATTTTAGTAAACAAAAAAATTTCAAGTATTTTTAGCTACGGATTGGAAGTTAAGCTGCAAATAAAAAAATTAGAATTCACATAGTCGCAGGTTCATATAGTCTCAGATCGGAAGGTAAGCTAAAGAAAAGGAAAAAAAAAATTCAAGTTTAGATAGCTACATATTGAAAGTTAAGATGCAAAAAAAAAAAAAAAAAAAAAAAAAAATAGAGTTCATATAGTTTCATATTGAAAGGTAAGCTAAAGAAAAGTAAAAAAAAATTACAAATTTAGATAGCTTAGAACAGATTGACGGAGAAGCTAAGAAGGGAATAAAAGAAGGATGAAGACGATGAAGGTATCGAGGAGATGGAAAGGGGCAGTGGGTGGGAGCAGTAAATCCCATTCACTACCCCTCAAGGATAAATCCTTATTCCGGAGGGGCTAGGATAATGCTTAACGGGTTATTTTAGGATAATCCGTTAAGTATAGATTAAATTATACTTATATTCAAGGATAAAAAAATATCTTGCTGGATAAGAATTGTAAAATAAAAGATGTTATTTTTTTTTTTATCTCACAGCTAAACAGAACCGTAAGGCCCCGTTTGGTAACGGGGATAAGGGGGGAATAACCTCCTTATCCCCGTTTCTATACCCAAACGGGGATAAGGAATGATGGAATTCGGATTCCATCTATGCTGGAATAGGGGGTATGGGGATGGAAATTTGAATTCCCATCCCCAGCTGGAATTCACAGAACCCATTTTTTTCACGGGGTTCGAGACAAGCTTTTTGCAGGCTTTTTTTTTTCTTTTTTCTTTTTTTTTTTATTTCTTTTCCATACTAATAATAAAATTAGTTTTATATTTTTTAAATTAAATTTTTAAATTTAAAAATTTAAAATTTAAAAATTTAAAAATTAAAATTTAAAATTTAAAATTTAAAATTTAAAAAAATTTAAAATTTAAAATTTAAAAATTAAAATTTAAAATTTAAAATTAAAATTTAAAATTAAAATTTAAAATTTAAAATTTAAAATTTAAAATTTAAAATTTAAAATTTAAAATTTAAAATTTAATTTTAAAATTTAAAATTTAAAATTTTAAATTTTTAAATTTTAAAAATTTTAAATTTTTTTCTCTTTCTGCACCTCCTCTCTCTCTCTCTCTCCACGGCACTTTTTTTTTCTTTTTTTTTTTTTTTTTCCTTTCTTTCCATACACTATAATAATAAAAATTAGTTTTTTTTTTTTTAACTTAGAATTTTTTTTAAAGATATTTAAATTTAAAAATTTAAAATAAAATTTTTTATTAAAAATATTATTTTTTTAACTTATTTTTTAATAAATCTAAAATTTTTTTTTTATTTCATTTTTGAAAAAATAAAATTATTAATTTAAAATTTATAAAATTTATACAATTATTTTATAATTTTTAAAATTTATATAAATTTAAAAATTAAAATTTTACTCCCATTTAAACTTTATTTTAAAGGGCAAAATAGTCAAAACAAAATATCCCCTCTCAATCTTCTTATTCCTCTATACTCAACCAAACGCAAATTTTTCCTATTCATCTTATTCTCCTTATTCATATATAATTTACCAAACGCAATTTCCTTTAATCCCGGTATAACTCATAAATCCAACCAAACGCAAATTTACACTAATTCCTACTAATACCATAATCTATACCTATCCCCGATATAACAAAATTTTTCTTATCCCCGAACCAAACGGTACCTAAGGATTTTGAATTATTCTGGATTCTACCCGATTGTGTTTGGAATTCAGGATGAACATTACGTAATGTGACAACATCATTATAGAATTTTTATATGACATATTCTTTATGACTTGTGTCTATTAGCTCTTATAATAAAATCTTTGTGCTATCATATTAGTTTATATTGTTGTACATATATTTGTACTAATGCTTTCTTTCTGTATTTAAATGTACCAGACGTAAGTCAGTAGTTTTGTTCTTTTATCGAGAATTATTTGCTGAGCGTATGTGTACCCCTAAAATACATCATAGTGAAAGATTGCGAATTTAAAACGAATAAATTAAACCTTAAATATTTTCTTTTTATTTTATATATTTTTGTTAAGATTTACAAACACATGTTAATCTAATTGAGTTGATATTTTTGGATACAAGCCAAGATGATATCAAAATCTACTTATTTGCTGCCTTGCTGGTAATTATGTAGAACACAGAATGGTTAATTCATGTGTGCACACCGACTCACAAGAGCCGCACAAAAAGGTATCCTAAATACTGAACTTTAAAATTAGGCGTGTAGCGAGAAATGTTACCATATATCAATTCTCAATACAAGCGCTGCATCGTATTATTGAAGTACGGAGAATGGAGATTCGAAAAGGATAGTAGGTACTGCATCATATGTATATATATATCACCAGTTCCATCATAAATAGAACACATCGACGGATCGATCGGTGTATTGTTTGAAGGAGCATGCACATTTCACTATCAACATTTTGCAAAGCGCGTAAACAAAACAGGCCATGTTTTAAGTCTGATGCATGTCGCTCGATCCAATTTCCAGTCGAATCATTTAGAAGTATCCTAAGTTCCATGTACTATAACAGTGGCTCAGAACCCATTTCACACATGATATTGATGAAGCCTCTTCTCTGTTGATTGAAAAGGTTTTTTATTTTTTTAAAATAATAATAATAATAATAATAATCTTAGCTTATATAATCCTATAACAATTGATGTGAATTATGTACATGCCCGAGATAAGTATCAGGAAGACACAGTAAATGGAACTACTTTAAAAGGTAATTGCATAATTTAAAATATTTATAGAATGTGTATACAAAAATAATAATAATAATAAAATATTTTTAATAAAATAAATTTTACTGGTAATTACAAAATAAATAATAAATTACACCCCAACTTAAAATGAGCTAAATGTACATTATACACCTGAATAGTATTATTCATATAAAAATCCTACGCAGAATTCACACTACTTCCAATATAGACATAGAACACACCAATAATAATAATAATAATAATAATATAAATAAATAAAATTCTAACCTACATTTGTAATGATCAGGAACAATCAAAGTTAGAATTAATTAGACATGAATTCACTTTGTCAAATTTCGGTGTACATAGCCCTAATCTGTACACACTAGGTCATCATATAATAAATTTGCCAAACATTAAAAAAGTAAAATTTATATCAAAATATGAGGCTTATAAACATTAAAAAAAAAAAAAAGCCACGCTAATAGTCAAATGCTGTGATTTACACTCCAAGCATATACTATAATCTTGCATAATAATAATGAAAAAAAAAAATGTATCTTCCCTGGTCAAATGCGTCAACATCTAATACCACACAAAGTAATTGTCACGGAAGAGTCAATGGACAATGGCAATTAATTAAAGACCATAAAAATTACCATCCAAAAGAAAATAAAAGTCATACTTGTACAACAGAGACAACACACACATAACTCTCGTGGTCTAGCGAGAAAGACTCCAGAAGATGAAAATATATAGAACTTGTCTGAAGTTTCGGCCCTTTTGATTCAATTATTCAAATTTTAAAAAGCCAGCATTTCAATCTATATCATCATTTAATAACTCTTCTTCTGATACAAAATTATATAAAAAAAAAATTAGTATTTAAAATTTAAAATTTAAAAATTAAAAATCACTAACCGGCTCAAATAAAATAAATAAAATATTAGATAGCAAAATTAATTATTTTAAAATATTAAATTGTTGGATCAAAAGGTTCAAAATAAATGATAGCTCACCTAAGTACTATACGTTTGCAAAATTTTATAATGGATATATATAAGTATACACCCTTTTTGGGATGTATATCTTACACCCCATCTTATTCTGAGATGAGATGAATTTTACTAGTCACATCGAGTGACGAGTAAAGGTATACCCATCTCTGGATGGGTGGGGTGTAGAATGTATACCCCTTTTGGATGTACACCTAATATTGCCCTTTTATAATATATATATATATATATATATATAATGAATGTATTTATAAACAATCAATCCTATAATGCACCATTTTATTCACAAACGAAAAGAAACAGCAATCTCATCATCCGATGTGAATTAAAACTAATCATCTCATAAAACAATGATCTATGGCCGGAATCAAATCAGCCAAAAAAGAATATCATACTAAGCAACGAGACCACTGATGCAATCTCAATTCCAGATGCTTTCAGAACAGGGAAAGCAGACGAGGACGGCAAAGGCGCCGGAGGAGACGAGGGCGGCGAAAGCCCTCCGCCCCCGTGGGAAGGCGCGGCCGGACTCCCCGGCGCATTCGGTGCTCCCGGTGCAGTCCGCGCTGGCGACGGAGAATTCGAAGTCGCCGCGGGGACCGGCGACGGTGCCAGCGGAGCAGGAGACGGTGCCAGCGGAGCCGGCGACGGAGCTGAAGCAGGGGAGGGCGAGGTTGCAGGGGGAGTTATGGGGGACGATGCTGGGGACGCGGAGGGGGACGGGGATGGGGAAGTAGACGGCGAGGGAGGTAACGGAGGGGTCGGGGTCGGGGACGTAGCGGGGGGTTTGGGTAACGGAGACGGCGCCGGGGGAGGTTTGTTTCTAACGGCCAACACGATGACTAGGAGCTTCTCCCCCTCCGTGCACCGGGCCGATGAACCGCTGATGAAGTAAAACGGACCGGACCGGTCGAGCAGGAAAGAGTCGTCGCCCCCGTCCATCCGCTGAACCGGGTCGCTCACGTTGCACGCGTCGTACGCCGCCTCGCGCACCACCAACACCGAGTCCGCGCTTTTGTTGTACTTGAACACTACAAAAAAACCCAACCCATGGCAAAATTAGGGCGTGGGGATTGGGGGGGAAAGGATTAAAAATGAGATGAGAATGGGGGGTTTTTGATACCGAGGGTGTCGTTGACTTGGAAGCGGTTTCTGGAGGACCAAGCGGCGTAGCTCTCGGAGGGGTTCGGAACCCACCCGTCTCTCCCGCCGACGTAGAAGACGTAGGCGCTTGGAGACGCCATTAATGTCGCTAGGGTTAAGAGGAAGAGGAGAAGAGCCGGGACGCCGCAGCTTCTAGAAGGCTCCATTGGTCGCGAGAGAAACAGAGAGACAGAGAGAGGTTTAGAGGAGACGGGGAGAGGTGAAGGTGGAGCGATATAAATACGAGGACGAGGGCAGTGTCGTTGGTTTACCGTTGCGTTGCAGCGGTGAACGGGAGCGTTCGGTGCTCCGCCGAGTAGTACGGTAATTGGAAATGTAGCTGCACCGGGTGTATTATTATTATACATTTTATAAAAAAATAGAGCAATCATTTCATTATTGGGAGTTGCGTGTGTGGTGCACCGGGTTCATGTAAAAGTTTCTACCCGACGGAGCGGAGCGGTAAACTCCCGTTACAGGTGATTGAGCCAAACGCGTCCGTTACGCAGCTACGAACCCCGTCCGCATGCGAACGCGTGTGGCTATGCGGGCGAGCCCAATAGCGAGTAGAGTTGCAGCATGGCGTACCACACCGCTTTTGAGATATGGATTTCCGCATGGAAATTTTGGTGCGGACGCAAACGGATGTGTCCTCACAGTGTAACGCCTCTGTGTAATTGCTTAGAGCATGACATGTGTGGCCCACGTTAATTTACTGTTTGATTAGGCCTTATGGTATTACAATATTTATTTATTATTGTAATTTAGTCCCTGAATTTTTTAACTTTAAAAGATGCAAATTTTGTCCTTTCTTATCTGACCTAGTTTCCATCTTTGCACTTGCTAATCTATTAAATGTAGAAAATTGATCATTACGTATGCATAAGGTTAAACTAATAATTTTTCACAAAAACAAAAATTCGACCCACGGCAATTGTATAATTGCAGTACAATTATACTAGATCCGTTTAAAAAGTATATAGTCATGACGTACAAAACTTTCAAATTATAAAATTTCTGCAACATGTATACTTCAGTTACATTAGTTGAAATTTTAATTATGCGTATATCTCAGAAGAGAGCGAGATTTTATACAGCTATAAATACAAAATTTTATATTTTATGCGCATAGTTTGAACGTTAGAATCAACATATGATTATTCTATCGAACTTTGCTTAATATATCATTGTTCTATCGAACTTTGGTTAGATTGATAACTTTGTTTACATAAATATGTATAATTTCTAGCTGTCAAATACTGATTCTCTGTATGCTGTTAGTTGGGTCAGGAGGGAGCTGTCGCACTGAAAGTATTTGGGCTGAGAGGCTTCCACTGAGAAAAGTTTTTTTTTTTGATAGTTGGCCATTTTATTATTAGAGAAATACTCTATGCTTTCTTTATTAAATAATAAAAATATTCTTAGCCGTTGATCGACGAAGGATAAAAAGGTAATTTTATATTTTACCAGGTTAACCAGTGCATTTTTATAATTAAACATCACAAAATAATAAAAAAAAAAATTAATTTAAATATCTTATACTAATTTGTCATTAATTTAAAAAACTATAGAATTACTATTTAGGCAATAAATTAAAGAGTTTAATTTAAAAATATTTAAAATTATAATTTAGGTATTAATTTAAAGAGATTTAGAATTACAATTTAGTTACTAATTTAAATAGTTTAATTTAAAAAAATTTAAAATTATAATTTATACATTAATTTAAAAAGTTTTAGAATTATAATTTATGCATTAATTTAAAAAGTTTTAAATTAAAAAGTTTTAGAATTACAATTTAGCCATTAATTTAAATAGTTTAATTTAAAGAGTTTTAGAATGACAATTTAGACATTAATTTAAAGAGTTTAATTTAAAAAAAAATTAGAATTCCTAATTTAAAGAGCTTAATTTAAAAAAAATTAAAATTATAATTTACGCATTAATTTAAAAAGTTTAAATTAATAAATTTTAGAATTACAAATTAGCCATTAATTTAAAAAGTTTTGGAATTACAATTTAGGCATTAATTAAAAAAAATAATTTCAAAGTTGTAGAATGACAATTTAGGTATTAATTTAGAGAGTTTAATTTAAAAAATTTTAGAATTCCTAATTTAAAGAGTTTAATTTAAACAAATTTAGAATTACAATTTACGCATTAATTTAAAGAGTTTAAATTAAAAAAATTTAGAATTACAATTTAGGAATTTAGGCATTAATTTAAAAAATTTTAGAATTATAATTTAGGCATTAATTTAAAAAGTTTAATTTAAAGAGTTTTAGAATGACAATTTAGGCATTAATTTAGAGAGTTTAATTTAAAAAAATTTAGAATTCCTAATTTAAAGAGTTTAATTTAAACAAATTTAGAATTATAATTTACGCATTAATTTAAAGAGTTTAAATTAAAAAATTTAAGAATTACAATTTAGGAATTTAGGCATTAATTTAAAAAGTTTTAGAATTATAATTTAGGCATTAATTTAAAAAGTTTAATTTGAAGAGTTTTAGAATGACAATTTAGACATTAATTTAGAGAGTTTAATTTAAAAAAATTTAGAATTCCTAATTTAAAGAGTTTAATTTAAAAAAATTTAGAATTATAATTTACGCATTAATTTAAAGAGTTTAAATTAAAAAATTTAAGAATTACAATTTACGAATTTAGGCATTAATTTAAAAAGTTTTAGAATTATAATTTAAGCATTAATTTAAAAAGTTTAATTTAAAGTGTTTTAGAATTACAATTTAGGCATTAATTTAAAAAGTTTAATTTAAAGTGTTTTAGAATTACAATTTAGGCATTAATTTAAAAAGTTTAAATAAAAAAATTTTAGAATTATAATTTAGGCATTAATTTAAAAAGTTTAATTTAAAGAGTTTTAAAATGACAATTTAGGCATTAAATTAAAAAGTTTAATTAAAAAAAATGGAATTATAATTTAGATATTAATTAAAAAAAAATAGAATTACAATTTAGACATTAATTTAAAAAAATTTAAAATTACAATTTAGGCATTAATTTAAAAAGTTTAATTTGAAAAGATTTGGAATTACAATTTAGGCATTAATTTAAAAAGTTTAATTTAAAAAAATTTAGAATTACAATTTAGGCATTAATTTAAAAAGTTTAATTTAAAGAATTTTAGCATTACAATTTAAGCATTAATTTAAAGTGTTTAAATAAAAAAAATTAAATTTATAATTTAGGCATTAATTTAAAAAGTTTTAGAATTACAATTTAGGCATTAATTTAAAAAATTTTAGAATTATAATTTAGCCATTAATTTAAAGAGTTTAATTTAAAAAAAAATAGAATTACAATTTAGGTATTAATTTAAAAAGTTTAATTTAAAGAATTTTAGAATTACAATTTAAGTATTAATTTTAAGTGTTTAAATTAAAAAAAAATTATAATTATAATTTAGGTATTAATTTAAAGAATTTAGAATTGTAATTTAGGCATTCATTAAAAGGTTTAATTTAAAAGTTTTAGAATGACAATTTAGGCATTAATTTAAAAAGTTTTAAAATTAAAATTTAGTCATTAATTTAAAAAGTTTAATTTAAAAAAATTTAGAATTATAATTTAGGCATTAATTTAAAGAGTTTTAAAATTATAATTTGGTGATTAATTTAAAAAAGTTTATAATTACAATTTAGGCATTAATTTAAAGAGTTTAATTTGTTTAAAAAAAATTAAAGTTTCTTTAATTTAAACATTAATTTTGTATTACAATTTTAAAAAATTTTAATGTCCTTACTAGCAAATTAAATAAAAAAAGCAATCTAAATTTTTTCCTTATTTTTTTTAAAAAAATAAAAATTAATAGATTCCTAAATTCTAATTTCTAAAAATAATTTTTTAAAATTTAAATTATTTACAACATATTAAATAAAGATAATTAAAATATTACCATTTAATATGATAACTAAATTGGAATGTTTAAAATTTATAATCTTTCCAAAAATAAAAACTCTCACGAAATTCAAAATTTTAAAATTTATAATATTTACAAAAATAAAAATTCTGAAAATAGGGATAAAATTAGTTAATTATCTTTGAATCAAAAGACTAAAATAACTCTGTTTTGGAATACCTAGTAACCGATACCTTCCTCAAAATGACATGTTATTGCAGGTCACCACTTAAAAAAAATCAAATCTGAACCGTTGAATAGGTATGGATGAACGATAATTAAAAAATATATATATATACGAGTATGGCTCTTATTATTATTAGTAGTAGTATTATTTGTATTTTTTTTTTTTTTACTGTTTTTTTTTCTGAGAATTTACAATCTCACTCATATTAGTTTAATTCACTTTCAATATAAATGAAACGGGTTAGGTGCTATTTTTTTTTTAAAAAGAAAATGTATAATTTAGAACTTTTAGTACTCCTCTACTTTAACTGCGTAGTCGAATACGTATACATACGTAGTGGAGGGTGCAATGCGAGAAGCGTGTCGGCGTACTTATCTATGTGCAGCGAGTGATGTGTCCAACGTTCACATTGAGGCCCTGGTGCCTGATGGGGATCGAACGGTTGATATTCACGTTCAGTTTCATAGCAAATTTGTAGCAGTGGATAGGGACGTGATATAGATAACTGGAGACCGACTAAGTATGTGGTCATGGCCGAACCAGATGCTGTCACTATAAAACCGATGGGTTCGATGACTCGGTTAATTACAATGTCAAACGACTCGAGACACATGGCACGTTGTGGTCTAACTTAGATGCGACACAAAATTTGCATAGGTTTGACCAAGGAAAAAACAACTTTGAATGTACACTTCAATTAGGCCATCAAAATCAAAGTGACAGAATTTTGTGATCAAAATAATTCAAAATAAATAATTTTTAACAGCTGATATATATTATTTATATGTTTAACGATATAAAAATATTTAAATCAGATAAAATTATAATAAAAAATTCTTTCTACTATTTATAATAAGATTAATATTTTCAATCGAAAATTTTAATGCTATATCGTAATTTTTATAAAATTTTTATTTTTAGTCACTAATTTTTAATTCTTTTAATTATTAAATAAATAAAAATAAAAAATTATAAAATTTATTTTATAAATATTTTAAATATACTATATCAAGCCTAATGAAATTAATCGTTGATTCATAAATTTTATTATCGAAAACGACTTAAAAGTATAAAAGCTTCCGGACTCCTCTCTCTCTCTCTCCCTCTCTCTCTCTCTCTCTATATATATATATATATATATATATAAAAGTCATTTTTGCATAGTTAGGCTTATTGTTTGCGTCAAAACTTCTGATAGAGAACGCATATAAATATAATATAATAATATGAGGCAAATATTATTTTTATATTGGTGGGGGTGTTACGTGTACAAAAATTCATAAAAAGGGAGGGAGGAACACTTGGGCCATTGTCATGTTGACAAGTTATGCATGTTAGCAAATCTGAGTTGAACACTACTGAATTGTTTGAACTGTTTGGAATAAAATTAAATGCTCTTAATGATCTCATTTAATTTTATGGATCAAAATATGAATGCTTTGATTAACTAAAGATAAGACGTTAGATATAGATGGTCGGCAAAATAATGTATTACCTAATGTGAAAAATACTATCACATGTAGTAACTTAAATGAAACTTTTCTTCTCTATATTAGTATTTTTTTTTCATGCATTTTCCGAAAGTAACTGAATTGAGGTATAGATATATGAGGCTAGACAGAGACTCGATATGAACCAGAAGAATTTTGATAAGATGCAACTGAATCGAAATAAATTAGGCCATGAAGGAGGCGCGAACTAAGCTCTGATATATCTGAAATATGGGGAAAAAAAAATTATGGTATCAATATAATTAATATTGTCAAACACAGGAGAGTAATTATACTGCGTGCAAAAATTTTGTGGACATTATTTCCAAACTAAGAGTTCGGGGATGATGTGGATCGACACCGTGCCACGCACCCAATTTTATTAAGTGGAGAGAGAGAGAGAGAATAGTTGGGCGGGAGATATAGATGGGCATCACTTCTGCCACGCGGTGCCCATCCGCATAATCCCCAAACTAATTAGTTTGGGGACGATGTCTATAAAACTTTTGTCTCTCTACTTAGCACGGTTAGTTAAAAATTTAATAGTTGATTCTTGATATTCAAAGTTTAAATTTTAATTGTCTCGTATTTTTAGATGAGTTTATTTATTTATTTATTTTTTATAAGACAAATAGTTTGCTATTATTTTTTTTTTTCAAAAAAAAAAACTAATAAGCTGCCATTCTGCTCCATGAATAACCGTTTGGTCCATTCTAGGAGAACAATTATTGTGACCCATCCTCGATAAAATAATAATAATAGTAGGCCCATTTGCAAGTTAGCCCGAGTGCGACCCATTAGTTATAATTTGGTTTTTTTACCTACATGAGGCTTCATTGATTGAATATGGGTACCTTTAAGAAAAAAAAAAATCTATCAGACTTCTTGTTTCAGATCCCTTGTTCTTTAATCATTTGATTTTAGTTTGCATAATTTTTTTTTATTTTTATTTTTTAAAGAGAGAAAAGTAATTGCATAACTCATGCTACGTTCTTTTCTCCTTCCGAATTCTTCTAACAAATATTAAGATCTAAAAAATAATTTGTAAAAACTACGTTTTATTTTATTTTTTGTCGAATCATTCATATGTGATTTTGATTTGATGTTTCGTTGATACCACCTGGGAATAATTCCCATTCTAAAAGACATGTCACATTATTTTTCTCAAAAGCAAGCACAATTCCTCAACCGCTGTAGAGAGGCAATTCAATTAACCATCTTGCTTTCAAATTTGTTCATTGCACGTGCTGGATTGTTGATTGTGTTAATATTTATTTCAACATCCATTCTTTGCTGGAGTAATTTATTGACTACTGTAGTATCAAAGTTAATTTTAAATTTTTAAAAATAATTTTTACTTTCAACATTTAATAAGTTAACAGTTTAAAACTGTTTTGCACTTTATATATATATATATATATATATATATATATATATATATATTTTATTTTTTTGTTCCACGTGTTTATTATTCGCATATTCACACAGTAGCTGGGACCCGAAACATGGTCCACAACTAACCGATCCGATTACGAAAAGCGACTCATCATAACACAATCCCCATCATCATTTATGAATCGTTCAATAAATTGTTCTATCTCCCAACTGCCAATGCCTTTCTGCCATCTCAACCTTCAATTTTAGTGCATTCAATCCACTACCGTACAGTAAATAATACAGCATCGGGACATTAGTTTTTTTTTTTTTTTTTTTTTTTTTTTTTTTTTTTTTTTTTAGAAATTAAAATCGGAATGAAAAAATTTTATTTGTAGATATTTAATATGTCGAATTTTTATTTCGATTTCAATTTTTCGGTTAATACAAAATTTTCAATCAATCTTTTTCAATCCAATTTTTTATAGGTCGAATTAAAAGTTGACTATAGACAAAAAAAAAAAATATATTTTAAATAAATATCTCAATTATACTTTAATTTCAGATTTAATTTAATTTTTAATTTTAATTTTTAATTAAAATATAAATATAAATTTAAAAATTAAAATACTAAAGAGCATTAATTAATACACCAATAGAGTAGTTATTTATCATTACATACTAAAGTGCATTGATACATGCCCTCAAATATGTCGCATTTATATATTATTATTACAGCAATTTAAAAAATATAAAGGCATTTACTTAATTTTTATACGTTTTTAAATTGGGCATCACTTTATTTACACTAAAAAAAGGTGAATGAAAAGGACATAACCCATCCCTTTAATAATGTATATGCTAATCAACTCAACTATACATCCATATCCACACAGGTTAGCATATTCCTTGTATTAATTGATTAGCAATATTATCAGCTAATGCTATTATTATGATTAATGATCTTTTTATATCACAATAATATCTCTTAAACTCGCATGCATGTGATCTGTAGGAAAGGGAATAAAAGACCAAGCTATGACATCCCATGTTCAGGTTATGATAAATGTTCAGAATCCCTGTTTCCATCAGATCCCACCAGATTCCCAGAGAAATTATTGGGTGCATTTTTTTTTTGTTTGGATGAAAATTTTCTTATATTTAATTTTGCTCCTTCGAAAGTTTTGTCATCTATTATTTAATTTATTTCAAAAATATAATTTTAAATCTTAAATATATTATTCTATTTTAGATATTTGATAGCATTTTTAACTTTTAATTACAATAATAAAACTTTTATTATATTAAATAAGATATTAGTGGATAATTTATTACGACATCTAATTAAGACCATAAGATACTTTTAAGTTGGAATTAAAGTAGATGATTAAATAAAAAAAGTTCTATACATCTGATGTATTTCACTTACACATACTCTTAATCACTATCATATATGTCTCTAAATCTCAATACAGTCCTAGTGATATCAAATAGTAATAAAAGGTGCGTCTAAATGAGATTTATTTTTTTTTAAAAAAAAAAATTGCTAAATGCAATGAAACAGTGACCTATTAGATAGTTAGATGGTTAATTATTTACAAAGCTATAAAATGAAATTAACATGTTACAAGTGGGGCAAAATTTTGCTGTCACCATTTTAGTTCCAAATAGTTTACGCACTTTCTGTTGTAGATGTGATTATGATAGATTTGATGCGCATTTGATAGATCACTCCACCTCTATCATTTTCCACGGTACAATTAATTACTATAATTTAAGTGATTAATAGCAACATAGACAATGACAGCGAAAGAAAATATAATTTTTGATTTACTCCACAGTTATTATCATAGTTGCTCTGATTTTAAAGTTGAAAGATTTGATCTCTCAACTAAACATAAAGCAGGAACTTTTTTGTTTTTGTTTTTGTTTTTTTTTCGGCTTTTCGAATTGGAATAGTACAAATTTAAAAAGAATGATGAGAATTCGAAAGAAAAAACAAAAATACAAAAATATAATTTGTCTTTTTTCTAAGCTGCTCTCACTCCACCCGCTACATTATGCTGAGGTTGCCGCTTCGTCAGCATTAGGTGGGTGCCAAATTGGAGAAACTGTTGCCTGGACCTGGTCTACTATGTCCTTTTTTTTTTTTTTTTTTTTTTTTTAAATGTATTGAAGTAAATTGAACTATAAATTATTTCGATTCAACTTTTCAAAATTTTAATTTTAGTACTCAACTTTATTTGATATTTTTTTCTAATATGAAATATAAATTTATTATTTATTTTAGCGAATTTGTAGGTACTTGAATTATGTATAAAATATAATAATTAAATATGTAAAGATAAACAATAAATTTAAATTTTAAAAGTCAGAGAGTTATTATCTGATTCAAATAAAAAGAAAAAGGTTAGATAGCAAAATTATTTTTTTTAAAAAATTTGATAGTCAAATCAAAATAAATTATAATTTAGATAAATTTTATACATTTCTATTTCTTTTAATTTCTTTCACCACCACCTAATAAATTATAGTTGGTTCAAAATTTTAAATTTTATTATGTTTTTTCATAGTGATAGTAAATTCCAAATCTAAATTATAATATTAAAAATTTAAATTAAATTATTAGTACTAACCGATTAACCCGCCAAGAATGAATTAGAGACGAATTCGTGATAGGTAACCGTCAAAAATAAAATTAAAATTAATTAGTTTAGAATTCTCATTATGACCTGATGAGAAATTATGGTTTGCATTGGTGAATGGTGGACAGGGTCTAAGGAATGATTGATTATTGGGGCAAATTAGGTGGGATTCCTATAAGCCCAAAATGTAAAAGGGTGAGCCCAAAACCAATAATAATTTTGGGCTGTAGGGGAGTGACCACTTGGGTAATAGCGGGAACTTGCAAGTGGGAACGTGCGCAAAATAAAAAAGAGAAGGGCAAACCTGTCACACTCGCCCCCATCTGTCGGTGGTCTCCCACGTAATAAACCAAATCCTCCAGGGCCATTTTCGTAACTCCGCCCCCTCCACTCCAATTCTTCTTCTCTCTTCTCCCCCATTCCCCTCCTCTCCCATCCCATCCCCCGCGTTTTCGAACGCGGCTTCTCTCTCTCTCTCCCTCTCATCTCTCTTCAAAAGCGCTTCGAAACCCCACTCGAAACCCTAAAAATATCATGCTGGGGAAGAAGAAGAAGAAGAAGCGGAAAATTGTGGAGATCGAATTGTGAGAGCGAGAGAGATGAAGGTGGTGAAGGGGACGAATCGGAGGTACGCTTACCGATCGCTTATCCCCACCGCACTCCTGCTGGGGATTCTCTTGCCCTTCGTCTTCATCAGAAGCGCTTTTCTCGCCCTCGAAGCTGAGGCCACTCTTTGCTCATCTATTAGTGAGTTGAAGTTCATCCCCCTCGATCCCTCATTTACTTAATTATTTTATTTTTATTTTGCTCATTTTTGTGATTTTCAATCAAGTTATAATTTATATTTAATTTAATTCAGGTTGCGTGCAATGGACTCGTTTCTTATGGGGAAGCGATCCGTCTCTGGTGAGTCGTTCTAGATTCGAGTTTCCGTGTTGGAAATATTTTCGATTTTTTCTTTTTGGTATGAATTTATCCGTTTTAATTAAATGCAAAATTTTGCGAAGTTATTTACATTTGATTTCTTCTTTTTTTTTTTTGAATTTTACAGTAGTTTACTAAATAGTATTGCTTTATATAATTTTACAAATACATTCTTTGGCAAGAGCTAGATAAGTATATTTTCACTCGTCACTGGAAGTGACGAGTAGAAGTGATGAGTAGGGTATAAGATATACAACTCTAAAAGGGTGAATACTTATATATACCCATTATTAATAGCATATGAACAGATGTGCGGATAGGATGATAACGACTTTTTAAAGTTTAGTAGGTGGTTAGTGAAATGTTACGATTTAAGATGTGGAATTGGTCGAAACGATAGATCTAACGGTAAAATACTTGATAGCTTGATACTATTGATCGTATAGTAGTCAGAGACTCATTTGACGATACATACTCTAGTAGTCCGACTATTATACTATTAATAGCATAAGTATTTGATATTTTGTGCTATCAAAATTTTCTGTCATTAGATATATCCTTGAGATTATTTTAATATCTTAGTCTAATTTTGTACTACATGATAATGTTTTTAAAAGATATATATATATATATATATATATATATATATATATATATATATATATATATAATTAAGAGAAGTTCATGGCGCAATAACTCCACTTACTCCAAAGCGGACTACAATCCAACGAGAGTGACTCACGGGAAATTGTTCGTTCCTTTTCTACTTTTGCTAGGTCAGGAATTGTTGCCTAAACCCGGTGTATCGTGACATTTCGTGCACCCGTTGAGCTGGATTATTTATATTTAAACTATAAGATGCGGTGCATCAATAGTTTGTTTTTACCTAATTTTGGGTGGGTACCAGAAGTGTCTGCAAGTTTTTACTCCATTATATAAGTCATTATTATGTGTAGACCGGGTTCACCACATCACGAATGGTCCATCCAATAATGTGGTGGACCAGGTCCAAGCAACACTTCCTCACTTGTTTCCTATTTTATCCTACCCATTGAATTTGCCATATATATCCTTCACTTTTTTTGTAATATATATATATATATATATATATATGCTATACTTTTATGAGTATGATCGATTTTGTATTCATAAGTTATTTTCGATGATAGAGTTTTCGAATCAATGATCTATATCGTTGAATATGATTTAGAGTATTTGAAACTTCTAGAAACAAAATTTCATAATATTTCAACATCATTTACCTTACGATCAAAAGATTTCAAAATTTATAATTTTTAACGGCTGGTATAGAATGCTTGCTAGTTTAACGGTGTAAAAGAATCGGAATAGTTTGAATTTTTGATAAAAATTTTATTCACTATCTAGATAAAGATCTATGATTCTGATCTTAAATTAAAAAATTTGATCCTCTATTTTTAGGAGGTCATTCGATTTTGACAGTTCATTTTATACTCATTTGATGGACTTTATTATAATTTTAAAAAATTACGAAATTTATTTTTTAGAAGTTTAAAGTGCTCTCGATTACATTCAACGGTATAGATCGTCGATTTGGAAACTCCATCATCAAAAAAATTTATGAGTACGAAAGGGTCTATACTCCATCATTGAACTTGTGCAGCATCGCAACTTTGAATTTTGATCTGTAATTTATTATGAAAATTGAAAAAAAAAATTCATGGGAATTATATTACTGGGCAAGTCAATAACTTTGAAATTTTGAACCCTGGCACAGGATCTTATGAAGGAATTGAGGAGAGCTTGCATGGATGAAACGATAGGAGGAAGTCATATAGATCCTGCATTGTTGGAGGCTGCACCTGAATCATTGGATGATCTGATTGTGGAGATGGGTTCCTCATCCTCCTATGAGCATTTCGATATCAAAATGTTTGTGCTGAAGACCAAGGCCATGGTATCCTGACTTGGAAACATACTATTACTTGAATTTTCTATGAAAGTTGATGTTCGAAAATTTAATTTTGATGTTTATCTCTGCCTATTGCTGAAGTAATAAAAATTATTTGAACATCAAATGTTGCCCTGTAAGTCACTAGCTTGCTAATGTTCAACTTAAGTCTATTATTGCCGTTGATTAGGCCATGAACCTCTTGCTTAATGTAACTTTGTTTCTTGGGTGAAGATTAGTCTGTTTTCTGATGTAAGGAAACTGAAATATATTTGTTTCTGAAGTACATTATTATAAGGTCCTTTTACATAATAATTGTCTCTTCTTATATTCAACGGGAATGTTATCAAATTAATGTACTGTGAAAGTTTTACTCTATCAGGTGATTGTTCTCATTTCAATTATGAAATTTGCATTTTCCTATACCACGTGATTAGTTTTCCTGTTTGAAATTTTATCATATTTATCCTAATGAAATGTGGTCTACACAGCTTCTGAAGATGGACCAGAAGGTACAAACAGCTAAACTTCGTGCTCTGTACTACCAAAGATTGGCTTCAATTGGGATCCCGAAAAGCATGCACTGCCTCAACCTGAGGATGGCAGAAGAATACTCTGTGAATGCAGCTGCCAGATCCTCACTCCCGCCGCCCGAGTACGCCTCTCGCCTGACCAATTCCCTGTACCTTCATATTGCCCTCATAACAGACAATGTCCTCGCAGCTGCTGTTGCTGTCTCTTCCACCTTGAAAAGTTCTGCAAATCCTAGTAAGATAGTCTTCCACATTGTCACAGACAAGAAGACCTACAACTCGATGCATGCATGGTTCGCCCTTCACCCGGCCTTTCCTGCCATTTTGGAGGTCAAGGGCCTTCACCAGTTCGATTGGGCCCCACGTGTGAATACGTTGGTCATGAGAACTGTAGAGGAGATTCATAAGAGCTCATTCAATTTTGATGTCTACAATGGAATTGATAAAGAGTATAGAAGACTGGAAGCTTTAAAACCAAGCACATTTTCAAACTTGAATTATATGAAGATCCATCTTCCAGAGGTAAAGCAGTTAGGTCGTCATTTGACGAACATTATGCTTAATGCTTTTTTGACCTGGCTTCTTGAATAGTCTACTCCGAAAGGCAACAGCTTTTAGAAATTAGGAATTTGATAAATAAAAATTTAAAACTTTTGCTGTTGCGAAAAGTTGAAATGTGTTTTTGGACCTTTAAAATAGAAAGTTTCCACTGTGCCCTCTTGAGACTTTTTCTTTACAAAACTTTAGTGAAAAAATGTCTGAAGCCCAGCTTGGTAATGCATTTTCAAATGCATCCAACTTCATATTTGAAAGGTCCAAAAGTTCAATAGCACTTTCAAATTTCCCTCCATTTATGCTATGAAATTGCAGTGTAATCACATGCTTCTCTGATGGCGCTTGCCGTCGCAATTTTGCAGCATAAACGTAGGGTAGATTGAAAGCGCTTTTGGACTCTTTTGGGTCTTCTAAAGTATAAATTGGGTACTTTTAGAAATGCATAACCAAAGTAGGAGTTGGTGCTTTCGATAAGCACTAGTCAAACATCACTTTTGCAGAAGTTCCAACATGGCTAACCAGGCCCTTAGCTTATGGTAAACTTTAGAGCTGATAAGCTACCAACTTTTCATGTATGTAGCTATTTCCAAAGCTTGATCGAGTGATCGTCCTTGATGATGATGTTGTGGTGCAAAAAAACTTGAATGGGCTGTGGGATCTAAATCTCAAAGGGAATGTCGTTGGTGCAGTTGGCCTACAAGAGAGTGATGGCTTTTGCGGTGAGAGGGAATTTGGTGACTACATGAACTTCTCAAATCCTATTTTATCATCGTCATCATTAGGTATACATAGGAATCAATGTGCATGGTCATGGGGTGTGAATGTCTTCGATCTCAAAGCGTGGAAAAGGACTGACATTACGCAAACCTATCAGTTCTGGCTCAGAAAAGCAAGTTGTTCTTCCCCCTAATAATTTGTATGAGTCCAAAAAGTTTCTAAATTCAAGATTAGTCTTTACTAATTTTTCTTCTTCGTCATGCAGAACCGTGAATCAGAATTTATGCTGTGGCAAATGGGATCTCTACCATCTGCGTTAATCGCTTTCAATGGCCGAGTGCATCATATTGAACCTTCTTGGCATTTGTCCGGGTTAGGGTGGCACAAACCGGACCCTGATCTCATAGAATCCTCAGCAGTCTTACACTTTAGCGGGCCAGGGAAGCCGTGGCTTGAGATCGGAAGTCTGGAGTTACGCCAAATATGGCGAGCCTACCTTAACAGCTCCGACGAGTTCCTAAGAAGCTGTAGAATTGTGGAATGAAGATTGGAGAGATTAGAGACCAGTCGGCGAAAGGTTCTTTTGGCCCTTGGCTATTTACCAAAAGCTATTTAGCGAGCCAAGCATCGTGTTATTTATTTGTGGTAGGTAGATCTAGGAAATTGAGGAGAGGGAAGTAGGTAATAGCCTGCAGTCTCTGCTCAAACTAGCTCTCCAGACTTATTCTGTTGTTAGATGATAACTTGATTGGTGTTGTATATATAAGGAGAGGGCATATATGACCTTCATTTGGGTACTATACACACTAGAATGCCAATTGTACCTTTCTTACGATTTTGCCATATTAAAATCTGCATATATGGCACTCTTTTGTACTAGTCTATATATATATATATATATATATATATATATATGTTATGTATTCTCATACTTGGATTAGTTTTAAAAATGAATAAAACAATCAAGTTTCTGATCTTATTTTACTTGGTCCTTCATTGCTTTTTGGAATGAGTTAAGATGTGATTTCCTTTTGTCACCTGTCATTTTGATTAATTTAGCTTTCTGAGTTGTGAATCATGAAAGACTGGACCAGCTCTAGACTCTTCTCTGTTAAGTCCATGTATCGCTTCCTGCAAGATAGCGGGGAGGTCGACGACCGTTTCAACAAACTTTGGAGCATCAAACTTTTCCTAAAAGTGAAAATCTTCATCTGGCTGGTGCT
The DNA here is from genome assembly GCA_029168755.2 of Tillandsia fasciculata. Taxonomy (NCBI): domain Eukaryota; kingdom Viridiplantae; phylum Streptophyta; class Magnoliopsida; order Poales; family Bromeliaceae; genus Tillandsia; species Tillandsia fasciculata. The sequence continues at coordinate 1,561,743 of CM054936.1, forward strand.
TCGTAGGAGGGTCCTGACTAGGAACGTCCTGCAGAAGAGGAACTGGTCCGGCCCACTTTGCTGCGCTATCTGTCTGGGACCCGAGGAAACAGCGGACCACCTCTTCGTCACCTGTACCTTTGCCAACTCCTTGCTGGAGAGCTTGCTCCCTAATAAACTTGAACTCCGGAGCTGCGCGTCTGTCGACAAGCTTTGGGAGGCGTGCTCCTTCAAAGGGGGAGCCTGGGGCAGAAGGTCTCTAACCACCATCGCGACCACCTGGTGGACGGTCTGGTTGGAAAGAAAACGAAGGGTTTTCGAAGGCAAGAATCGTTGTCCCCGTGTTTCCCTTGCCGAAATCAAACTCAACCGCCCGCACTGGACTCAGTTTTGTACTTTGTAGGTTTTTTTTTTTTTTTTTTTTTTTTTTTTTTTTTTGGGCCCGGTCGCTTCTTCGCTTTACCGGCTGCCCCTATGCTAAATTCATCACCCTCTTGAATAAAGCGGCAGCATGCTGCTTTTCTCCAAAAAAAAAAAAAAAGAAAAAAGATAAGGCCTTACACTCGACATGTTTCCATGTGATGATAAATTAAAACGCGGCATCTTTAATGAAATAAATGATGCATAAATCAATACCAGTCAAATGTGTAATTTGAATGATTCCTTTGATGCCAAAGCTTTAGTTGTTGTTGTGTAATTTGAAGAACGTTTACTTTAGGGACTAATTAATTCTCATCATTTGTATTATGAAATTGTTGACATGTGATACACGATGAGTAGGTTCAATTAATTATGCACCTCTCTTATATCCCAAAATGTCAAAATTATCTCATCACCAAGAATATCAAGATGCTAATTAGGCGGAATGTTATTTCTATCAGTAAACAATTAAGAAAGTGAGACCCAGATAAATAAAAGTCCCTAACGCTTCGTAAGATGGCGAAGATGAACTTCTAATGCAATTTATCTTTTGCTTCTTATACGGGGCATCACTATTTCTCTTTATTTCAGAGGACTATAAAATTTTTATTGTAATAATTAATTAAACATTATAAATTAAGTATTATCCAACATAAAAATATATATTTTTTCAATTTTCTTGTTAGGTGATCTAGGCACCTGGGGTACGTCAACTCAATCAATTAATGCTTCATCAGGTAAACAACTTTGTACTTGTTAAAAAAAATTCCCACATGATTTACTCTTCTTTTGTGTAATTTTGGCATATATATAACTAATTTTCACATGTGGTTAATTCTTCACTTCAACTAGCACCAAATTCATAAAATGACAGGGTCAATAGGCAAAGTACCGCATCTCATGGTCCATATGTAACATTTATGTGCTGCATTACAAATTTCTTCCACCCACTTCGTTCCAGGAAAAATTTTCATCTCCAGGATTGGCATAATTTTATTATCCACCTTCTAAACACGTCGAAAATTTTTGGTGAAAGAATAATTTAAAGTCTCAACCAATATGAATTTTATATGACTGCGTGACATATTAACTAAAATTTATATAATTCAAAAATTAAGTATATACGCTTGGATTCGTAAGAATATATCTCTTTAAAAATCGTTTTGCTTGAAACTAGTTTTAATAAGCAAATGCTAGAAGAAAAAAAGCATTGGTCCTACGAATTGAATTAACCCACAAATTAAGCTAGAACAAGATTTAACATAACATTTACTACATTTTCATCAAATCTTGCAAGAAATTACTGAATTTAAAAACCACAAAAGTCCCATATTTATTGAAGTATTCAACTTTTTCACTCATCTCTTATTTTTATTTGAAGAGATATATATTTATGTACATGTTACCAATTCCTTCACGCATCATCCTACGTACAATACATTCATGCTAAAAGGCAATTTTAGACTAATCAATTTGCTACAATGAGCTGAATCAATATTCCAAACACCTATGAATTAATTTTTTTTTAAAAAAAAAAGAAGAAAAAAACTGACCTCAAAACAAATAAATTAATTCCTTGGATCAATTTTCTTATCCTAATGCTATCTCTCAATGTATCCGGTCATCCGAAGAACACAATTCCTAAACCGAAAGAGGTCGCGCCCCTTGAGCGTCCTCCCATTTCCGGTGCACACCGAGCTCGCAACGTTATCGGAGAACCTCCGCGCGATCACAATGTGCGGCGGGACCGTCCCTTCTCCGTCTTCATCCACGTCACCAGCGAAACCAATTTCATAACAACTTGAGGCTTTAGAAAATGATGATGATGCGGTAGCTGAATCGTTAGGCTCTTCAGAAGAAGGGACTACTGTGATGGGAGCTGATGCGGTGCGTCGAACTCGGAGAAGCTGCGTGGGCGCACCGTCGACGTCGACGACGCGATCTTCGCTGCCGACACGATCGGGCCACAATACGTCGGCCTCCGCGAGCTCTTCCATCGAGAGGTGATCTCAATGTTTTCAAGGATTTGGGGAGGGGGATTTTATATAGACTTGTGGTTTGTTATATGAGACTTGTCAAATGTACGGAACCACACGAGTCGTAGTGACCACACTTCCGAGCCAACATAGCGTCATCATCTCGTTACTACAAACCCAAAAAAGTGGAAAATTGGAGCTAAGGTTTGTAGCCAGCCAATCATGTGATGCCACGTGGGTTCCCAATGTCATAATAAGCATGTGGACTTTTCCTTATTAGAGAATTGTTTAAGTGGGGGGATTTTTTACGTGTTGATTCCCAAATATATATACAAAATGAAGAGAAAAAAAAAATGAAGCTTCTCTAGGGAGGTTGCTTGGAAAGTGGGTATCTTTCTGGATTTAGTGGAGAATTATTAATTTGGACTTGTAAATCCTTAAGGAGATTGGTAATGTTTGTCTTAATTATGATGTTAAATCCTAGAAGATATATTTCAGTTGCTTAGAACACAAAAATGTTTGGAATTAGTCTTACACTTCCGCACATATATGCACATTTGTAATATTTTAATAATTTTTAATATTTTGTATTAAAATTATTTAAATTGTTATTATTTAATCTGGTTGGATAGTTGTAGAAGGTGTTAGAAAAATAGTAAAATTATTATATACTAGTGAAAATACCCACGCGTTGCGGCGGGTGATATTGCTGAATTAATCAATCAAATTCAATAAAACTGATAAAAAATTTAATAAGTTAAGAATCCTACTATGGATATATCAAACACATCATAAAGTAACAAATTCCTACTAAATCATCCAAATATATAATAAAAATTACTTCTCCTCAGCAAACATCGTGAAAGTGTCAAAAATTCTATCGAACGTAGGATTTACATATAAAAATATAGAAATCGAAAATACAGAACGACAATGAGGGGATCAGAGGGGAAATCATTATGAAGGTGTTGAACTCGACGACGACGAAGAAGGGGTAATTGGATACGGTATCGGCAAAGTTAGAGGCGTTGAGGGCAAGCACCGAAGAGGATTTTGCCTACTCCGCCGTCGCTAGAATTAGATTCGATATTTAACATAATAATAACATAATTGAGAGGGAAAAAAAAAGAAGAAAATAATATAAAGAAAGAAAGATGCGAAGAAAAGAGCGGCGTAAAAATAAAAATAATATTCTCGGGTTGCTTTGTTTTTCTGAATTCATAACTTATGTATTCTAAATTTTTTAAATCATCATTTTGATTTTCAATTAATAAGAGAGATGGGGATAGATGAATGGACTCAAGGCTTGAGAAAGAGAGAGAGGAATATGAGGGGACGAGATGGGGAGAGAAAATAAATGCACCTTTCGTGACTAAAAAAAATCAAAAAGTTAAATTTTATCATGTTAGCTAAAGTATATCAAAAATTAATATATAATAATAATAATAATAATAATAATAATAATAATAATAATAACAACAACACGGAGGAGGCTTGAGAAAAAGATAGAGGAGAATATGAGGGGAGGGGGCGGAGAGAGAGAATAGGCGGATCTTCGTGACTAAAAATAATCAAAAAAAATTTAAAAAATAAGACTTTGCCATGCCAGTATATCGGAAATTAATATATAGTTTATAAATGTATAGATTTTTATTTTCACACTAGAATGAAATTATTAATAGTCTATTAATAAAAATATACTAGCTATGAACAATCTTCTGTTCCAAATAATAAACTTATCATTCCAAACATAAAATATATAATATTTTTGAAATATTACAAATCTCAAACTTAATGCCCTTAATTGAACTCTGGCTCTGAAATTACAGTAATATCTTCGCATTCTTGAATATTTTGCAGTAATCAAGCAAATAAGAATTTAGGTCATTAAATCACGAATATAAAAATTAAACTCTTACAAATATTAGAAGTTGTATATTTAGAACTTTAAGACCTTAATTATTTGGATATCAGAATAATAAACTCAATAAACTAGCTCTTTCGGTGTGATTTTTTTTTTTATATATACTTAGAATTAAAGAGTTTGATTATTGTTCTTAGAAAGCTCTTAATCTTTATGATTTAATTAGCAAAATGTCATATTTTATTTATTATATAATTTATTTTATTATGAAAAAATAATTTGACAACCGAATATATTATTTCATTATAAATATTCAATCATATTCTTATCTATCAAACACTATAAAATTTTTAAAATAAATTAAAAATATAAATCAAATATAAAATTCAAATAGTATATAAATGAACATCATGGCCCACGCAATCCCATCCATGGATTCTTTGCATTTCAATGATTGGGCAACAAGTTGTTCAAAGAAATTAAGATGGCGACATTTAGCGAGAGTACCGCTGCACGCATACAAAGAAATGACGACTATCAAATAAATTATTTTATTACAAAAAAATAATTTAAGAACAGTATACACTATTCAATTATAAATATTTGATTTTATTTTTATTTATCAAATACTATAATTTTTTAAAAATAAATTAAATTTTGTATGTAAATAAATATTATGGCCGACACAATCCATCCGTAGATTCGCTCTTCAGTGATTGGCTTAGCGACACTTAGCACGTGCGGCACAACCTGCCGTGTCCAACGGCTCTTGCGACGCGTACGAAGAAGCGCCGCTAATATTACCCTTTACCCGCTCAAAGTTTCAATTAATTGTTTTCTCAAGCAACTGGGGACACTAAAAATTGTGCACAGAATATGCCAAGCAAAGTGTACGTGCACGCCTTGATTAGCAAATTGTTGGCGGATCCAGGTCTCTTTTGGGCCGGATTCAATTTGCATAGCCCGACCCGGATTGGCCCGAAAATATACCGAAAAAAGTTACTGTTTTCTGAGACATTAATTACAAGTGCTCCACATCTTTTTTTTATAATAAATTTTCAATTCATAAATAAATAATCTCTCCGTGAACACAAAATCATACATATACATATATATATATATATATATATATATATATATATATATATATATATATATATATATATAAATTATTCACGCTGTTTTAAAATTCGTGACACGCGATCATTCGTTCAGGTATCCCCTCTTATGGGAGGGAATTTTAGCTCTACGCCTCGAGGAATCCAGTCATGCGGAGCACGGAATTGCGCACGTGCCTAAGATCGCGGCCCTTGAGCGTCCTCCCCTGGCCGGAGCACACCGAGAAGGCCATGTTCCCCACCGCCCTTCCGCGCAGCTCGATCATCATGTGCGGCGGCACCATCTCATCGGTCGACCCCGCTTCATCCTCCTCTCCTGATCCCCGCACGCTCCGTTCCGCCGTGCTGTGCCGTATGTCCATCGGACGCGTGCATTGGCAATAACTCGTGCCTCGCACCTCCGACGACATCGAATTGCGCGGCTCACCGATCGTGCGGTCTTCGTCGTTCGGCCACATCACTTCGGACTCTTGGAGCTCTTCCATTGTAAATTAAGCTACTTCAGCTTCTATTTGAGAAGTGTAGAAAGGTTTGCTATGAGTTTGATTTTATAGTCAAAAAATAGCTGTGGTATGAAGCACAAAATATTAAATAAATTACGTGGCCCAATCTTAGCATGCCACGCGTCGTCTAATCCATGGCCGAAGGAAATGGAACAGAGTGAACTCAACGGTTGCTAAAATAATTAAAATAGTCACCTAGAATTATCATAATCATGTGGCATATATATTATATACATAGATAATAAGTCAATGATTAGTAATCAACAAATGGAATAACTTATGGATTTGGGATTAATTACCAATAATGGAAATTTGTGGGCTTTTTTGTGGTTGGTACAAATGTCAACAGGGAGAACCGTGAGGGTCATAATCACTTGCTGAGCAATGACGAGCCCACACGTGTCGTGCGCAAAGATGCATTTTTTGTTAAATGGTTTTTCTTTTTAAGAAAGAAAAGCACAAAAAAAAAAAAAAAGAAAGAGGATGAAGGAACTTAAGTTGGGTCGCAGTCATAGTTGCAAATTTTGGATGATTAGGACTTTTTGCTTCTTTGCTTAATGGGGCCAGCTAATGATCTTAAAACTTATCCTATAGTTTTCTTGCAGTTCTTGGTGTTGCGCTTACGTGGTCACGCGGTGCTTTTCATTTGCAAAATGCACCGTAGCTGAGGATGCTGCAAATGTATTCTAGTTGGTGAAGCTTTCGTTCAGATATGCTTCAAATGAGACAGTAAATATTAAAAAGTAAATGAATTTAGAATAGAAAACGAGACGATTTTTCTAATCCAAAATGGATCTAGGATAGAAAATAAAAAAAATGTTGATTCGCTCGGAATCAGTCTTGAAATCAGTTTATATTATTTTTTAAAAATAATATATTTATATATAAAAAAAATAATTATAAAATTTGTTATCTATTACTATAAGTTTTTGATCTAGTCACGGACTCAATAGAGATGACGAAATTTTTATAATTGGTACGGATCAATTTGTATTTTTATTCATAGTGCTGTGGTCAAAATGACCGACCAAAATACTATTTGAAAAATAATTTTTTTTTATCTATAAATTATTATTATATTACTATTCTGTTTGACTTATACGTATAAATTTTTTAAATATAATTGTAAGTAAAAACTTAAGTTTTTACATTTTTATTTTTTATTTATTTTACTATTTAATATTTTTTCTTAAACATTATACCATATTTTTACATCCTTCAAATATAAAAATTAAACTGAACAAAAAGATGATGCATGCGAAGAAGACAAATAGTTGTACCAAATCACGCGCTTTGATGTCTCAAAAGCAGAGCCAAAGTGGAGCCATCAATAATGGACATCTTTAATTAATGGACATCTTTAATTGTCTCTCTCTCACACTCAGTCACTCACGCGCAAGTTACATAGCTCTCTTTCATTTGCTCTACGTGTCGAAAATGAACGAATATGGGTGTTTTTCGTTGGCAGTAAAATACATTCAAAATTATATTTTAATTAAAAATTTTATATTCTTTTGTGTGTTTGTTTAATCATAAAATTATTTTCAAAAAATTAATTTTATGGATTTGAAAAAAGTAGAATGTTTTTGTTTTTTACCGTAAAATTTATTTTCAGTCAATTTATGACGAAAAAATAAAAATCAAGTTTCTTAAAGTTTTTGTTATTCAATTTTTCTTTTATAAAACCAAATAAATATAAATTTTTCTTTAAAAAAGAAGATCAAACGTAACAAAAAAAAATTCACAAAAAATTATTTTTTATAATTTTATGTACAATCAAACAACTTCCAAAATAAACTTTCATGACAGACCAAAACAAAAAATGATACAAAAAAGTCTCATTAAGATATTTTTCTTTCTTTTCAGATGTGTTATAATGATTGGACTACGAGCGGTAGAGAACATTTCAAGCTTTGACAAAATAATAGAGATGCTTAATTATATTCTTTACCACAGATAGTAACATTTGATTTTGAAATTTTCTAGAATCTGCAACAAGTTGCGGCAGAATTTTATTAATATTTCATGTGGATATCCAAGCATTTGAAATTTGGAATTATTATTCGTCTTAATTATCCTAAAAAAAATCTAATTTAAAATTACATTTAGCATTTAAATTTGAGACTTTTGCAATTTTATATAAGACTAATTAATTAAAGAAAATAAAAATAAATAATATACAAGAAAAAAAAAAAAATCAGGCGAGAGAAATTACAACGGGGCTCCTAACAAAGTGGACCCCATCGCTCCACGTATACGAGCCTGCCACGTATTCTCCATTACCCTTTTCGTGGGCTTTAAACTTGATCAAAAAACTCTTCTTTTGGCCCACCCTTTTAAAGCCCAAAGTTTTGGGCCTAATTTTAACCGAAACACCGATGGGCTCAACAACGGTGACACAGTATTGGGCCTTGCTTTGGCCCACGTTGGTGACCGTCCTACGGACAGTGACGGTGACGGTGGTGCTGAGGTCGGCGACTGCGACGGAAGGATGGTTGAGATTGGACGGGGATGGCGGGCTTTTTGGGCACTCGAATGATGGGTCAAATTGGAGGCCCGCGGTGGCGCATCCGAAGAGTAGGTAGTCTTCGTAGGAAGCGTCGTAAATGAGGCCCGGGTCTGCCGCATGATTGGGCCGAATGTGGCCCGATCCGTACTCCATGGGCCCGGCCAATGCTCCGGCCGTATTCATTATTGGGCCTCCGTCGGCATCATTTACGGTAGCTGAAAATGATTTCCGTGAAAGCCCAAAAGTTCATTGTTAAAGTATAAAATTTTAGGATATTTATATGTAAATTGATCATTTCGAAAAAAGATAGTGTGATTCATGCAAAATTTTACATACTGAATAGATATTCGAATCACGGTGCATGGTTGTTGGATCAACAGGCTTGCACTATACCTTATAGTGTGATTCGGAACACCGATTCGGCATGCCAAATTGGGCATAACTAGACTTGTTCTTCTGGAAATAGTACACTACCAGTGGTCATCATAGCAGATCTAATAGCAGCGGAGCTCCAGTGAGGGTATAAGGATTTGAGAAGGGCTGCAGTAGCAGATACATGAGGGCACGACATCGATGTCCCCGAAATAATGTTAAATTTAACTCTCCGGTGATCGTCCTCGAGCTTCGTAGGTGAGGATGCTTCGCTCCAAGCTGCCAATATATTCAACCCCGGAGCCGTAATATCGGGCTACGACATTACCAACAAGCGTCAAGTATTAAAATTCCGCAAAGTTTCAGTGAGAATACTATGCTGCGAAGTGAGATAGTAATTACCTTGAGAAGATTGGGTTCGAGACTGTTGGGCCCGCGAGAAGAGAACTGAGCCATGACGGGCGAAGGCCTAACATCTAAAACAGTATGTACCCGACCGATGGTGGCGGTCGGGCTCCGGCTTGAGCTGACGTAGTAGAGAATGGCGATGGTGCTGTTTGCTGACACGGCTGTTCCCGGTAGGATGAGGGAGTCGACGGGGACCTCATTCCCGTAAGCCAAAGGATTGCCTAGTATAATGGCCGCCCCGCCGGCCCTTTTTACCTCCAGTGCCTTGGCCACCCGCAGGCCGCTTCCTCGCAGGCACACGACTATCTTGCCCCTCGCCTTTTGGGGGGACAGAGAATTGGGCAGACATTGCCTGCAAATAGCTTCCCAGATTTAGAAACATTTACACAATGCTAGTAGCTAAACATGTTTTTTTTGAGAGAAATGTAGCATGTTACCCGCTTCGTTTATTTTTAAAATAAACTTAGCTGGAAATGTGAAGTAATTAAGCTTCGAACTCGGGTCACGAGTATCAACCACCAAGCTCTTTGCCACTTGTACTAGGGACGGTTGATTTAGTAGCTAAACATGTTGCAGTGCTACAATATATATATATATATATATATATATATATATATATATATATATATATATATCTGAAAAGAATGTTACATGATTGAATAAAGTCTTTTTGCAATCCAGAGTTTGATTCCTAACACCTTTGTGGCATTTCAATTAAATCCAGCTTCCTGTAATCTCTATCTATATTAAGTAATAAACTTTATGGATTAATTTGAAAGAGAATTTTATACCCTGAAACATTAACGGGAGTCCCGGGAACAACAGCGTCCCCAGCATAGATCAAAGGATAGAGTTTCTTTTTCTTCAACTGGTACGGCGTAATTGTTTGACCCTGATCAATGTTAGAAGCATTAATTAATATTATCTCTAATTCGATCTACATATCATCTCCAATTTATGAATTGTGCCGTAATTTGACTGCATTAATTATTGAATTTATTATTTTTAAAAAGAGAAAAAAAATAATAATTGGCATGCCGATTCTTTAGAAGAGATGGATATAGAAATGAGTAGGAAGTGAAAGATGGAAATTATATCTACAATAATCATGCAAGTAATTTCGTACAAATTAGGGAATGTTCAATTTTACCGTGATCACCATCCCACTGCCGAGCGTGACCGGCGAACGGAAGGCCCGGTCGATGCTGCTGGCTCCGACGGTGATCACCCACGGGGCGAGGTTCGACGCGGTGGCCGGCGCGGGCCCGTCGTTCCCGGCGCTGCAGGCGACGACGACGCCGCGGCGCGCCGCGTGCAGCGCCCCGATGGCGATGGCGTCCCTGTCGAGGCGGGGCTTGGCGCCGACGGACCCGATGGAGACGCTGAGCACGGCGACGCCGTCTCCGATGGCGTCGTCGATGGCTGCGAGCATGTCGGCGTCGAAGCAGGTGTTCTCGAGGTTGGGGTTGGGGCCGGGGATGGGCCAGCAGACCTTGTAGGCGGCGAGGAGGGCGAGGGGGGCGCCGCCGGACGCGGGGGGCCCGCCGGCGAAGCCTCCGAGGGCGGCTGCATTGGGGACGGGGCGGCCGGCCGCGGTGGAGGCGGTGTGGGTGCCGTGGCCGTCGTGGTCGCGGGGTGAGCGGTAGGCGTACGTGATGTTCAGCGCGCCGTAGTAGGCCTCGTACGCCTTCAGGTAGTATCGCGCTCCGATCATCTTCCTGTTCATTGTTAGTCGTTACTTGTTGGTTGTTTCGCGTGTAGTAAAGTTATAGTATGCGATATTCGAAATTAGAACCGATTAATTCTTTGTGAAAATTATAAAAAAGAATCGCTATGATTCTGCCTCTCAGTCTCAAATATATTTTGACACTCATTTCCTATCAAGTTATTAATCTTTTTGATAATACAGTAGTAAAGCCCAACCGTGAGACAATCTCATTCTCTCTCTCTCTTTTTCTTTTTTTTTTTTTTTTTTTTTTTTTAAGAGCTTTTATATATAATATATGGTAATTGATTTCATTAACAGCAAATAATTTTTTTTAATATTTATTTTTAAAGTTTTTGAGATGAAGATAGCATGCTAATAGTTTCGTCCATTTTTTTTAGAAATAATCTAAATTAGAGATGTGAAGCATGTTTTTAATTTAGGAGGTTGTGTTTCAATCATCAAATTCTTATGAGTATAATTTTTTTTATATTCATAACTTTTTCGCTTTTGGATGAAAAAATATACGGTTAGAATGATAGTGGTACCTCTAGGGTTTACTAGATTGTTGGTAAAATAGTATAAATCTTAGGAACTACTATAATTCTAACCGTACTTTTCTTCATCCAAAGAATAAAAACCTATGAGTATGAAAAAATTTTACTCATAACATTATAGTAACCCAACCCTATATATATATATATATATATATATATATATATATATTATTATTATTATTATTATTATTATTTGAAATCTTCATAAATCATAATTTGTCAAAAAAAAAAAAAAAAAAAAAAAAAATTGAAGCGAAAAATAAGATTGATTTGGGCCAGGTTTGGGCCCATATTGAAATTGTTGAAGTGATGAAGAAAAAGTCCAAGGCCGGCCTGCCCAGGCCACATCCGGGCCTACATAACAATTCCTTCGCAAAATCGAAAAGCCGTTCAAATTGTTTCGGTTCGTTCCGGAGTATGACTGAGAGTTTACAAAACTAACCCACTTAGCTTGAAGAGCTGATTAACGCCCAGCAGCCGCAAAAATTTCAAAGCATTTTAGAGCTTCACTCTTTCTAAGCTTTTCACGGGGCCACAAGTGCCGCACGACATAAATAGTATACTTATGTGTTCTCTCGTTTGAGGAATTAATTGGAAGATATTTATACTCCTCTCATTTATTTATACATGTTTCGAGAGTGGTGCATGTGCAAAAAGATATGATTTGGTTTGATATATATATATATATATATATATATATATATATATATATGAAAAACAAAGCCTAACTTTTTGAGAAGGGTAAGCCACATCAATACTAACACGAAATATAAGTTACGACATGACTCAGAAATGACGACCGAATTGCTTTTAAAAAATTAAGATACAAACACAATATGAATATAAATAATAAAATATAATAATATATATTTATTATATATAAAATAAAAATTTTAATAAAATATTATTATATTTTTCATACGAATAAAAATTAATATTAATAATTTTTTTAATGATAATTCATATATATATATATATATATATATATATATATATATATATATATATATAAAAAATTATAATTATTATATATAATTTATTTATATTGTTCAAAAAATATTTATATATATTCATAAAAAAATTAAAATATTTATTATCTTTATTATATATATATAAATAAAATAAAAATAAAAAATATATATAATTTTTTAATTATATATGTTATGAATCAGTATTAAACATGCATGTGTTTAAAAAATATCCACAACAGATTTTAGTTTGATATGAACATAGATGAACACACACGCGTTATAAAAATGTCCGTGACAGTGTAAGAAAAGGTCACGAGATTCCAGGCATGGAGTTTTTTTTGTCTCCCACCGGGCGAAGAAGCCGATCCAAACATAACAACAGGTCGAGCTGATCAGTACATTTTGTTTGGACGTGCCAAGTTGTCGGGACTACAGTCCCAACAACGTTGAAAGTTGTTTCCCGCACCCGGTGCATGCATCTATCATTCACCGTATTTCATATATATTTACACTCTGGAATCGAGGTAGAGAATATATATAGATAGATGTGTGGTGTAGGAATGCACAAATACGGCTGGTGCAAGAAAGAATATTTGGAGGCTGCGAAATTCAGAGGGTAGAAGACAAACGACACTGAGAGGTGGGGCTTCGAGGACCTGAGCCTAGCTCTCTCCTTAAGCTAGATAATCATGCAGGCCGCACTAAAAAAAAAAAATTAATATTTAAAAATATTTATTTATATATATAATAATATTTAAAAGTATTTTAATATAGTCTAGTTTCGCATTTGAAAAAATTGATTAAAATATTAACAAATTATGAGTGACTACGTATATACCAACGTTTATACCAAGCGTCGGTACTGACGCTTTAAAATGTTAGAATTTTTAAAAAATTTGACGTTCTACGTCTACAACAAAATTAGGCTATAGCGACACTTTTAAGTGTTTCTAAAATTTAAAAAAAGTGTCGCTGGCAAAAATACCAACACTTATTGTAAGTGTTGCTATATGTGCCGTCGCTGGGGTGTATAGTGACACATTTTTGTAATGTGTCCTAAAAATGTGTCCCTATAACTTAATTTTGGATATAGATGGAATATAGATAGAACACCTATATAAAGTGTCACAAACATATGTTCCTATAACCTAATTTTATTGTAGTGTATAACGTCGAAAAATTAAAAATAATAATAAAAATTATTATTTAATTAATTAATTTAATATAACAAATAATTTATATGACGAAGTTTTTTGAAACGTTGATATTCTCAATATTGTAGGAATATTTAGAGACGCTTATCCCAATCGTCGTCTAAAAAGAGTCCTTATATTATTATTATTTTTTTGTAGTGCCAAGAAGCAAGGTTTCATGTGTACTATGTATCACGTATATTTTTATAAGTCTCGCGTGCTAGTGTCGAATTCATAATTCATATACGATGTGGATATTTTTTGAACTTGCGTTCAATATTGATTCATAACACATACAATTTAAAAAAATAATAATTATATATATAATGTAAGATGATAAGTATTTTAGTTTTTTTTGATAAATATATATAAATATTTTTTGAACAAAATAATTTATGTAGGGTGAAGATTTTTTTTAAAAAATATATAAAGCTATTAATAAAAAATTTTATAAATTTTTATTCGTATATATAATATAATAATATTTTACTAAAATTTATATTATATATATAATATATATTATTATATTTTATTATGTCGTATTCGTGTTCTAATTTTTGAAAAGTACCGAGTCGTCATGTTTGAATCGTCTCATATCAGTATCCATAACGCTTAACATGTATATCAACTCATTAATTGTAGTGAATATATTTTTAGAATATATATAACAAGAAGATATTTAGTCATTATCATTAGAAATGGTTTAGCATATGCATCCTCTACCAGGGATACAAATTCAATAGGAGTTCTCCAACGAAGACTCGTTGAAGAGTTTTTTATTCGTTATTATGTATTAGTTTTGTTTCTATCTAAAAATTTGTTGGTGTTTTTTAATACTAAAACTAAAGTAAAAAATTTCAACAGAAAGCTCTCTAACAAAGCTTTATTCGGAAGCTTTTAATTTATTATTATATGTCAATTTTGTCTCTATTCAAATATTATAATTATTTTAAATTATTTTTTAAGGTTCTAGCTAGTATCACAAAACACCTAAAGAATTGTTGAATAAAAATAAAACTAAACGTGACAGCGAATCGAAAACTCCTCAAAACTTTATTTGGGAGCTCTCCATTAAAATTTTATCCCTCTGCTAGAAGGTCCAAAAAAGCCAATAAAAAGAACTTATTTCAAATGTTATATCCATAACTATAAGAGGTAAGAGACTATATCATTGCACTTTTTTTTATTTCTACGCTCACACGCAGGCTCAAACTTGGAATAAGTTCATTCCAAACGCTATAAATTGTTATATATTCCGATTAGTAACTAACTGACCTGTGGTTGGTCATGTGATTTTGTTCATTGTGCTCGACCATTATTTTTGCATGGCTCAAATCCAAATCCATCATATCGTGTGATTCCTTAATTACTATATTATATCAATCTTTTGAGTAACAATTACAGCATGCATGGTGAACCTATATATAAAACCAACCTTTCATGCTAATGGCATAGAATTAATATATAGTAAGGGAATTTTCAAATAAAAGGCATAGAATATATATAGTGAGAGAGAAAATTAAAGAAATGTGGTTATAATTACTTACTTGTTGCAATTTGAAGAATTAAATGAGTCTCCTTCTTGACAAATACCTTTCCATTGTTTAGGAATTGGTCCTATTCCTTCATCACTGAAGCTTTTGGACTCGGGCCAAATACCTATGAAACCAAACAATATTAACAAAATTAATATAATAGTCAACTATATTATATTGCTTAAAACACAATAAAAAGGGTTAATTTCACTATACCTTCGTACCTTGACTCTTGTACTTTAGGAACTAAGCCTACCACTACATGTCCAAATAATATAAAAAAAAAAATTGTCCTCTATTCTTTAAAAGTGAACTTAAAGTTCCCTAAACTTTTGATAATGTGTCAAATTAATTTATTCATTCATTTATTTGATGTTTAGTTTATTGATAAGAGAGTTGGTGACAGGAAGTTTCTGCTCATCTGAAAATATATTTTTTATTAAAATAATTTTTTTAAAACAAAGTTTTATCATTCGTTTTCTTAAATAGCAAGTTCTAGTTTGTATCTCTAATGCATATGTGGGTTCAAAAATTACTCATCAGTAAAATTAATGACTGTTTCGTTACTATTGCTAAGTTCATCACGCTTAATGAACAAAGCAGATAACTAACTCGTTATCTTTATCTCAGGAAAAAAAAAAAAAGAGAAATAAGTTTAGCGACCACGACAATTCGTTTTGAAAGAATTAGCTGCTGCAAAGTGAGAGTTTAATTTATAAAAGGTTGGGAGCTGCAAATATTAATGCATGCAATTAAGCCAAAATTTAATAAAACATTACTAGTAGCTAGAAAACAAGATAATTGAGATTGCAACATGTGAAAAAATTATTGGCGATACGCTAACCAGAATCCAACATGCCAATGATAACATCTTTCCCATCCTTTGCTTTGGATCGTAGCGAATTAATCTCTTGTCCTTTCAACCCTTCTTCGTGCCCAATGAACTCCCATGACCTTGTAGTGTGTGGTGACCACCTCCCTTCACTTGGAAATGTAGACACCACTTCCCCCATGGCTATTCCATCAAGAAAGAAAGAAAAAAATACATACATTTACAAGATAATTAATTGCCAAAAAAACACACAAATACAAATGATATATATATATATATATATATATATATATATATATATATATATATATATATATATATATATATATATAATTTAAGTTTTCAAAGAAATATTGAACTGTTGTTTCACATGATGTCCAAAATCCAAATTCAAGCCTTCGAGTTCGAACTTTACCGTACTCCTACTGCAGTGAGTATTATAAATGAGTTTAAAGCTCTTAAGAGAAAAAGAGAGTGAAAATATTTTATTCTATTAAAATATATTTTATTGAAAAATATTATTGTAACCAATAGTTATTGGTTACGATAATATTTATTATTTAAAAAAATGGATTTCAAGTAGTGAGAGTTTATGTATTCTGAACTGTACCCGATAGCTCCGCAGCTTCTTCTTTAGAGAGCACTGCGGCGAATCCATTGATGCTGTTCTTGTAGCTATATAAAAGAGATTGCTGTGCTTCCTCCTCACTAAATAACCAGTAAACAAAGAGAAAATATAAATTAAAGAGATCCACTAAAAACTTATATAATAATTAGGAACTAAATAATCATAAAAAATATTTATAGATGATGATACAATTAATTAATATGTACCTGTTTTTGACAGAGAGGAGAAGTGAATGGTGATCCTCCAGGATTTCTTCAGTGTTTTTGGTTCCACTGTGTTCTCCCAAGTATACTATATAACCCTATTCAAAAAAATATGTCCTAATAAGTAACTCTTTGTTCTCATAAACAATTAATAAGATTAATTACAGAAAATGCAAAGTTAAAATAACAATTAAAGGGTATGTAATTAACAAACCTGTCCTTTTTTGTTGTGTGAGAGAGAACTTGGGATGAGTTGGAGGAGGAAGAAAAGAAGAAGAGGGGGTGTTAATGGTGATGCTTTTCTCATCTTCTATTGTGTGCTTGTTAATCCTCTTTTCCTTTGCTACTATTTATATATACATATATACATAAACATACATAGAGATATATATATATATATATAGCTAGTGGGGACCCAAAAGTACTGTAGAAGTAGAAAAGTATGCGTTGTTTGATGAGATCGCCTTTGTACATCTTTTTCATTTTCCATCAAATGAGGAAGAGAATCCTTTTTCTGTTCATGCTTGAAGATATTTTTTTAGGATATAATTAAAGTAATAAATCAGCTAGGGTTGCTATTTTTATAAAATACAGTAGATGAGTAACTATTGTTCACATGATAGTAAGTCACATTTCTTATGAATTTCTACTTTTAAAATATTGAATTATTTAGTAGTTATCATGCATACAATTAATGCCAGCCCATACATTATATTTTTAAAAATTTTTATAGCATATCTTATTTTGAGAATACAAATTTTTTATTGTTAACTATATTTATTTGTCTCATATTGAATTAAAAATAGAATTATGTAATTTATCTAATATGAGAAGTCTCATTTCTTTGCTAATAAATTCAAACCAAGTATTTTAAATTTTGTTAGGAGAGCGAAAGGTAACATGCATGTTATTCAATTAGTTTATTCTTAAAGAAAATAAATTTAGTTATTTTGTCACTAATGCTAGAAACGGACATAATCAAGCAATTTTTTCAATGATTCTTTTTATGGAAAGTTGAACGGTGCATTGAGATACAAATTCATTATTTCATTAATGAAAAAATTAATTGGGTTGATTCAAGGAACTCTCTTTCTCTATATTTACTTAGCAAGCATTTCCTTAAATGGGGTAATATTCCCTTCTAAAATTGGTAAATAAATGCTGCAATAATTTCTAGGGAATCTTACTATATATCCTCTGAATGTGCTATAACCACATTTTAAAAAATAAATTAAAATAAAATAGAATAAAATAAAAATAGTAGGAGATTAATTGGTCCTTAATTTTCACAAATTCATACAACTAGTAGGTGAACATAAACATAGGACCAAAGTGCTCACTGGGCATAATTAAGGCGCACGCCGAAGTTACACACAATGTTTTATTTTAGACCTGATGATGACTCCCACTACACTTATTTGTCAGATTTATATCCAATTTTATTGTGAATAGAAGTTCATATATACTTCTGCAGCAACTTCTTATATATTCATCTATAGAGAAAAAAAAAGAAAGAAAAAGAGAAGAAGAAGAAGAAGCACTCATTTATACGTTCACCATGAATTAGGATCCGCTTGAAATTGTAGGAATTGTGCTTTACGTACGCGAATAAGTATAATGATAAGATGGAATTCCATCTGGTTCTATAAAATTAAGTTATCGCTTTGTGTAGATTGCAGTAATCTAGTTACGATATAATATTTGCTATTTCGACAAAAAATTTATCAAAAAGCATGTATATCTATATATATATACTTTTACCTGAAATACTTTGTCTAACAAAATGATAGACAGTCTTCGATATCAAAGGAGCAATAAACAAATTTTCGATGTTGAAGACCACCTTATGGATGGCCCATCTCACTTTTCTTAAGATCTTTGGAGATGCATTACTACATATAAAATCTAACTAGGTCACTATATATAGTATTCAAACTTTGCACACTAATGAAACTAATCATATGGCTCGAAATACTGTAGAGCGTGAATTATTACTCACAACATTGGACGTGCTCATAAAATAGATGATATGGGTCAAGGTTAAATATATATATATATATATATGAAGCTCATGATGAACTCAGTAACAATTGAAATTCAGTAACATTTGTAGATGCATGTGTTGCGTAGGCGTGAATTATTACTACCATTGAAACTCAGTAACACTCAGATGCATGTATTGCGTACTACGTGCGGGGGTACGTAGTACTTTCCATTTTCTATGATGTATTTGCCCCTTTTTTTTATTTTAATTTATTTTATTTTATTTGAGTTGAGTGCTTGATTGTGTACGTGCATGGACCATCATCCAATTTGACGGTGCCCTTCGAGGCAAGGCAACATTTGCAGCACTACCTAGCTAGCTCACCTCTTCACACGTCTCTTAAAGCATCCCACATTCAACTCCTGTTGTTGCTATCTTAATTTGCTTTTTGTCCTGCATTGTGCACGCTTGTAAAGCTTTGATCAGAGCTTGCTGATCAGAAGCCATGTGATGCAAAAGTAATGCTCAGTTTACGTCTCTGGAATCGATATTCTTGCCGCTAATCAGCAGCAGCAGCGCGATTGCCCGTGCGCAGGAAATTTGGTATGGAAAATGTAGTCCCAGTGTATTTATAGGTGGAAAAAGTATTACAACTTTAATCCCTTGTAATAATTAATCTCGCCACTCCTAACTAACTATGTTGATGGTATACGTAATATTTGATTTTAATTTCCTTGTGTAAAAACGCTTAATATTTCAATTGATGAATAGTGTGAAATATACCTAGCTAGAAATAAGATGATAAAATTTAAACCTCTTCTACTTAATATGAAGATCTAAGTTACTCAGCATTAATAGTTTTAATTGACAGTACATTAATTTGAAGTTTCAATTTCTGCTGAAGAAAATTATAAGAAGAATTTTAATAAGAGACTGCTATGCCCCAAGGCCGAAGCAGCACTTCCAATGGAAAACTGGGCCCAAATATGAATGTCCAACCATCCCTAAAAGGTGGCATAAAATACTGAAGTTCAATTAATATTATTAGGATCCATAATCTTAATATTTTCAGTCCTATTTTCATTTCCTTCCAATGTGCCAATGTGAGGGTGAAAAGTTTTGGCAAAAAATTGGTATATTTATGTGGTTGGATTTTGACATTAAATCAACTTTAATAAGACTAGAAATATTTGTTTTTGCCGTCAGCTGTGTGTAAACAAGAAAGAAAGATCTACCGCAATCTACCGCTTAATTGTTTGGGATTTTTTGTTATTGAACGTTGATAAACAGTTTCATTTTTTTTTTTTTTTTTTTTTTTTTTTTTTTTTTTTTGGTTCAATGTATAAACTTAGCTTAAAACACACAACAAATAGATTTTGAACTTGATACTTCATATACCAAAATATAAACTTAGCTAAAAGTGATGTTTCGCTCTTTATAACAAATTTAACAACAATTACACCACAATAATCCTATATCAAATAAAAAAAAAAAAAAAAAAAAACTCATTAGAAATATAAAAAGCCAAACAGTTACAAAATAATAAATTTTAAATTTTTATGAACAGTTTACATTTGACATTATTTTATTTTATAGTCTTGCATGTTAGTAGAATTTCAAATTTATATAAATAGTTTACAATTGACATCATTTATTTTATAATTTTTTATATTTTAATTAATTAATTATAGAGATGCACCGGCATTCCCAGAAAGACATAAACATAGACATGCATGCAAATCATCTCAACAGGCGAACACACGGAACACAAAACTAATTTCAGTAAATAGAACAAATTTAAATAAAATAAGAAACAGCGAAGAAGATCAAATCGCAAACGGAAATATACCTCCTTGTCCCAGATGATACTTCTTTAACTACCACTTAGTCCTCACACAGGGGGGGGATAGCATTTTCACGGGGTAGAATTATGCACATTTTTTACAATGCCGAGCAGCAATTCGAGCGGAAAAAATCAACTGACCTGCGACCCGAAAAGAACTCTAACCATGCTGATTACCAGATCCATAGCAATGGCTTGCCTCCTCTGCCAGTTCGTTGAGAAAGCAAACAACTTCGTCCGACGAGTTGAGTAGGTACCTCGCATTGGACCGCTTCCTCCCCACAGCGCAGGAGAAATAATTCTCGCCCTTGAGATCCAGCACGGACGAACCCTCGCGCCACGACATGGTTTCCTGAGGAGATCGCTGGGAGTTATGGTTGAACGAGTTCCTCCTTTCTGACCCGGATTGCGACCTCTGAGCTCGCGACTGCGAACTTCTCGAGTTGTTCCGACTGTTTGACGATCTCCCTGAGGGCCTGCGGTCGAGACTCGGCCTGCAACCGTCGGATGCTTTTGCTTTTGCAGCATTTAACGGTTCCGATGGGAGCTCCGGCTCGAAGAAGGTGTAGATATCCTCATCCTGCAACCATCAGTACCCCTATTAGATGGGAAACAATCCTGGAACCATCATCATGATTGCCAAGTTCAATAGTTGGTTCAGCTGTTGTATGTTACTTGCTATTAATATCAAAAATAGGCAAGCAAATAAGAACACAAACTTATTACCTTTGACAGGAAGTGACCAACACACAAAACATAATCAATTGGAGTTATCATGCTTTTACTATGGACAATTTCTCCCAAAATACGATCAATTGCAGCACCCTGCAGAGAAAAACAAACAGTATAAACTTAAAGAACTAAGTAAATAAATTGCATTTGCGGCCTCGTCCACTACCAAAGATCAGATGCATTTATTCACATTCTGCAACACAAAAAAAAAAAAGAGCAAAACATATCACAAACCTTGGTAACCCCCACAGATCGAACCTCGACCGACCGGCTACCTTGGACGACATCAACGGCCGCATTGGATATTGGACCTGTCCATAAGTGCTGTAGCATATCTCTTGCTTGAAGTCTACCAAATTCAACGTCTGCAATGGAAAAAAAAAAAAAAAAAGTCGTAAAAGAAGGTGGCAGGCAAAGGAGTAATTAAAGGGAATAAGAAAGAAATGCAAACAAAAACCCTTACCAGCATACTTGTAGTTCCATACAAGTGAGGTTTCACGGTGTTCAAAATGGGACCTGGGCGTTCTCTCAGTAAAATACTCAAAAACGTGCTGGAAAAGTTCAGTTGAAATCACCAAGTTAGTACATCAAAATATGGTATTAGATTAAAAATCGACCATTTTTAGTACCTTTACACTGTCAACCCAGTCCATGTTTAGATGCTCGGGCATTGTCGTCATCCATTCTCCACTCGTTAGGCGTAAAAACATCCCATTTTCTGCCGCCAACCACATGTTGAATTCTCCAAAATTCTGAGTAAGTAGCAAAATAATGCAATTAGTGGCATCACTTCAGAAACGAGAACGGAGAATGGTTTGAATAGAATAATACATCATCCAGGACACTTCTGTCACTTCCACTGAGTACAACAACAGTTGTCTGTGAATCATCGCAAAGAGTCGCCAAAGGTACTTTCAATTCGGGATGCAGATTGAGCTCCATCTCCTTAATTTGGTCACCACCTCTTATTCCAGATGACTCAACCGGTTCAGTCAATGTTGCATTGAAACCCTACAGCATGGTAAAATAAAAAAGTATCAGACAAAAAAAAGAAATTATAATTTGTAATTGTCATCTACCAAAATACAGATTACAACATAGTGTTAGTGTGGACAATTACCAATATGAGCAATCGGTTCTTGGACCGCAGATATCGTTCTATTGCCATTCTAGTGGGAAGCAAAGGCGGAACTTGTCTTGTCCTAAGCTGAGCTTCCACGACAGTGTCATTTAGTTCGCTATACATAAAAAGAATATGGCGCGAGTAATTTTAAGTTAGATCTCACTCGTTGTGATAAACAAAGACAGAAGTTTAATGAACCATTGACCACCATCAGATCAATCAGCAAATAAAATACAAACCAAGAAATTATGGACTGAGATTTCTTACCTTACAAAAGTTTCAGCCCAATCTTGGGCGGTGTGCGTAGTAACATGAGCATAGTTATGTCTATGTCTTTTTTCTCTCTCATCAGAAGACATTTCCAAAGCATAGAAGATAGAGGCAGCAACTTCGGTTATATTCCAAGGGTTTACTAAGAGGGCACCAGCTCCAAGAGATTGTGCCGCTCCAGCAAACTAGAAATAAAACCAACAATAAGATCGAATCAACTCTTATGCTGTGATCAACTGTCCCTAGCGCAAGTGGCAAAGGATTTGGTGGTTGATACCCGAGGTTCCAAGTTCGAAGCCTAGTTGCTTTACATTTCTAGCTAAGTAAGTTTATTTCAAAATAAACGAAGCAGGTAGCATGCTACCTTTCTCTCTCAAAAAAAAAAAAAAAAACTCTTATGCTGTGGAATAAAATAATTTAAGGTTGGATAGCCCTATCCAGCTACTATTAACAGAGATAAAAGGGTATTCCGAAGAACAAGTTTACCGCCAACGCCCATAGGGCATAGAGGGCAAGCCTCGAATGGCTTTTCCAACACAAATGTCGAATCGATTGTTATACCTAATGGCTTTTCCAACACTCATACAGCTTGAAAGACTGCTAAATTTTGCAGGGAATAAGATAAGTTCACAAGTATATGAAAGAAACAAAGCAAATAAACAAGGGTCTGAA
Organism: Tillandsia fasciculata; assembly: GCA_029168755.2. NCBI lineage: Eukaryota > Viridiplantae > Streptophyta > Magnoliopsida > Poales > Bromeliaceae > Tillandsia > Tillandsia fasciculata. The sequence continues at coordinate 1,585,140 of CM054936.1, forward strand.
GTAATTACCTCACTTAAAATAAGAACCCCTTTCTTTTCACCTTGGCATGCCACAAACTCATAGCTGACAAGATTCATCCCATCTCTCAGCGATGTTACAAGAGCCACATCTACATAAGAAAGGAGTATTAAAATTATGTTATACCAAAATGTATCATAGTGAGAAAGAAGAAAGTAACAAAAGTTTGGAGACAAGAAAATCACCAGTTACGGCATAGAGAGCACACAATGCATGAAAATCCAGGGATCGATCCTGTAACATATTTAACATACTTTAAAAAAATTTACATCTACTACAAATACAAAAGCTCAAGAGCAGACCATGAAATGCAAAGAATGTTCCACGAGCAGGAAAAGAGAAAGAAACCTAAAAGATCATAATACAAGTCCCAAGCAGGAAAAGACTGAGAAACCTTAAAAAGATCATAATACAAGGACTTTGATGACTTCTATGTCACCAGTACACAACCAATTATAAAAACTTGTATCCACTTTTATTTTCTTTAGAGAAAATAGTAGTGGTTCCAATATGTCACTGTTGCACTTGGAGAAATATGATAAAATATTTAAGTATTGTATACACACCAAAATTTAACACAACCTGGATATAACTCCAACATGCAAAAAAGAAAAAGAATGATCAAGTTAAAGACACAACAAAACAAGCAGTACTAAAGTCAAGTCAAGCTAAATTGAGGCCAACAGTGGCAAAAATATGGAGATTGCCATCAAGACATACCAGATGATGTATGGGAACTGCTGTTAGTGTTCCAAACCGGCCATTAATACGTCCAACAATCTCATGCACCTGACTGGTAAGCTTTTGATCTGTTTACCAAAGTAGAGAAAAATGAGAAACAAATATAGATTTCTTTGACAATCTACTTTTTTGATAAAGTAAACAACAGGAAAAGTTTAGTTAATACTTCACAGCGATAGACATATTTTGTAAAAAAAAAACAGTAAATTTGACAGCCTTAACTAAGGAAGACTACTGAGCATAACAGTAGAACGAGGAAGCATACATTCGGGTACATCAGTTCTTGTTGGCACGGCAATCTGAAGCAAGACTACCTTATCACGCCACGATGAGTTTTCCTCAAGGAACTTCTCAAAGGCCAAAATTTTTTGTGGTATCCCTTTAATCATATCTAGACGATCAACACCCAGCATTACCTACCATTCAGAATATGAAGTTAACAAGAATGAAAGATAAATAGGAAGCAGTGCTCTGTAGAAAAAGTGCAAGGTCCACTAGTTAAAAAACACCTGATCCCAAAGTATGTTGAAGTAAAGTGAATTAATTAATGCCACCATGTCTAGAAAAGACCAGAATCTCTCCAAATAAAATTATTCTTGTGAAATGTTCAAGAAAGACAGACCCTCCAAGAATTTTTCTTCTTAAATTCCCCATAAGAGAGAAGAAATAAAAGGCATATTCTCCTCTCAAACCAATTTATCATTGTATTCACCAGAAGAGAAGAGTACCGCAAGGATTTAAACAAACATAACAGGTAGCAGATGTCATCGTACTTGAAATGATATATGCCTTGCCTACCAGGTTATCGATGTTAGCATAATCATAGCCGAAATCTGTGACGAATACAGTTATGTCAATTGTACAAACACGGAAGTCAATTGCCTCTTCCTTTTCCTTCCTCCTACAAGTACAACAACGGTCTTGATAATCAACAAACACGTAAAATGGACACGAAGATCTTTTTAGCGCCAAGTATGCAATTCTCAGTCAATATCTTAATAATATAAGCACAAGTATGATTATATGTGCACGTACTTACATAATAATTTCATATTCTCTTGACAGGAATCACAACTTTCAGCGCACATTACAAGATAAGTAATCCTGCTCTTAAAATGAGGATCCAACTCTAGGTTGTTGACTTGTTGTTAGTGATCTACACAATCTAAAAACTCCATAGCTCACAAACCAGTTCATTAGTACATCTTGTTTGCATGTAACCACCAATATAGTTAAAAGGACTGAAGACAGTAAGAATTCATTTTCCTTTATCTTCTTGCCACGGAGCTTGTACAAATCAAATGAGTGTGGTTTTGTAGTTATAGAATCAGCAACAAGGGGGAAAAAAAAAACACCCTCAGCTCGTAGATGTTATCAGAAGAGAAATGATAACAATAATAAATGGAACAATGTGATAAGGTGCACTCATGGTTATCACATACCAAGATAGTACAGCCGTAAATGATATTTGACATTTTATATATAATTAAAAACTGTTTATGACTAGTAATAAGAAAGTATCCTTTCAACTTCAAGAAAACAAAATCAAGTAATAGAAATTAAATAAGTTTGGTAATACTTAGTATATATCATACAAATTGCCAAATCAGATATCATTACAATAGCATGAATGCTGTCTTCAAAAATATATTTGGATCCAAGGAAGATAGGAAATAAGCATAAAATATCAATTATGATTAGGAAAGAGATGTAATCCGGGTTAGCCACAATTGAAAGAGCAGTAACTTATGGTTAGAACAGATGGAGTAAAAGGGTGAAATGGTAAAACTGAGCCGAAGCCTCAGCTTACTCTTCCAGTAGAATGAAAAATCTATCTATGAGAAACTAAGAAATCTAACATCTACAGTGAACAGCACAAAAAAAGAAGCTCAGCTTAAGATGATTTTATTCTTTTTACCTTTCGGCCCTCAAACCGTTGCTTCAATTCTTTGATGTGCTCTTTAACTGCTGGAACATCAAGTGCTCGCTTAAACCTCTCTGAGTCTATCCCAATAGGAAACTGGAAAGTTTAGACGAAAGTGTGTAAGAACCATCAAGACCAAGACCAGAAAAGGATTTACCCAAAAAGGAGAATGATTTGATCTACGAACAAATTAGGTAATTACATAAATGCACGCGTGGGCAATGTTTGAAAACCATTGTGATACAACTTTTGAAGACTAATCTGAAACAGATTACGCAATTTTTGAAAACTAATGTGATACAATGCATACATACAGAAGTGTCGATCCACATGATGCAAAAAAATAATAAGAGTGACAGAGTGTATCATACCGCTGCCACCCTCGTCAGTTTTCCTTGATCTTCTACCCCTTCTGGTGTGCCCTCGAGCCCAAGAATTCTGGTGCAGGCACTAACAAAGTGCCTTGCATAATCGTATGTATGGAAACTGAAGCATGAAATTACTTAGTAATAGTAAAACAACTGATAGAAAGACATTTAGAAAGAGAAAAAAATTATATTTTTCCTTAGGAGAAAAAACCAAAGCATTCAAGGTAAGTGGCCAAATTGGATCTAAGCAGAATACATTAAAATGAGCTGAGTAGAAGTTTGATTCAACCAATAAAGAATATCATATCACCAGCAAAAGATTCTGAACAATGTTGGGCAAATCTTGGGGAAGGCATCAGAGCCAGAGAAATCAGCAACATGCATAATATGAGGAGAATTTCACAACAATACATTGACAAATTAAACTTTCTAGATGCATTATATTCAGATATAATATGCGATATCCTCATTGCAGCCTGACAGATGAAAATTCGAGTACTCACCCAACTAAATCAGCGGCAAGGACAGATCTAAGTAATTCGGATCGAGAAGGAAGGGTTCTATGGATTTCCGATGAAGGGAACGGTGTGTGAAGAAACCAGCCAACTTTCATCTTGCTGTTATACTCCTTGAGGCATTTGGGAAGAAACATGAGGTGATAATCGTGGCACCATACGACATCGCCCTCTTGATAGTGCTGGTTCACGACGTCAGCAAACATCTGATTCGCACGCTTATATGCATCGAACTGAGATTGAAAGCTTCGAGTAGTAGCGAGCCTGTCTTCTTGTGGGAGGCCGAGATAGTGAAAAAGTGGCCACAAGATATTGTTGCAGTAGCCATTGTAATATTGGTGCACTATCTCCTCATCAAGAAAAACTGGAATGCATCTCTGTTTTTACAGAAGAAGAAATTTTAGGATTCTATAGAGCTACGCAAACTAAGAATGGAAACGAGGTAATAATACAAGAGAAAAGCATAGTAATTTTGACATACCTTCTCAGCTAGTGCCCTCGTCAGCGCCCTCTGCCCAACTTCATCTGGTACGTTTACACCGGCCCATCCTATCCATTTAGCGTCTACATCTTTCACACCTGTGACAAAAAACAAATAATGGAATCAAAATAAAAACAATCTTATGCATTTGCTGCTTTTAACATCACAAGAACTTGTTGAAGGTAGCGATCGGTTGCAGTACAGAGAGGCGCTCTACTTGGCATGTGAAAATAACAAATATAGATCTAAGAATTCTATAGCTTCAATAGAAAAAATAGCTTAAATTTTTTAAATCATAAACCACTTTTGTCCATCAGATATTCTCATTATGTGTATAAACTATTAGAAGCATGTGTCCTTTTCATGTGGAATGGTTCAACCAGATCACTCATGAATTTTTAGCGACACGCAAATGCACCGCTCTACATCACCAACTACTTAAAATAATGGTGTGAGACTGAAGCAGATTGATGCACTTGGAGCTCAAGAAGACCCTGATATCCGTGATATGCGTGACGACAAAAACATAAAAAAGCAGACAGCTTCATCTAATTTAATTTGTTTAAAATCATTCTACTTTACAAGCATGCAGAGATACCCCAATCGCCGATCAAATCCAGCAATTCAACCTTTATTTCTCCGATCAGACTCGTCTCGGATTCCAGTGAAAACCTCTCTTTCACTAGAATTTTCCAATCTCAAAACAAATTCGAGAAACGAAAAATCCAAGAAGAGCCTTTACCGACCACTAACACTGGTTTGCAACATCCACTTCAACGGAATTGCATCATCGCGAACAGCGACAACCGGTGGCCCGTTCTCCGACAGTAAGCCGCCAAGCAAGCTTTCGGATACGAGACACTAACCCGAATCTATGTAAACATCCCCTAGAAAGCTAGTCACTTAACAAAAAACACCACATTTATATTAAAAATTAAAAGCAGAGGAAACTAAAAAGAAAGTTCCCTAAAGAAAGAAAGAAAGGCACCTACCAAGAAGGGCACTGACCAATCCACCTGCACTGATCTCCAGAGACCACGAGTCCTCGCCGCGCCTCACCGCCGACACCGGCAGCCTATTGGCCACCACGAGCAGCCGCTGCTTCATGCCTCGCGAGCCGCCCATCCTGAAACCGTCCCTCGAGCTCCTCGCCGCTCCCGAGGAAGACGGCATTCCGATCGTAACCTCACCAGCGACCACGGCGCTATCAGAACCTCCTCTACTCGCGCCGGATCCGATTGGCGGCATCGCTGAATCGGCGGTGCCGAATTCTACGCCGGCAGAGCCAATATCCATATTGGCATTAGTACAACTATCACAACTATTGCTGCCATTGCCGTTATCATGATTATTGTTGATGTTGTTGATGTTGTTGATGTTATTATTGTCAGCACTGCTGCTGCTGCAATTGGCTTCTTCTTGCTGAGAAGCCCTGCTGGATCTCCGGAGCTCTCTATCCCACAACAGCCGCTCCAACCGCGACGACGAGCTGCGGCCGCCGTTGTACTTGTGATTCTCGCTGAAGCTCATGTGTTCGACGGATTACCCAAGCCGCCGCGGCAAAAGCCACTCTGCACTCAACCATAGACAGACAGCAACGGTTAAGAATTAAAAATCACTACCCTTCTCCAAAAAAAAAAACAAAAACAAAAAAAATTGAAAGCAGACATTCCACTCGACGTAACGGAGTGGAGTGGGGTAGATCTTTTGTAAGAAACGAGGAAGAGGATGAAGTTGGTTGCTGAGGGAGTGGTGGTGGGGGCGAGAGACAAAAACACGAAGGAGGAGTTAAAAAAAAAAATAAAATAAAATAAAATAAAATAAGGAGTGGTCCCTCTCTTTCTCTAGTGCTCTTTTTCTCTTTCGCATGATGATGATGATGATGATGATGATTATAAGAAGAAGAAGAAGGAGAAGGAGGAGGAGGGTTATGACGAAAAGTCCGTTTACGAGCCGAGCTCTAGCGACATGCACGAACGGCGATCACACAAAAGCCATACGGATTCGCCGCCCGGACCACCCGAGACCACCATCGATCACCCCCACACCACCAATTTCCCATTAAACCAAAAAAAAAAAAAAAAAAAATCCAAAGAATCATCAAAAATAAAATAAAATAAAATAAAATAAAATAGTAGAACGTAAATAATAATAATAAATAAATAAATAAAATGATTAGGGTTGGAATGGAGAAGGACATGGACGATCACCTAAATTCGGATGGATGGTCGGCCATGCAAGGAGTGTACGGATCCATCCACACATTTATGGCCACATTTATCCCCCCGATATATATATATATATATATACAATATCAATAATAATATAACGATATGAAAATAATAATAACTCGGAAGAAGCGAGAGAGAGAGAGCGAGAGCGAGAGCGAGAGAGCCCCTCTTTTTTCTTTTTCTTTTTTTTTTTCTTCCCCTCTCGGGGTGGGCTCGGATCGCGGTGATGGTGGGGACGGCGCACGTTAGCGCCCTCACCGCTCTGGCCCGGCAACCGATTTTTTCGGGAGTTCTGTAACGGATAGAAATATAATAGCAAAAAAAAAAAAAAAAAAATCAAAAACAAAAAGAAAATTAAAACAAATAATAATAATAATAATAATAATAAATCAGCGGTAGTTAACGCGCGAAGGAGATGAACAGATGAATAGATGAAGAGATGATGGTGATTCTTATAATGATGATGAAGACGAAGAAGAAGAAGAAGAAGAAGAAGAAGAAGAACTTCACCGCTTCTGCTTCTCTTTGTTTCTCCTCCTGTCCCTCCTCCTCCGCGGTGGGCGAAAGTGCTTCTCTCAAAAGCGCTTCCTCTCTCTCACACTGCTGTCCCTCGCTTCGAGTTCCACTACAGTCCACATGCAGGTGACACACGCCTGGTATATATAGCCTCCTCTGTAGTTCTAACTTCTAAGCCCCTCCACTCCCCATTTCCTTTGTTATTCCACGCTCTCCTTTTCTCTGCAAACATCACACCCTCGAGGCCACCACATTGTTTCCACTCTCGCTGTATGGCGTGACGATAAGGAAAGTCGGGTGGGAATAAACTCTCTCTCCATTTATATATTATAATATATATATATATATATACAGTAGAACTAATGCTGTACTGTTTATAAATAAAATATAATAATACACTTTTTTTTAAAAAAAGAAAAAGAAAAAAAAGAAGTGATATTAGCTGTACTCCAAACAATAAACCACCTGAAATAGAATCCAAACGGGGCAGAGTGATGTGGCTCAGCGAACGGGGCGAACACACCATAAAAGGCAACTTAATCAAATGGGATGTTGTGATTTGTAGCCCCGAATAGGCACCCGATCGTGCTCTCTCGAGACCATTTTGGTGCCACACCCGATAAGGTAGTTAAGTATAAATCAAATGGGATGTTGTGATTTGTAGCCCCGAATAGGCACCCGATCGTGCTCTCTCGAGACCATTTGGGTGCCACACCCGATAAGGTAGTTAAGTATAAATTATATATATATATATATATATATCAAATTACTTTTTCATTTTAAAATAATAATAATAATTAATATTTAAATACAGATATTGTTTGTATCCCCCCGATCAGGAGTCCTGTGAGTATATATATATATTGGACTGAACTCATGGAAATTTCTATGCGAGATTTACCGCATAGAAATTTCTATGCGGGGGAAGAGTGAGTGGGGCCATTTCATGAGATCCTCGTGTGCGCTAGTAACAATCTTAGACCGCCCAATCCACGTATTAACCAAAAATATATATATATATATATATATATATATATATATATATATATATATATATATATATACACACACACACACACATCAAATCAAAACAAGGTCGTAAACACGAGGGTCTCGCTTGTTTTGTTAATATCCTGCTGCTGCTGCTGCGTGAATAATGCAATGCCCACATGGAGAAGTAAAGTTTTTCTTCAGCGGACCATACCATATGTGATTATTTGTTCTAAGCTAATCTTTTTTAAGTCAGATAATGAAAGGTCTAGTCATTAATGAGAATAGTCATTAATGAGAATGATGTAAACAGAAATTTTTTTTTCCTTCTCGTATTTGCTTAATTGTCTTATAATGATGTATTATTATAAAGATGTACATAATAATAATATGTATTATTATAAAGAATTAATTTTCTATTCGTGGTCTCGTAATGCGATCGAGAGTATAATTCTCAGTGAAATAATTAGCTTTTAGGACAAAGCATAAAGTTCATCGTTTCTTAATTTGGGGCCAAATTAACCATGCATCTACGTACACAAAATAAAATAGATCGTCTCCAAAGTAGAATACATTGTACTCTAATTTCTGAGAGCTGCCCAAAACTTACACAAGAGACAAACCGTACACATAATTGAATTAGTTAATTTCATACAGCTTCTTATAAACATATCGGATAGTAAATATAGTTATACAAAGTTTAATTTTTTATATTTATTTTTTTAAATTATCTAAGTTATTTATATATGTCAATTTGATTTGTTACCAGAGTATAAGTAAAATATTAATTTTATCCTTACAAATATATACCTCTAAAAATTTTAACTGTTAAAAAAATATATCTATAGTTAAATATAATATTTAAAGGGTATATATAAGTGTACACCCAATTTTGGGTGTACATCTTACACCCCACCCATCCTAGGGTGGGGTGAATTCCACCCATCACTTCGAAGTGAAGGGTGAAGAAAACCCCACCCTTAGATGGGTGGGGTGTAAGATATACACCCAATTTTGGGTGTATGGGTAGCAAAGCCCTATTTTTTTTAACAGATATTGAGGGTAGAAACGTATATGAATAATTTAAAATTTTTGGAACGATAAATATAAAAAGTTAAACTTTATATATATATATAGCGAGTTGTATAAAATTATTCCTAATTGAAAATAATAATCATGTAATAAAATTTTTTATTTTGTACAAATTCCTACCGGTATTTAGATTAGATTCTTGTTTATTTATATGATATGTGCACACCATTACCCATTCTCTACTATATATATATATATATATATATATATATATATATATATATATATATATATATATATATATATATATATAGCTCTGATGAGTTTCTCTTGGGCCATTTTCTTTTTCTTATACAATGACCAACACATATAATTAATGTAGGTTGCATATTACTTGTTAAGCTCTCTCCTATTGTGAATAAGCAACACATATACAAGGTGACCATTTTTTTAAAAAAAAAAATTAAACTATCAAAAAACAATATTTTTAATAATAATAATTAATAATTCACAAAGAGTGAAAATGTGTAAAATGGCATGCATGATAACTTATCTACCTAATTCTGGTTGAATATATTAATGTACAAGTCTAAATTGTGTCAAGCGAAAGACTTTTATCATTAAACAATGTAAGCACGGTAAAGAACAATAAATTAAAAAATCTCGATTTTGTTGGGCCTAACTTAATTTTTGTTAGATTATTGATTAAATTGTGCCAAGCAAAAGACTTTTATCATTAAATAATCTAAGCGCCATAAAGAACAATAAATTAAAAAGTCACGATTTTGTTGGGCTTACAATATTGGTTAAATTGTGTTTGGTGTGTCCGTAATATAACATATATTAATTCACACATTTAGTAGATATTAAATGGCATGTACATAAAGAAAAGAGGAAGGAATAATGCTTTTATACATCAGCTCATTTAAATTTAGTCGTTTATTTTTAAAATTTAATTAAAAATGACTTTTGAACCGTAGTATTCTACTCAATAGAATACCAATCAAAATTATTCGTAAGAATAATATTAGAAAACGCATATTATCGAATTGCTAAATTTAATAATATCTAACAAATATTTGTTTACTAATTTAATTATATTACTTACCAAATTAGATAGTGGCTAATTTAATAAATAGTAAACTTTCATAAATTTGAATTTAAAATTTAACTTTAATAAAAATATTATATTTATAATTTTAAATATAAAGTTTTAATATAAAATTTTTATTTTTAAAAATTAATTTCAAAATTTAAATTCAAATTCAATTTATATTGTTACTTATAAATCCAAATTTAATTATTTATTTAAATAAAGATTTCTATTTTTAAAATTAAATTAAATTTTTTAATTTTTAAAATTTTAAATTTGAATTTAATTTGCACTATTACTTATGAAACCAACTTCTTATTTTAAATTTAAATTTAAATTTTAAATTTGAATCAAAAGTGGATAATTTTTTTCCTTACTAGCTAACTACCGAATTTGATAGGGCCCTAAAATTTTTATATTCTTACTTAATTTCGATACTTGCCAAATTAGATAGTAACTAATTGGTTAAGTAACTAACTTATGGATACATAGATTAAATTTAAATTTAAAATTTAATTTTAAATATAAACTTTTGATTAAAATTGAATCAAAATTAAGTTTTATTTTCAATTTGTATTTTATATTCAAGAAAATTTTGAATTTGATTAAAATTATGTATAAAACTAATAATTTGAATTCGAAATTTATTATTTATTTAAATATATAGTTCTTTATGTTTGAAAATTAAATTCATAATTTAAATTTGATTTTAATATATACTGTTACTTATAAACCCAACTTTAATTATTTATTTAAAATTTAATTTGCACTGTTACTTATAAAACCAACTTCTTACTTAGAATAAAATTGAAAATTTAAATTTTATTTAAAAGTTTTATTTGAATTGGTACTATATGTATTTAATAATATTTTGAATTTGATTCAATTTTTAAATGTCTAAGTTTTTTTAATAATAAATTTAAAATTTGAATGTAATTTAAAATATTTACAAGAAAGAGATGATTTTTCTCTTCAATAGGAGTATATTTAGAAAACTAATAATCAATATATTAGGAATAAATTTAGAATTGTAAAATGTTCATAATATCATTTTCTAAATATAAGATTAAGAAATTTTATTAGAAAAAAAAATCCTTTTATTCGTATCGGGTGACTAGTACCGGACTTCAATAGCATACTCTCAAAGAGTTAAAATGACATTTTAGCCATTAATTTTTTTAAAAATAATTGCTAGGATTTAAATAGTGTATAGGAGCATTACTCAAAAAATAAAATCTATGAAAATTATTATGTATTTTTTTTCTTTTTGAGAGTTTTTACTTAATCTCTTTTATTTTTTGGTATCTTTGCTTTTGATATTGGGTCTCAATAAGATGCCACTTTGCTTAGAGCTTTTATATATATATATATATACCCATTAGGATAGCATATGTATGCACACCTGATTCTCTCCTACCTTTGCTTTACGATTCCCACTACCGTAAAATTGAGTAATTTTTATATATAATGAGTCTAATTTGCCATTTATTTTTTTAAAAAAATTGAAGTACATATGAAGAGTCATGTTGCAGAATTAAAGTACCTAACAGGCTAACAACATCCTACTATTATGTTTTTAAGAAATTATTGGACATATTTGCAAAAGTAGCACAAAAAAGGAAGCTCCAAAGCATGTTCCTCTGGAAGTAAATATAAGAAGATAAGATTGGCATCTCCTATTTTTGGTAGAACAAAAAGGTTGCTTAGCTTGAATTTCATATTTCAACTTATAGTTTATGGAATTGGTTAGAGTAATAATAAGTTGTTTTCAGATTTTTCCTTTCCCCAAAGGATAAAGTAGTGGTTTTCTTTTGTAAGTTATGATAGAACAAGAAATGAAATGCATGGATGGTTTTGATGATGAATGCATGGCTATAAAAAGTTAGTTCCTTCTTTAAGCTAATTAAATAAAATAATTTCTTGACCTGAACCCTTTTTAACAGCTACAAACAAATATAATATATATATATATATATATATATATATTTAAGGGATAGAAATAATTAAACGGTAGAAAATTTGTAGAAAATTTATTAGCAACAAATGTTTGGTGCTATGATAATATAGTAGCGAAACAAATGTTTGGTGCTATGATAATATAGTAGCGAAAGAATATATATATATATATATATGAGCTATGCTACATGTACACCATATTTGGGGTGTACATTCTATACCTAGTCCATCCTGAGGTGGGCATTTATTCACTCGTCATTTCGAAGTGACGAGTGAAATTCACCCCACCCTAGGATGGGTGGGGTCCTAGGGTGGGGTTGTAAGATGTACACCTCAAATATGGTGTACACTTAGCTTAGCTTTTTCCTATATATATATATATATATATATATATATATATATATATATATATATATATATATATATATATATATATATAAAGGAATTTATCATTTGCAAATCAATCTTCAATCATTTTATTATAAATATAATTATAAAAAAACATAACCTAAAAACAATTTATTTTTCCTAATTTAGTTAATATCATGGAAAAGCAATTGTGGAAATGAATTAAATTGAATAGTAATGCATTGAATTGACTTCAAAAAGGACAATAAATTATGTCACATCTAATCATACATTATCTCTGTATATCAAACAATTTGTCTAATCAAATACAATGTATCTCATTTTTTTAAAAAAGTTTCCAATTTTTGTCTTTTCCACTTATTCCAAGTGACTGAATAATTAAACATCACTAAGTTCAGCATGAATACCAAATTCTAATAATAAAGTTGCCATATATAACGTGATTTACTAAGAAAAAAAAAGAAAGAAAAAGGAGAACCAAAAGTGAAATAATAAAGTTGGTTTGTTTCAGTTTATTGGTTTGAACAAAATGTTTTTGTTTGATTTATTTTTTTTTAACTATTAAAATAGGATACAATCATAATTAATTTTATGTTAAAAATATTTAATCTAATTTAAGATAATAATAATTAACGTCTCTAAATATTTAACTGTTATCTAAGATTAATGCATATTTTTTAAATTTAAATAGCAAATTTTGATTAATTTGTTTTATTGATTTGATTGGTTTTTATTTTTTTTGTATTGAACCAAATCGAATTACATATAAAACTAAACCGAATCGACTTATTTCGCTTGGTCTGGCTTGGCGATTTGGTTTGAACCAAATAATAATGCTCATTTTAAAAAGATGTAGGTCTACATCCAATGCAACATCAAGTAGATATGGTGCACCATTTTGATGTGCACCTGCATGTCCTTGTTACCATTCCCCTAAATTCTACCACTAGATCTTTATTCGGTGCCAAATCAAAAAATCTAAGAATTTTACTACAAGAGAAAACTTTAAAAAACTAATAATACTAATAGACACTCTAATTTAAAACTTATTATTTTATAACAAAACTTCTTCCAATCAAAGAAGATGCGAAAAATGTAAAAAACCAAAAAAAAAAATAGAAAGAATAGTTAAAAAAAGCACTGTTATGACGTGTTCCCAAAATTGGATCGTACATCGATCATAAGATGTTAACATAATTCCTTCCTTCTACACCAAGAGAAAGGCAAGTGACAACTCTAGAATGAGATGTGCTAAGAAAGAATCCAACTCATGAGGAAATAATGACCACAAGCGCGTCCATAGCATCACCATTCCAAGGACAGCGAAAGGATATTCCGCGGTATGTGTGCTTCTTATCCCTTCTCCTATCTACCATGACAAGGATATATGCATATCCATGGCCCAAAAAAGGTTTTGATGGGAACAGTGGAAAGAGAAGTGTGTGTTAATTAATTAAGATGAGAACATTGTTATTCAAACAAGGTGAGAAAAAAGAGAGAGAGAGAAAATTAGTGCTCTACGCGCTGTGCACCACATAGATCAGCTATGCAGTACTGCACTCCACCTAGATGAGAACATACTTTTTCGACAAAAAAAAAAAAAATTAAGCTGCAATATTTAAGTGCATGGTGGAGATCGATCAAAGGCAAAGATCGACGAAATGGAGGGCGATCAATCATGAGATTGCAGCGCATATATATATATATATATATATATATATAGTTGACGTGCACCAGGTGCAATGGATAGGGGAGAAGAGAGAGAAAGATAGTAGAATCAGATGCTGAACAAAAAGGAGTGTATGTTATCAGCATGGATTTTTTTGTAGGAAAATATCAATATGACAAATATTCTTTAACCACAAGTTTCTATAGTAGCTAGAAGGGATAAAGAAAAAGGCCTCACAAACTTTAGATCTTATTGGAATCAAAAACACCTTTTTTGTGCTTGGATCATTAAAAAAGTAACTGCCTTTTTCTTTCTGAAAGATAAAATAGAGACATTTCTTTCCAACTAATTAAAATTCGAAATATACTTGGAAACTGTAATTATGTTTTAAAAATTTTCGAGGACCATGCACCTGGATTTTTTTGTTGTACTTTGGATCTTAATATATGGTTGGTTGCCACTACTATACATTCTTTTGTACGACTGAATTATATATTTATGAGTCTATTTTTTTATTAGATTAATTTTTTGGGGTGATTTCATATTAGAGTTATTCTGAACCTTTTTGTTTTGTAAGGGCGATGATGGTACGTGAACATATTTTTTTATTTCAAAAAATTCAGATTAATTTGGCCTTCACATCACACTTTAATCTCAATAATTGACTCTCACACAGCTAAATGACAGTAACCCCCCCCCCCCCCTCTCTCTCTCTCTCTCTCTCTCTCTCTCTCTCTCTCTCTCTCTCTCTATATATATATATATATATATATATATATATTTCGACTAGCACCAGTGCTATTAAATTTTTTATCATTAAATATATTTTTTTAATAATTTTTAATTTTTAAATTATATTATTTGTTTAACTATTTATTAAACTCTAAAATTTTATTATTATTTTAACCGTACATCTTTTAATTTAAAGATATAAAATTTAGTAACACTAATGACTGGTGCTACTAATAGTATAGTAATATATATATATATATATATATATATATATATATATATATATTTGAGTTTCTATGTTTTAAAAGTAACAAGTAATTGGTGCTTGTAGGTTTTAGCCTATGAATAAAAAAATATGTAGTAAGAATAATTGAGGGCTCCTTGTAAAATAACATGATTTAAGAGATAAAATTAGTTAAAAGAATATATCTAACAGTAAAAAACTTACTAGCACCAAATAATTTTGATATTTTTACAAATATAATAACAAAACTATATATATATATATATATATATATATATATATATATATATATATATATATATATATATATATACACACACACACACACACGCCTCAACAGCAAAAAGAGATCATCCTGCAAAGAGAGATAATTAATTGTTATGAAATTTCAGATAAGAATGTCTCATGCAACAATATATATATATATATATATATATATATATATATATATATATATATGGTGTTTGATGAAACAGTAAAAATATATACCATTGTAGCCACTTAATTTGGACCTAACCAAACACTGCTTAATTACATAGTGGATGGGGATGTTGCAACAACAATGCCTTACTTTTCACCAAAGCAATAGCTAGGTGGAGATAATTAAAATTAGAACCGACACAAAGGCACTAAAATACTGTGTAATAGTGTTGTTTACAGAAGATGAAAAGGTGGAGATCTCATTCCCTATTTGCAAAGCAATCACACTTGGACTTGTGGGGATGTAATGTTGGTGACCACTCCCGTTATGTGTGTCTACATATATATAGTACTATGTTAGAGCTAGTGACCTCTCATATATGTCACTATCTAATATTTGGTGTAATAACGATAAGTGTGTTAGTTCCTTTTGTTATCCACTTTTGAGTGTATAATAATAATTTGAACTAAAATTTTTTTGTCATGTGTCCTCGAGTTAATGGCGCGCGCATAAGAAGTGCAGCGACCAAATAAGTTGAAAAAATTTAATACAATAATTACACACGTTGCTTATCTAAATAGCTCTATCTAATGAGATTCGATCGCTCCCACATGTTTTTTCTAGAAACAAAAAAATATTAAATAGTAACGATGTACTCTTCTAAAATTTAAAACTAACTTATATATTTCTTCGAATTTTAAATCAACTTATGCATCCCTCCAAGTTACTAATACCTTATAAAAAAAAATTTCTAATTAATTTTTTATTAAATTTTCTATAACTTCCAATCCAATTGACCAAAGAAAATAATTCCAAACGAAAAGATCATCCTCTACCAATTTATTTTAAAACTTAGAGAAATATATATATTATTCTTAAACTTTAGAGGGGTGCACCATATTTAACCCGATATAAAAAATTATTGATGGGTTCCTGACTAGTACTGATCAAACAACGATACTAACTAAATTTATTTCAAAATAAACAAAACGAATAACTTGCTATTTTTCTCTTAAAAAAAATTAATCTAAATAAATCCAAAGTAATAATCATATTTTTATCCACGTCTTAAAAAAATAAAATATATAAAAATAATTATCCACGTAGGAACACCTCAAAATCTATTTGATTTTGTATCCAAACAAAAGAGGTGCGAGAAAACAATTAACATTACGTGCCTACCTACCATGTTGGGATTAGAAGAGATCTAGAGGTGGGTTCTCGAGATTAGGAGCCGACCTATGACACGTTAAATAAAACCTATATGTATATATATTTATAAAGAATAATAAATGCAAACGACATTTGCATGTAATTTGTGCTCATTTGACCCACTTTAATTATGTGAGAATAAACGAATGGGCGTTGATTTTTTTACACTCCAACTAAATCTCTACAATAAGCTGGAGACAAGTGGACATTTCCAATCTCACTAACAAACCTCTGTTTTTATTTTTATTGAAGTTGTGGGCCTACGTGTACCCTTATGCGGCACCAACTTAATCTTCCTTTTCCTACAGTCCTTCAATTAATTTTATATATATTTCAGACAAGGACACTACAAAATATATATATATATATATATATATATATATATATATATATATATATAGTGTGTGGGGGGGGGGGGGGGGGGGGGGGGGGGGTTATATGTAGCAAATCAGTTATATTTTTTATGAGTGGCCTTCAAAGTCGACAATCGGTGAACATAATTTAAACTATTTAAAATATTTAAAAATAAAATTTTATGTATTTTCGATATTATTAACCTAATAATCGAAGGATCATAAAATTTATAATTTTAACGATTGATACCGGATGCTTATTTGTTTAACGATGTAAACAATTTAGGCCAGTTGAGTTTTTATTAAAAAATTTTAAAACTATTTAGAACATGATTTCCGCCCTTAATCTTAAATACAAAAAAAAATTATTTTTAATTTTTGAAGAATATTTATTTTGGGGACTATTCATTTTTGCATCACTTGATGTTGAAAAAAAATAAAATTTAATTTCTAAGTACTTAAAGTAGTATAAATTATATTCAATGGTGTTGTTCATCTATTTGAAAACTGTAAAGTACCGGATTTTCGACATGTAAATAAATGTAAATAAAGACGGAATGAAATACTATTGTTATGAAAGTTGGGGAAGTAAAGAATATTTGGAAGCGAGTTGGGCCCAAATCGGGATTAAAATGAGAGTTCTGAAATTTTATTCGAAAATGGGGGCCCAGATTTTTAGTGAAAAATTCAGTGTCGGAAAATTCCGAAAAAATTACGGGAGCCCCGTAAATATGTTTTAAGACCACAGAAAAAGTTTCGCGTTTATCGGATACCCGATAGTAAAAACGGGCTCCGCCAACAGTGTCGAAAAATTCTGAGAAAATTACGGGAGCTGTGTAATTATGTTTTAAGGTCACGGTAAAAATTTCGTGTTGATCGGATACCCGAATTGCGAGAACGGGGTCCGCCAATGATTTTGGATACAGCGAGGCTTTTGGTGGCCCAAAAATGGCCCAAAGTGAAAATTTAAATTTTTCTGTGATAAATTTAGCTGAAACGAACCCGCCTGTCAAATTTGGACGGAAACGGACGAAAAATGGACAGAAAACGGGACAAAAACGGATTTCCAAGACGCGCGGCGCGCTGCGCGAGGCGCACAGCTGGAGCGCACTTGGGCGCGGGTCAACAGGGGGCGCCAGTGCGCGTGCGTGCCTTGGACCGGGTGCACCCGGCTGGGTCTTGTAGACCGACGGGTGCACCGTAGACCGGTGGTCCGTGGACCACCATTCTCTCTCTCCCTCCTTTTCTTCTTCTTCTTCCTCCCCGCACCCCCGTTTTTCCCCCTTTTTCCTTTCTTCTCCGACCGAGCTTCGAGAGAGAGCTTCGAGAGAGAGAGAGAGAGAGAGAGAGAGAGAGAGAGAGAGAGAGAGAGAAAAAGAGGAGAAAATTTTATGAGATGGAACGGCGCGACTGTACGAGGTAACTCCGCACATTATTTTTACGATATTTTTGGCATAATTTTTATGACTCCTTTGGGTTTGGATTTGACCCCATTATCGTGTTGCGTGTTAGGAACCGGGTTATACTGCGCCGTTTTATTGCGCAGACTGTCGGGGACAATTTTGGCGCGCCTCGTTTTGCGTGCCAACTCGAGGTACGTGCTCCGTTTTACGCGCCGATTGAGTTGTTGTGCACGATTTTACATGCAGTTTATAATATTATACATCGTTTTCCGTGCAGAGATAGAAAAATATGCACCATTTTGCGTGCAACCTTACAGTTAAACTTGCACCGTTTTGCGTGCAGATTATTTTATCGCGCACCGTTTTGTGTGCAGTTTATAATATTATACATCGTTTTTCGTGCAGAGATAGAAAAATATGCACCGTTTTGCGTGCAACCTTACAGTTAAACTTGCACCGTTTTGCGTGCAGATTATTTTATCGCGCACCGTTTTGTGTGCAGTTTATAATATTATACATCGTTTTTCGTGCAGGGATAGAAAAATATACACCGTTTTGCGTGCAACTTTACAGTTAAGCGTGCACCGTTTTGCGTGCAGATCGTTTTATCGCGCACCGTTTTACGTGCAAGTCTAATATTTTGCATCGATTTGCGTGCAGGACAAGAAAAATGTGCACCGTTTTGCGTGCAACCCGACAGCGAGGCGTGCACCGTTTTGCGTGCAGATTTGAGGTACGTGCATCGTTTTGCGTGCCGGTTGTGTTGTCGCGCATCGTTTTGCGTGCACTCTCTAATATTATACATCGTTTTTCATACAGGGTTAGAAAAACGTGCACCGTTTTACGTGCAACCCTACAGTAGACCGTGCACTGTTTTGCGTGCAGATTCGAGGTACGTGCACCGTTTTGCGTGCCGGTTGATTTAACGCGCACCGTTTTGCGTGCAGACTAAAATGACGCACACCGTTTTGCGTGTGGGTTTTTAGTGACGTGTATCGTATTGCGTGCAGGCTTGGTGGACGTGCACCGTTTTGCGTGCAGACTCGAGAGAAGTGCATCGTTTTGCGTGCAAGCTCGAGGAGACAAGTGGAATCGCGCGGAGACCAATTGCAAGTGTCTACAAGCAATTGGGTACACTACAAGGTGGGGGATTCTGCCGAAATTGGGTGACCTCTCCCCTTGCTCCTTTGCTTTTTGATCTAGAAGCATGATAGTAGCCTGTTAGAGGCGTTAGGTAATTATGATTAAGATTGCATGTTTAGAGGATCACAGATGAAAAGTGCAACTGTTGGTTGCCCATAACAGATGATATATATGCATGTGTAGAGAAATTTAGAGGAAAAGCGACATTTATGATTTATCCACAATAGGGGATAAACTTGTATGTGTAGATGGACACAGATAAAAAAATGCAACTGTCGGTTGCCAAAAAGAGATAATTCATTTTCATGTGCAAAAGGACTTAGAGGTTAAATATTATTTTATGATGGATAAGAAATAATTGCATGTATAGAAATGGATAATTATGTGATGACTGTGATCATGTTAGGGTACAACCCTAGGAATCATGTGACATAAGGGAACAGAACTTGTTGGTAGTAAGACTAGGAGAAAACCTAGTTTAGGGGTTTGACGAGTGACATCAAACATAGGAGCTATCCTAGGAATTAACGAGTGGCATTGTCTTAGGAGATAACCTAAGGACATTGGATAGAGTGATCAACATAGAGTCAGGGAACTCTAGGACATATGTGACATGGAACTTAGGTGAAGGAAACCTAAGGAGAGCTAGTGATCAACATAGAGTCAAGGAACTCTAGGATGAGTATGACATGGAACTTAGGTAAAGGGAACCTAAGGTGATCCAGAGGAGTTTAAACTCACAGACAGGAAATTAGAGTCAGTGTAACTCTAAGATAAAAGTGGAACAGGAGATTAGAGTCAGTGTAACTCTAAGATAAAAGTGGAACAGGAGATTAGAGTCAGTGTAACTCTAAGTTAAAGGTGGAACAGAAAAATAGAGTTAAGTTAACTCTAAGATTCAGTAAGGAATCACAAAGATGGAAAAGGTGGATCAAGTATGGAGACATGAAAGGGAAAACAGGAAATTAGAGTCAGTGTAACTCTAAGTTAAAAGTGAAATTTGGAAAATAGAGTTAAGTTAACTCTAGGATTCAGTGAGGAATCATGAAAGGGGATGAGATCCCAAGGTTAAAGAATTAAACAAATACAACCCTAGAAAGTCATAGGGTGTCTGGGCAAATGGATAATAACTTTAACTTTAATTTGAGTTAAAGAAATAAAAGAGAAATGTTTAAGAGTCCAGGAGACTCTCTAGTTATCCTTATGGCAAGACCTAGGATAAGAGGTAAAAAGTTGTAAAAAGGCAAAGTTAAAAGCAAGCTAAAAGTGGCTAAAAAGCATAAAGAAAATGTAAATGGCGCCTTCGAATTTGAGACTCGTCAAGTGGAGCAGGACTCCCTGGGCAGTGACCCGTCGGACGAGGTACTTTCGAAAGGCTTAAAGTGAAAGCAAGGAGCTAAATGCTCAAAGGAAAAAGAAAGAGATTTGCCAGTGGCAAAAGGGAGCTACAAGCTCGAATAAGAAAGGAAAGCAAGTGTTCAAAGGCAAAGAGGCTAAGAACTAAAGCAAAAAGAGAAAGAAAAAGAAAAGAAAAGAAAGAAAATATAAAGATAAAACGGGCGTACCTTCGGGGGTAAAAAGTAGCCTTGTCGGAGCTAAGGGCAGTGTCCCTCTCCCGGGCAGTGACCCGTAGGACAAGTTCCCCGTTGGGCGGGGTAACACTTGCGGGTGTTATCGGCAACCTTAGAAATCTTATCTTATGGTAGCAGGACTACCGGGCTGGGGCCCGTTGGATAAGAATTTCTGAGGGTTAACTTGAACTAAAGCACCAGAATTAAAGAATAAAGAGAAATTAGAGTGGCCAAGGTGGCCGGGTTAGTTTGACCCTATATACAGCGGCATAGTGGCCGAGTTGGTGCTTAGCAGCCTAGTGTGGCTAGACAAGAGTAGTGATGGTTGGTGATTAGACACAGATAGTATAGTGCAGTGATATATTATATTGCATAGCAGCATTTTGATATTGAGGATTTTAGTTTCCTAGCACTATTATTATTGCTTCCATTGGACCAAGTGGTGTAGGACACTTTTTCTCGGTGGTTGAACCCACTGGGAACTCTGTCGGAGTTCTCACACCCCTTGGGTGACCCCCCACAGGTTCGGGAATGGGTGCAGCGGTCGAGACAGATCAGATGCAGACGACAGCGAGGCATACGACAGGGGCAAGGGCCCAGCAGCATAGTGACCTAGAGGGTCTAGCAGAGGTATCCCATTTATGTATTTCTTGAGTGAACCTTGTATGGTGAGGAATTTATGTAAAGGAAATGTAATAATTTTATTTGCAAGTTCAGAAATGTAAAGTGTAATAAGTTTAATTTATGGTTCACTCCTGTATGCTTTCATTTCCGCATTAATTGTTGTTTATTAAATGAAAGTTTTAATTTATAGTGATTTTTAGTACTCTGATATTGAGCTTCCGCATACACTTGTTGTGTTATTATGGATGTTACCGTTCCTTTCGGGTAGAAAAAGGTTTTACCCGATTGGCGGGTCTGTTGGCGTGCCCGAACCGTACAAATTGGCGGACTCGGGGCGTGACAGATTAGAGTGGTATCAGAGCCTAGGAATAGTCCTAGGTGGTTAGCAAACCTTAGGGAGACTCTAGGGTTTAGCACGAGAGAGTGTGTGGATTATTGGGCGAAAGTATTTGATTGGTTATTGTTGTTCCCAAAAAGGATGTTGGGACTGATCGAGGGCGACGAGCTTTCATTCTTCGGATATTACGTTGGCGGCCGACAACGTAATGTTGGAGATGAAAAGGAGTACCCTCTTATACTTTCGCATGATTGGGTCGACGAGCCTTTTCGACGGTATTTAGATTGCGCATTGCTCAAATGGCTGAATTTGGGCTAATCGTTACGTTGTGGTGTGCATATTGGCGATGACACCACATATGGGGACGCGCTTGTCTTGACTCGAGCCACGAGAGGGCTCTGGGTAGAACAAGGTACACGAGCTGCGATAGAAGGTGACCGCACTCCTTGGTGTGATCCAGCAGCAGGTCAAGCTTCTTGTCGTCAGCGGAAATTTCCCGCCGACAGGGAGGCGGATTTCGACGCCTAAGTGTGGCGTCGATGTGACAGTCGGAGCAGATAGATAGGCTCCAGTGGCTGATAGCGCAGCAAGCTGAGGCTGCACAAACAACGTATGAGTATACGGCGTCGCCGCCTGTAGGGGCGACAGTAAAGAGAATGGCAGTGGCCGCCGAACTCTTGTCGGCGCAGCCAACACCCTCAGCATAGGGTGTTTTAAGCTTGTGTCGGCTAGTTTGCTGGCAAAGTGTGGATAAAAGGTCCAGTGAGAGACCGACTCACAGAGCGTTGGTGATCGCTATGTGCGAGAACCAAGTTAATGTGCCCTGAGGGTTAGGGCAAGAAAGATTTGCGGGCCAGGCGGCGTGAGTTCGCCCCTGATGACGGTAGTAACCGTGTGGTGTGTTAATTGTGGCTAGGTTGCCACGTAGTAGTGTTGGTGAGGCCTAGAGTAGGCTTCAGGGTGCGAGGATCTCTCGAAGAGCGAGAGTTTTGTGGCGCTATTCTGATGGATCAAAGTAATGGCAAGAGTTGCCACCGTAGTCTTTGCGAGTTGATCACCAGAGTTGGTGGACAGTTATTTTTGGTGCCTCAACCCAGTTGGGAGAGGTGTACAGGAGTCATGCGCGTGTTTAAGCAAGTTGCTTAACACACTGGATTATTGCGAGTTAGCGTGGGGGCGTTGGACGCCCAACTGTTTCGGTGCTCATGGAGCACAAGTATAGTTTAGCCCGAGAGAGCTGATTAGTTGGCGCATCAGCCTTTGCCCAGTGTGGCCAGAGTCGATACAGAGTGCGGGTCATGGATTGACGACTGGTTAGTTGATCTCGCTCAGTGAGCATAGTGGTCGCATGGCGACGATTAGCGGGTTCGCTTGGGGACGATCCGTGCCTGGACCATGTTTGTGGACTGTGGGCCTGTAGCCCAGTGGGCAGGCGCAGTCGGCTGTGAGAGACAGCGGCCCGAGACCTGAGGGCGGGGCATGATAGAGATTTGGTCGGGACGGTAGTCCGAGCGATGACCCAGGGACGTGGAATGCCACGTGTGAGCCTTGAGGCTGTTAGTACACTGAGAGTGTGATGTGATTAGGCAGTAGTGCTAGTGATGATTGAGGTGCTGTAGCTCCTAGTGGGAGTGTTGGTGTAGCAATCCTAAGTGAGGATCTACCCGTTTGATGATTGGGTCTGTGTGCTAGTGAGAGCCATTATACAGAGTTGGACTGGTTGGGCTATAGGCCCCTATTAGACCGTGGTCTGTGGACCTATTAGTAGTCTGAGATATCGGGTTAGCTGATAATCCGTGGACTTAGAGCGCTAGTAGCGTGTGAGATGGTTGAGGACTGGTGGATTGGCCTTTGCCCTCCACATTAGGCAGCGGAGTGACCGGAAAATGCGGTAAATGTAATTAGTTGCAAATGCAACCTCCTTGTGAAAGATAAAATGATCGCGGAATTAAAGTGAAGATTTCGCGAGAAGGGACTTCGCCATTTGTGGCAATTGAGAGAGAACAAGTGCTCAACTGTGTCTTTCACCTACCTGGTGAAAGTGGTCAGACAACGGGTCTGAGTTTGTCCCTGGGTTGAGATAGGGACTCATGGATGAGTTGCTCATATGGTTCGGCGAGCGGGCAATTTGAGGCCCAGTAACGACATACAGTGAGCCCACTAGTGAGGGCAAGATTCCTCCCTCTCGATCAAGTAGGAGTCGAGATGTGATTCAAGTTTCGAGGACGAAACTTATTTTAAGGGGGGTAGAATGTAAAGTACCGGATTTTCGACATATAAATAAATGTAAATAAAGACGGAATGAAATACTATTGTTATGAAAGTTGGGGAAGTAAAGAATATTTGGAAGCGAGTTGGGCCCAAATCGGGATTAAAATGAGAGTTCTGAAATTTTATTCGAAAATGGGGGCCCAGATTTTTAGTGAAAAATTCACAGTGTCGGAAAATTCCGAAAAAATTACGGGAGCCCCGTAAATATGTTTTAAGACCACAGAAAAAGTTTCGCGTTTATCGGATACCCGATAGTGAAAACGGGCTCCGCCAACAGTGTCGAAAAATTCTGAGAAAATTACGGGAGCTGTGTAATTATGTTTTAAGGTCACGGTAAAAATTTCGTGTTGATCGGATACCCGGATTGCGAGAACGGGGTCCGCCAATGATTTTGGATACAGCGAGGCTTTTGGTGGCCCAAAAATGGCCCAAAGTGAAAATTTAAATTTTTCTGTGATAAATTTAGCTGAAACGAACCCGCCTGTCAAATTTGGACGGAAACGGACGAAAAATGGACAGAAAACGGGACAAAAACGGATTTCCAAGACGCGCGGCGCGCTGCGCGAGGCGCACAGCTGGAGCGCACTTGGGCGCGGGTCAACAGGGGGCGCCAGTGCGCGTGCGTGCCTTGGACCGGGTGCACCCGGCTGGGTCTTGTAGACCGACGGGTGCACCGTAGACCGGTGGTCCGTGGACCACCATTCTCTCTCTCCCTCCTTTTCTTCTTCTTCTTCCTCCCCGCACCTCCATTTTTCCCCCTTTTTCCTTTCTTCTCCGACCGAGCTTCGAGAGAGAGCTTCGAGAGAGAGAGAGAGAGAGAGAGAGAGAGAGAGAGAGAGAGAAAAAGAGAAAATTTTATGAGATGGAACGGCGCGACTGTACGAGGTAAACTCCGCACATTATTTTTACGGTATTTTTGGCATAATTTTTATGACTCCTTTGGGTTTGGATTTGACCCCATTATCGTGTTGCGTGTTAGGAACCGGGTTATACTGCGCCGTTTTATTGCGCAGACTGTCGGGGACAATTTTGGCGCGCCTCGTTTTGCGTGCCAACTCGAGGTACGTGCTCCGTTTTACGCGCCGATTGAGTTGTTGTGCACGATTTTACATGCAGTTTATAATATTATACATCGTTTTCCGTGCAGAGATAGAAAAATATGCACCATTTTGCGTGCAACCTTACAGTTAAACTTGCACCGTTTTGCGTGCAGATTATTTTATCGCGCACCGTTTTGTGTGCAGTTTATAATATTATACATCGTTTTTCGTGCAGAGATAGAAAAATATGCACCGTTTTGCGTGCAACCTTACAGTTAAACTTGCACCGTTTTGCGTGCAGATTATTTTATCACGCACCGTTTTGTGTGCAGTTTATAATATTATACATCGTTTTTCGTGCAGGGATAGAAAAATATGCACCGTTTTGCGTGCAACTTTACAGTTAAGCGTGCACCGTTTTGCGTGCAGATCGTTTTATCGCGCACCGTTTTACGTGCAAGTCTAATATTTTGCATCGATTTGCGTGCAGGACAAGAAAAATGTGCACCGTTTTGCGTGCAACCCGACAGCGAGGCGTGCACCGTTTTGCGTGCAGATTTGAGGTACGTGCATCGTTTTGCGTGCCGGTTGTGTTGTCGCGCATCGTTTTGCGTGCACTCTCTAATATTATACATCGTTTTTCATACAGGGTTAGAAAAACGTGCACCGTTTTACGTGCAACCCTACAGTAGACCGTGCACTGTTTTGCGTGCAGATTCGAGGTACGTGCACCGTTTTGCGTGCCGGTTGATTTAACGCGCACCGTTTTGCGTGCAGACTAAAATGACGCACACCGTTTTGCGTGTGGATTTTTAGTGACGTGTATCGTATTGCGTGCAGGTTTGGTGGACGTGCACCGTTTTACGTGCAGACTCGAGAGAAGTGCATCGTTTTGCGTGCAAGCTCGAGGAGACAAGTGGAATCGCGCGGAGACCAATTGCAAGTGTCTACAAGCAATTGGGTACACTACAAGGTGGGGGATTCTGCCGAAATTGGGTGACCTCTCCCCTTGCTCCCTTGCTTTTTGATCTAGAAGCATGATAGTAGCCTGTTAGAGGCGTTAGGTAATTATGATTAAGATTGCATGTTTAGAGGATCACAGATGAAAAGTGCAACTGTTGGTTGCCCATAACAGATGATATATATGCATGTGTAGAGAAATTTAGAGGAAAAGCGACATTTATGATTTATCCACAATAGGGGATAAACTTGTATGTGTAGATGGACACAGATAAAAAAATGCAACTGTCGGTTGCCAAAAAGGAGATAATTCATTTTCATGTGCAAAAGGACTTAGAGGTTAAATATTATTTTATGATGGAT
The DNA here is from genome assembly GCA_029168755.2 of Tillandsia fasciculata. Taxonomy (NCBI): domain Eukaryota; kingdom Viridiplantae; phylum Streptophyta; class Magnoliopsida; order Poales; family Bromeliaceae; genus Tillandsia; species Tillandsia fasciculata. Next base: position 1,611,717 of record CM054936.1, read on the forward strand.
AAGAAATAATTGCATGTATAGAAATGGATAATTATGTGATGACTGTGATCATGTAGGGCACAACCCTAGGAATCATGTGACATAAGGGAACAGAACTTGTTGGTAGTAAGACTAGGAGAAAACCTAGTTTAGGGGTTTGACGAGTGACATCAAACATAGGAGCTATCCTAGGAATTAACGAGTGGCATTGTCTTAGGAGATAACCTAAGGACATTGGATAGAGTGATCAACATAGAGTCAGGGAACTCTAGGACATATGTGACATGGAACTTAGGTGAAGGAAACCTAAGGAGAGCTAGTGATCAACATAGAGTCAAGGAACTCTAGGATGAGTATGACATGGAACTTAGGTAAAGGGAACCTAAGGTGATCCAGAGGAGTTTAAACTCACAGACAGGAAATTAGAGTCAGTGTAACTCTAAGATAAAGTGGAACAGGAGATTAGAGTCAGTGTAACTCTAAGATAAAAGTGGAACAGGAGATTAGAGTCAGTGTAACTCTAAGTTAAAGGTGGAACAGAAAAATAGAGTTAAGTTAACTCTAAGATTCAGTAAGGAATCACAAAGATGGAAAAGGTGGATCAAGTATGGAGACATGAAAGGGAAAACAGGAAATTAGAGTCAGTGTAACTCTAAGTTAAAAGTGAAATTTGGAAAATAGAGTTAAGTTAACTCTAGGATTCAGTGAGGAATCATGAAAGGGGGATGAGATCCCAAGGTTAAAGAATTAAACAAATACAACCCTAGAAAGTCATAGGGTGTCTGGGCAAATGGATAATAACTTTAACTTCAATTTGAGTTAAAGAAATAAAAGAGAAATTTTTAAGAGTCCAGGAGACTCTCTAGTTATCCTTATGGCGAGACCTAGGATAAGAGGTAAAAAGTTGTAAAAAGGCAAAGTTAAAAGCAAGCTAAAAGTGGCTAAAAAGTATAAAGAAAATGTAAATGGCGCCTTCGAATTTGAGACTCGTCAAGTGGAGCAGGACTCCCTGGGCAGTGACCCGTCGGACGAGGTACTTTCGAAAGGCTTAAAGTGAAAGCAAAGAGCTAAACGCTCAAAGGAAAAAGAAAGAGATTTGCCAGTGGCAAAAGGGAGCTACAAGCTCGAATAAGAAAGAAAAGCAAGTGTTCAAAGGCAAAGAGGCTAAGAACTAAAGCAAAAAGAGAAAGAAAAAGAAAAGAAAAGAAAGAAAATATAAAGATAAAACGAGCGTACCTTCGGGGGTAAAAAGTAGCCTTGTCGGAGCTAAGGGCAGTGTCCCTCTCCCGGGCAGTGACCCGTAGGACAAGTTCCCCGTTGGGCGGGGTAGCACTTGCGGGTGCTATCGGCAACCTTAGAAATCTTATCTTATGGTAGCAGGACTACCGGGCTGGGGCCCGTTGGATAAGAATTTCTGAGGGTTAACTTGAACTAAAGCACCAGAATTTAAAGAATAAAGAGAAATTAGAGTGGCCAAGGTGGCCGGGTTAGTTTGACCCTATATACAGCGGCATAGTGGCCGAGTTGGTGCTTAGCAGCCTAGTGTGGCTAGACAAGAGTAGTGATGGTTGGTGATTAGACACAGATAGTATAGTGCAGTGATATATTATATTGCATAGCAGCATTTTGATATTGAGGATTTTAGTTTCCTAGCACTATTATTATTGCTTCCATTGGACCAAGTGGTGTAGGACACTTTTTCTCGGTGGTTGAACCCACTGGGAACTCTGTCGGAGTTCTCACACCCCTTGGGTGACCCCCCACAGGTTCGGGAATGGGTGCAGCGGTCGAGACAGATCAGATGCAGACGACAGCGAGGCATACGACAGGGGCAAGGGCCCAGCAGCATAGTGACCTAGAGGGTCTAGCAGAGGTATCCCATTTATGTATTTCTTGAGTGAACCTTGTATGGTGAGGAATTTATGTAAAGGAAATGTAATAATTTTATTTGCAAGTTCAGAAATGTAAAGTGTAGTAAGTTTAATTTATGGTTCACTCCTGTATGCTTTCATTTCCGCATTAACTGTTGGTTATTGAATGAAAGTTTTAATTTATAGTGATTTTTAGTACTCTGATATTGAGCTTCCGCATACACTTGTTGTGTTATTATGGATGTTACCGTTCCTTTCGGGTAGAAAAAGGTTTTACCCGATTGGCGGGTCTGTTGGCGTGCCCGAACCGTACAAATTGGCGGACTCGGGGCGTGACAAAAACTCTATCATAAAAATACAAATCTGATAATATTTTAGTCCAAATATATATAACTCTATCATAAAAATACAAATCTGATAATATTTTAGTCCAACTATATATATATATATATATATATATATATATATATATATCACTTAAATTATTGTAAAAATAATGCCTGTGAAAAGAATATCAATCAAAATCTACTTTAAATTTTGTGTTGTTTTATTATGAAAATACCATCCACATAAAGTTATCTCTTAACCTGTTTACGAATAAAATAATATTTTTATTTTTTATTGATTAAGGGTTAAATTTTTAGTACCTAATCATCTCTTTCTCTATATACATATGCAACTCCAATAAAGTGTTAAAAAGGAAAGGGTAAGATTTTTTAGGTCCCTGTCTATACCCCCAAAATGCTCCGGAAGTAAGAATTAATATATCCACGGGAATATGAAGGAAGGTGAAAAATAAAAAAAATAATAAAAAAAATCAATCTGGGGGTAAAATGTGTGGAGACCCACTCAACTATATATATGGATATTTTGGAATAGACTTGTAACTTTTTCTTTTGTAATTGATAATATTTGAATTCACCGGCCAACCGCAAATTAGCGCATAAGATTTCAAGTTAGAAGTATAGTTATTTTATATTCTTAGTTAAATTTATTTTTTTTAAAAAATAAACTAAATGAATAGCACAATACCACTCTTGCTCTCAAAAAAAAAAAAAAAAATTAAATTAAATTAAATTAATAATTTTATTAACTATTATAGTACTACTAGTTGTTAACAGTCAAAGAAATATTCCACAAGACTAGAGCAAAATCGAAATTAAGTCAATAGCTCAAAAGCTATAGGTTTCCACCTAAGAGAAGAAAAAGAAAAAAAGAGGCTGAAAACGAAATAGGTCTATTTCAAAATGATCTGTAGTTTGAGAGAGACAGATATTTTACCAAATATCTTTTGACAAATCTTATTCTAGAGAAAATGGTGCATTATCATCCAAAGTTCCCACTTTCACCCATGGTAATTCATTCACTTGTACGAGAAAAAAAAAAAAAAAAAAAAAAAAAAAAGGGAAATTCCTCCTGATCCCCTTAAGTCAATCCTGGTTGGCTGCAACCAGCATTGCACCCACCATTTTTGACACAGCTAATGTCCAATTGACTTCAATAATTTCTTTCTTTTGCATTAAAACACAGAATGATTCCCCGTGCGTATTCATCAAGCTTAATTGACTTACTACGTACGTGGAGGTATGCGAAGATAAATCACCACCATCCACTGGACACCTCAAGATTTTTTTTTTTTTTTTTTTTTTTTTTTTTGGAATATGTTTTACATATAAGACTAAGTAGTGTTCGGATGGAGAAAGGTAGTATATATATTTAATTATATATTTTCATATCTCTCCAAACACTCCTAGGATGAATAGGAAATTCCCCACTAGGTAATATTGAGGAACTAAAATATTCCCATGGTCTACCCAATTACTAGGAATAGCTATTTTATGGGTTAAGACTTAACAAGGAATATATATAAATATAAGAAATTTCTTTGTAGTTGGGCCATTGTTTTTTCTCAGAAACATAATATTGTCTATCACAACTCTAGAGATAACAATTCTCCAACTAAACGCGGTACGTCTAAACAGTATTATTTAATTTTTTTTTATGTGTCAAATAGCTAAAATGATTCGCTCTAAATACTGCAGAAACTCTAATTAGATGAAACTATCTTTTATAAAAATTTCGAGTGCGCTAAAGTACACATCACTAAACTAATATGTATCATTCTTAATTGATAAGTTTTCATTTCTTTCCTTGGTAGCTAAGGTTTTAATGATGTGATGAGAGCACAAATAGTATTATTTTAATGTGCGCACACACGCCCACATACTTAGCCACAAAAGGGTGCAAAAGTAGTTAGCCATGGTAATAATGGCCTAACCTTTCCAAAAGTCTCTGATGCTCGCAAAAGAATACGATGTTGAAAAGATTATTATGGGCCATGATCTCCAGCTTTATTGCTCTCTCTTTACAAAAGAGGCTCAAACTTTGTGGCCTCGAATCGTTCTTTAGAACGTGTTTTGCTTATGAAATCATTTTACTATTCAAATCGACACCTTTGAAGGCTACTACTTTATTTAGCTAATGCTGGTTTTTAACTGTTTGCTTATCGTGGTCCTGTAGTTTGACAACGAAAACTGTCGAGGAAAAGTTGGAGGTTTTATATAGATCTCGATTCCATCATGTTCGCTAGTATAGCATGGACTTTAATTAGTACTATATATGCAGCTTCTAGAACAGCTTTTTCATCAAAGAAACATAAATAAGATGTTCGTTTGGGACAATAAAAACAAGTTTCAACCATACGACTGATCACGTTAGAAGTAACCCAAAGGAAATTCTTAAATCGATCTTGAAGTAGAAGCTCCAAAATATAGTGTTATATCCAATCAATTGTAGTTTACATTGATGGTATTATTCATAACTTACATGCATTTAAGCTAATTATTAAGCCAAATTTATAGATCAATATCTACCTGGCTAGTAACTGACACAAGCATATGCAATGATATTAGTGGTGCATGCCAGTTCATTGTATTTTAAATCTCATAGCATCTATGAATAGAATAAAGAGGAACATGATGGAGTTAGCCAAATGCAATACAATATGTAACAAACTATATGCTTGAGTACATATATGCATGGTAGTAGTAATTAAATCAATGATTCCCATTAAGCATGAGCTAAACTTCTATTTAGGGGAATATGATAATATATATGACTTTAATGAAAGATAAGATTACTCGAATGTCGACTATGCTTTTCGAGAAAGATCATCAATTCTATAATTAGACTAGAAACTTCTCATATAATTAAAGGAGTATACTTTGTTGTAGTGGCAAAGGCTCTGATCACTTTAATGGAACAATAATAATAATGGCTATGCATCATCATCTTTTATCCTAATGTGAATCTACACCACATTATAATAATTCAAACTTACTAATTAATACTATGCTTATGCTTAATATTACTATGGGAGTAGGTCTAGCTACTATAAATGATGCACCACTCATGAGTAGCCACCAACAAAAGTTGAAAAAGAAAGAAATTATATGTAGCATACAAAATGTATTTTCATTAGAATATTGTAGAAAGCTAAAGCAATTAATCCTTTCTGTTTATTGGATGGGATCTTGTGAGAAATTAAGCTTTCCCTGCAAAGCTACTCACATCACCAACCAATAAACGAACGACATGTGGACCGATCGACCACTAAAATTTCCCCCCCTTCAAAAACAAAACTAGTGTTCTATTGTGTTTTGATTTTATGTGCACTGGCGTGTAGTAGTATGTATGAAATTAATATTGTGTGATGTAAATATTACAAAAAAACTACATTATAACTTGCAGATTGAGCAAACATGGATACTTATGTTGGCTATTTATTTATAGATTAAAATGAATCATGTCCCGTGATATTAGATTTAGAAAATTATTAAGTTGATATGGGTGAGCCGATAAATTGATTGGGGGTGCGGTCCACAATAGATTCAAAGCAAGAGGCTCAACAATAGACCCAACATTCAGATGAATTGAGTCCGATTGAAACCCGTAAGTGTTGTAGTTGAATCCTTAAAAGTGTCTTTTTTATTTGAATGTGTTTTTAAGGTAGTTGGTTATCATGTACAATTCACATGTGGTATGAAATTTAGTGGCACGGGTTCAATTCCCACAATATGCATGAGTTGGAGGAGAATTATTGGCTATTTATTCATGGTTTAATATAGAAATGTGCGGTTAGGATTATAGTGGCCCCTAGAATTTATAATTTCACCAACAACCCACTAAATTCTAGGAACTCAACTTCCTACTCCGTAATAATAGGTTCAAAAAATTAATAAGTCAAGTTGGATGAGCCCCGATAGACCAACTGGCAAAAGACATACCATCGACTTTTACATTATTTTACAAATTATATAATTTAGTGGTTGTTGATTTGGCATACCATCGACTTTTACATTATTTTATTATATAATTTAGTGGTTGTTGAATTTTTTCCATCTTAATCTTATAAATCATATCTATGCCCTAGCGATGCGTACCTTTCTCCCAACATTACACGTACTATATATATTCAAACTAGCTCGCGCAATAAATTATCTTAGGTTCTGATCAACCTAGCTACATCATGGAAATGGAGACCCTTACACACATATGTACATATCTATCTACATGTCAAAAATAACATGGTATATATGTGGGAGACAAAATGCTGTGCACCAAATCTTTGTAGCCATCCCCATCGGCCGACACAGAATCACACCTTTCTCCCGCTCAGTAAAACATTTGACCCACTGTTGCTGTCTAAAGAAAAAGAATGAGGTGCAAGAAATTAATAATAATGCATGCTACGTGCACTTCAGAAATGTACCCAGAATATTATTCCATAAATTGGTTTTTTATATGTGGTGGCTAATAATTGAGTGTAATATGCTTTTAAATCCTAAATATTACACCACACAAAACTTATCCTAAAGTTCTATTTATGATCCTTTAATTTTTGTTTCAATATGGTCATTCCATCTAATCTGACGTACAGTTTAGTTTCTCTTGTAGAAGAATGATCGATGTGGTATTTAATTGAGATATGAAAACTAAGTTCATTCCTTTTCAACAAATAAGAATTGTTGCGATAAAATTCATGATAATAAATTACTAAATAATATGATTTGCATTATGCACAAAGTATATATTGCGATAAAATACATTTTGTAATAATTTAATTTTCAATGCACTTAAATTGGTAGAATAAAATAAAATGATTGTAGTGTAATTTAATTACTATATGTAATTTCTCAAACAACCGTAGTTTAATTGCCGCTATCTAGCTCGACAACAATCAAATTTTCTTTGAGAAATGACTCGCTTCATATATGCCTAAATAAAGTTAATTAATTTATAAAGCAGCTTAGCAGAAATAATTATCAAAACTCAGTGACTCAGTTAAAACAATCTGAAGCTCAATAACCTAGCTAAATGAAACTCCCCGGTACGTATATAACTTCATATATAACTTCAGCAACCAACACTTAATTAAATTTAGTCAATTTCAAGCACAACACCAGTGCTACAACATCAACTTCAAAAACTTTGATCAATCACATATTATCTCGTATACAAATTAACTAAGTCGTGCAGATATTTTAATTAGTTGCATTCCGAGGTACACGAAGCATTACTCGAACGCAATCCACGGGAGTATCTCTATTGTGATCAGTGTGGATCCACCTCGGCCAAAGAGTACGCGACCTGATCATAGGAGCCCATGCAACATCACTATTTGAGCTGTGGTATGTCTCTCCTTTCGGCTTTTTCCAGTAGCCCCAATCCAAAAACCACTTATGAGAAGCCCCATTTAGAAGTGCTTTTCTCGCTAGCTTTTTTGCCCTCCCCCTGCTTGTGAATCCAAATTGTTACCGTGGGGATCAGTGGTGGAGATTTTGCGAATCTGCCTCTTCCCCTCTTACCCCTTACAAGTTGCAAATATGGGGAGTATATATCATCTTTTTATTTTTTCGCCTTCTCTTTTCAAAAAAAAAAAAAAAAAAAAAAAAAAAAAAAAAAAAATCTTAAAGTAAAAGGATGAGAGAATCAGTTGGACTATAAAGTGGGAGGAGACACATATGATCATGACTTTGAGGGAAAGTTAGATATTATCCTTATGTTTGAATCTTTTTTTTCTCTGATATTATCTAAAATTAGTGTTTGTGTATCAAAATTTGGACGGTTAGAAAACGGGAAGGTAAAGTGTTGGGTAATTAATTTCTAAATTATAATTTACAAATAATTTGATTTTTTTTTTTTTTTTTACTTGTAATTAAAGCGTAAAAAAGGAAAATTTGTGGGGTCAAATCAAAATTGGTTTGCACTAGATTTTGTCCGTATGCGACAGTACGTACGGTGGGCACAATTATTGGAGTTGGGCCAAATGATGGGCTGGGCCCGGGAAGATACATTATTGCTGATGATGACGTCACATTTGGTCCATAAGACATGAGAAACAATCGCCTGGTCCCGGTGTATCCACACACCTCATACACCACACATTATGTCGGTATGTATAGGTGCGGTGTGGGGGATTTGGTAATACGCGCGGTGTACGCAATAATTTAGAGCATAATTTATAAATCCGTGCTCTCAGTGGCGATATCTTTTTCATTTGTGGTACGACGCGACCGTTGAGGATTTGAATCGCCGGACTTTGGGGAATATAAAATACTGCATCGTGGGGCCCGTTCCTGATTCCTCAATCTAAGCACGTGGGAGCTCTGTGTCACTAGGATAGGATATCACAGTTGCATATATATATATATATATATATATATAGAGAGAGAGAGAGAGAGAGAGAGAGAGAATTGAGCTCTTATGTTTGTAAATTATTTGTGCTTGTGAGTTTTTTATTCTTGAATGTAGGAATGTACGGTTAGGATGATGGTGGGTCCATTAGGTTTAGTGAGTGGTTGGTGGAAAGTATGATCTAAGGGGTAGAATTAATCAAAGGGTTAGATCTAACGGTAGAAAACTTATAAGCACCAATTACTTGGTGCTTGTACCAGCATAGCAGCCGGACTATATATATATATATATATATATATATATATATATATATATATATATATATATATATATATATATATCTATTAATAGTATCAAGTCATTGGTGCTATCAAATTTTTAACCCTTGAATTAAAAAATATGTGGTTGAGATGATACTGGGCCCCTTTGATTTAATAGGTGGTTGGAGAAATAGTAAAATCTAACGGATGAAAATAATTAAAGAGGTTGATCTAAGGGTAGAAAATTTGATATCACCAATAACTTGGTACTATTAATAGTATAGTAGCCGGACTCTCTCTCTCTCTCTCTGTCTCTCTCTCTCTCTCTATATATATATATATATATATATATATATATATATATATATATATATATATATATATATATATATATATTGGAGCTTATATGTTTTTAAAAGTACAAATTCATTCATACTTGTAAATTTTTTATCATTAAATTTGTATTGAAATTTGTGCTTTTGTAAAGTCAACCAAAGAGAGAGAAAGATAAAGTAAAAAAATACAAATTCTAATACAAATTTAATGATAAAAAATTCACAAGCATGAATGGACTTGTGCTTTTTTAAAAGCATATAATTAAGCTCTACTCTATATATATAGAGAGTTCGGTTACTATATACTATCAATAGCACTAAGTCATTGCTATTAGGTTTTTGATCCTTGAATGAGGAGATATGTGGTTAGAATGATAGTGGGCTCCTTGGGTTTAGTGCGTGGTTGGAGAAATAGTATGATCTAAATGATGAAAATGATTAAAGTGGTAGATATAATGGTAGAAAACTTGGTAAGTGCTTTGTAAGCTATACTCTCTCTCTCTCTCTCTCTCTCTCTCTCTCTCTCTCTCTCTCTCTATATATATATATATATATTAGAGCTTATATACTTTTAAAAATATTAGTCCAATTATGTTTGTGAATTTTTTATTATTGAATTTGTATTGAAATTTATGTTATTGTAAAGTCAACTTAAGAGAGAAAAAGAGAAAGTACAAAAGCAAATATCTCAATGCAAATTAAATGGTAAAAAATTTACAGGCATAATTAGGCTTATACTTTTGAAAGTATAAAAACTCTACTCTCTCTCTCTCTCTCTCTCTATATATATATATATATATATATATATATATATATATATATATATATATATAGGCTTATACTTTTGAAAGTATAAAAACTCTACTCTCTCTCTCTCTCTCTCTCTATATATATATATATATATATATATATATATATATATATATATATATATATATATATATATATATATATATGCGCGCGCGCATATGATAGAATAATAATGCCTTTATAAATTTGCTTTTCTCTTTTTTGCAGGATCCAAAGAACATGCGGCTGTTTGTTTATTTGTGCGATCTAGCTTGCAACTCCTACCGTTTAATTACGGCATTGAAGTTACAAAATTATTATATTTGTTATTCAGGATTTTATAAAGATCAGCCTTCCAGTGCGAAGTCTTTGCAAAACTTTCGAGCATCGCTTTCGGACAACCTCTATATGATTTTTATTATGTTTAATTTTCGTAAGAACAATTCAAGACCCGTTTGGTATTGAAGTTTATCTGCTATTAGATAAAATTAAATCGGAATAAAAATATGATTCAAAGATCACAAAAAATATATTATAACCTAATGTACAAAAACAGTGCTTTCTCAATACAAGCAAAGAATTTTCAAACAATATCAAACTGAGTACAAAAATACTTAATATTATTATTAAATATAAAATATATTTTTATTATACTTTTTTATTGCACGCAATATAATCTTTTTCATAATCTCAAATTGAGCACAAAGATACTTGATATTATTATTAAATATTTTCTAATCACATGGTGGAAAGATAACCACATTCAACTACTTTCATAGAAAAATTGAAAGGACAAAATCTACTTCTAAATTTTATTATTATTGTTATTATTTACTGATACCTCTACGTACAAACTTTGTTTTTTTTTTTTTTGTTGTTGTCTTTTGAGTTGAGTTATTTCAAACATATGAATTAGATACATTATTATTAAATTAATTCATGCTGTCAACTAAAATACCTCGCATGAAATCAAAAAACATTAAAAGTTAAGGGTTTCTATTGCCCAAAACCAGGCTAAGAGACCAAATCGGCCCAAATCTAATTGTGGTGTGGTTAAGTCCAACCCATTAAAAAAGAAAAAAAAAAAAAAAAAAAAAAAAAAAAAAAAAAAAAAAAAAAAAAAAAAACAGAAAAGAAGGCTTGAACCCAAAAACTTGTTAATGGGTTGCTTTTGGATCTAAAATTATGGGAAGGTTAAAATGACAGGCCTGAGCCTGAATATATATTTTTTTTTAAAAAAAGAAATCTCTAAAACTTTAATTTTCGGGTCAGATTTGGAGTTCGCTGTGCCCTACCACTCACCCGACCCGTTTACAGCCCTAATGACCGCCCACGATCCATATTTTTTGGGTCGAAACGGGCTAGGGGCCAGCCCTGCCCGACCAGGCTTCAAATCCTGGCCAGGTCGGAGCTAACAAGCCTCTGGCCCATCACGGCCCTCCAGTCCGGAAGACTCGGGCCGGGCAGTGCTCCGGCCAGCCACTTAAAATTTTTATTTTTAAATTTGTTTAAAATATATATATATATATATATATATATATATATATATATATATATATATATATATATATATATATATATATATATATATATAAAATTTAAAAATATAAACAACAAATTTATTTCTATTTAAATTTATATTTTGATAAAAAAAATAAAAATTTATAAAAAAATTATAAAATAACAAATATTTAAATTTTGTTAAAAATATTTATTATTATTATTTTAAAAAAAAAGATGAATTTGTAATAGAGTTTTGGTCCAATGGACCAAAACCTCTCGCAAGAGCTCTTTTCCCTAGGAGCTAAAAGCCTAGCCCAAGCCTTGGGGTCCGGGCAGTGCTGGTCCGGCTGGAACGATTCAAACGGGCCGTGCCGGGCGGCAAGCCTCTTCTAGGCCCGGCACTATTCAGCCCTGTTTCGAGTTGGGCCGTGTAGGACTCTCGGGCCTAAAAAAGAGGCACAGCACGGCAACAATATCGGGCCGGTACGGGTGCTATGCACCCGTGCCATGCCGGCCCGTTTTACATCTCTTCATACGAGTCGGAACTCGGAACCTCTCCTTCGTTCTCGTCCTCCGACGACGACGACAACGACCGAGCTACATGGGAGGAGCTCGTCGACCTCATCACCTCCTCCCCCCCCTCCTCTTCTTCCTCGTCCTCGCTCCATCGACCCCTCGTGCGGGCGCTCTCCGCGTAACCCAGTGGAGCTCCCTCCTCTCCCTCTCCCACTCCCTCCTCTCCCGAGTAGCCAACACCCGTGCAGCGCGCGGCGACCTAACGGGCGCCGCCCGCGCACGCGCCATCGCCGACCAACTCTCCATCCTCGGCGTCCGCCGCAGCGCCTGGTCCCTCGGCTGGGACTTCCTCTGGAACTACGCCTTCCGCGGCGGCGGCGGCGGTGGAGACGGCGCCGCCGCCGCCGAGGCCTCCCGCATCGCCTCTCGCCTCCTCGCCGCCCTCTCCGAAGCCTCCCGCATCGAATCGAGCGGTGAAATGGCGCGGTGGGTGCTGCGGAACTACCCGGATCTCTTCGCCCTTTCCAATTCCTTCATCCAAACTCTACAGCGGTGAAATGGCGCGGTGGGTGCTGCGGAACTACCCGGATCTCTTCGCCCTTTCCAATTCCTTCATCCAAACTCTACTCCGCACCTTCTCTCAATCCGTAAGGTTCTATTCCTTGATCTATAATTGAAAAGTAGGGGTTTTTTCTTTTTAATCTCAGTTAGGTTTTCGCTGTTCGTTTAGGGGCCGCTGAGGGAGGCGGTGTTGGTGCTACAGAGGGAGGTGGAGGAAGGTGAGCTGCTGAAGGATTGCTTGGAGGTGGGGGCGCGAGAGTTGGAGGGATTGCTTCGAATAGCCAAAGATTTCTTCTTTTCCTACTCTTCCTCCGGTTTCGGCAACAACGAGTTGTGAGAAGCAAATTTTTTTTTTGGTAATTTCACAATTCTTTTCTCTAGTTGGTCAACTTTTTATGTTATTTTTTTTCCCTGCTATGTAGTAGTAACATTCTAATTTACAAAGGACATCTGAACAGTAGTGATTATCTCATGAATCTCGATCGCCTAGAGATGTTAAAGTTCTCATTTTTATGGAGTTGTTTGCTTCCAAATTATATTCATATTGCTTCAGTATTTTTTAAGGATTCAGTTAGGCTCCATACTTCTTAGGCTAGAACTGTTATATGTCAGATGCTGCTCGTCGCATATTGTAGGCTTGGCTTAAATTCCTCTGCGCCAACTTATCTTTCAAATGTGTGGTTCTCTGCATTCACCCAAAGCATGTAAAGATCTGGAACATAAGCACTAAGTTGGTTAATGACTTTGCATCAGGAAAAGAAAGATATAGGCATGAAGCCAGGTGCTCTATTGATCGGTCTCTCTTTCTTGTTCTCTTTCCCATAGGCATGCTCTTACGATTGAATAAATAAGTTGATTGAACTCAGTATGAGTTTTTTTATCATGTTTGAGATGTATTCTAAGGATGAGAGATCTGAATTTGTCTAGTTGTTGGAATGGTTTGTCAACACATGTATTAGTTAGGTTCATCATTATGTGTACGCATCGTGATTCATGAGCCCCTCTCATAAAAATGTTACTGAAGGGAATGTGCACTGTTTCAATGGTACACATCATTGTGGAAACATAATGCCTTTATATTTAATTTTGCTTTTGAATTGCGGTCATCTGTCGACATAGATCTAAGTTGAATCATGTCTTTATGCATGCCTTTCCTCTTGCCGTTGCTGCCAGCATTAAAAATGATTGTTTAGGATACACGAATGATTTTTGTTCTAGATACTAAACTTCGAGAAAAGGTGTATAAAATTTACATTCATCGTTATGTTTGCTGTAGTATTGGTGTAAGTCCAACATTTCTAATTTCTCACTAAATTCACAAAAACGATAAATTTGTCTGAAACCTTCGACTAGGGATTGTTGCAACGTAAACTTTTCATGGTTCCAAGAATGGTGACGTTATCTTGAATCATCTCACAATTAACCTGATCCAATTAAATCATTATTATACTTAGATTGAAAATTATTTTTCTATCGTACATGAAATTTTATTGTTATTAAATTTTGGCATTTCTTTTCTCTTGGTTCCTTTCGCCTGTTTTTCTCTTTTGACTTTTTGTTCTGGGAATCTCACAACAGTATTTATACCATGTCTACTTAGTTTCTCTTATACCTGCTATAGCTTTGCTTTATAAGAGTAGGCGCTTTTGAAGGGAGTCTATGTATTACATTCTTCATTTTTCTCGTTTGAAGATCTGCAGAGCCTACTCGAAAATTGAAACAGTAAACGGCCTTAGATCGGTGTCACACTGCTTCATCTGAAAGGAACCAAAAAAGAAAATAGAAAAATTATGCTTAATTGTGGTGAGGAATAATTGCTCACGGCGGCATTTATGAGATACGCGAATATAGGCATACAGCAGTTTTCCTTGAGAGCGAAGAAGAGACCTCTGATCTCTGAACATTCTGCTTGTTGAGCTTGTTTAGAATATACAAATTTATAATTTAGTACTTTCACAGCTTTAGGATTATAAATCTGTAGCTAATTCAAGCTGATCGTATTAGAACTCGGTCATCTGTGATGTGCAAAAGTTCACTTGTTTAAATCTTGAACGTGCTGCTTTTTTGTTTGTCGAGCATTTCAACATGAATGATAGTATTGGTATTGTATAGTACTTTTTTTTTTTTTTTTTTTTTTTTCGTCTGCCATTTTTCAGCAACTCATAATGTAGAAATTTGTTTTGCCCAATTGTCCAGTGAAAGTTGAGAACCCTTTCTTTCGTTCCCTCCTGAGCCTTGGCTCTATACATCATAAAACTGTTCAGTGCTTGTTCAATTTTAAATGCATATATATTAGAATTAATTATTATTATTATTATTTACAAAATAGATATATTAAATTAATCTAGAAAATTTTTATTTCTAGTCATTTTACTTGCATGTATGTGAAAGAGAGACAGTGAAATCTGGGAACAACACGCTTCAAGATTTGAGCGCCGCACATGCTGCAAGGTGAGTGAGAATGGTCTATGAATGGTAATGGATCCGTGGAAAAAGTATTACTATTTACTCTTTAGATAGATAAAGAGTACTTGCATTTCTCCGGGGCATTAACTGCGCGAAGAATTTTGCAACACCATATCATGCATCAGACCTGGCAAGCGCCATTTTTCTGCTCCATTTTCTTTGCTTTCCAACGCAGTATTTATGATGGTTGGTTGGCTGGCCTCTTTAAATCGCTGTGCAATTTGATCGATGCTCATTTTAACTTTTACCCGCCTTGGAAAAATTCGTCGGTGCAGGCTCATCTATTATGTTTTTGCATGAACTTGTGTAGAGCTACTGTGGTTTCTCCCCCGAAAGAAAAGTTGGTTTACGACTACTTTTTTTTTTTAATATTTTGTTCAATTTTGAAACAAGTGAATCACGATTATCTCTCTAATTTGTTGCAAAATGCAATAGTTGAATTCATTTAAAGAAATTGTACTCTGCTTATGTAATGGCATTTATGGCCTACCAAAAACATGTCATTGTAATCCCATGATAATTTCTCATCTTAGCACTAGTCACATGCTTTGACTCAAGTCATTAATTCTTACTAGGACTTCACTTTAAGACAGTAATAAGTTATAAAGCGTAGATGGCAAAAGAATTAATAAGTTAGAATTCAAGGTTCTTAATTTGATTTGAAATCTAGTTAATTTATATTTTAGTTTTTTTTTTTAAAAAAAAAAAATAGAGCGAGTAGAATATTATTATTATTATTTTTTAAAAAAAATATATATAATATTTAGATATTAGGATTTATTTATGTGCTTGGAAGAACAAAATGAGCGTATCTACGTACAGGGACATACATATAATAGCTAGCATCACGCACAATAAATAGAGATGAGAAAAAATAAAATAAAATAAAATCCACCATTATCAATGTAGAATGGATTTTGTGGTGCGGTTATTTATTGTTGGCAAATATATAAATTACATAATTTTGGTCCAGCTACGGAGGATCCCAACTTTATTGCTGTGACCATACTAATATAGAAGAATTATTATGCATAGAGAAGGACGACCCCATATAATAAATTTACATTGGGTATTTAAGCTCGCTTAGGAAGTGTTGAGTTACTTCTCTAAATTTAAGCATATAATAAAATTCAAATTTTATTTAATTAAAATATATATATATATATATATTTGCAATTAATTTCGTTCACATGTCGACAGTTTCCTGAAACAGACCAAGTGGTGTGATGGTCACCACGCGCTTACATAGTAACAATAACATCCCCCACGATCACCCCGCGTGGCAAATAAATGCATTTCGTAACACGGCCCATGAGCTCAACCCTAACAAATACTGTTGGCACAATCACCGGGGTCGCAGGTTGCAGTAGAAGATTAGTGTTGAGATCTTCTATGAAGGTATAAACAAAAAGTACGGGATCCGCTGCAGTTAATTTTATTACAGTAGCAGTTGATAAAGTTGAAGAGTTCAATGCTTCTAACATGATCGATGAGAGAGACTCAAATGAGAATCTAATATAGTAATTTTTTTTTTTTTTATCAAAAAGCATCTTACCCTTTTTTTTTTTTTTTTTTTTTGTCCTTTTCCCGGAAAGGATAAAACTGTCCCCCACCCATTTACTGCCCCAACCGAAACCCGAATCCGGTCTCTTGGATGGATCATTACACCATTCACCCTATATCTATATAACCCGCTCCATGTGTAGTTTTAATTTTCCCACTGCTCCCTCTTATGCCTTTGGTTGAAACATCTTTTTCACTCCAACACTTTGTTCTCACAAAATGGCTGACATTGAGCTGAAACGAATGGTGGTGAAGTTACGTTGGGTGCATTTGTTGGCTCTGGTCTCGGTCACTGCCCCCGTCCCGGCCCGGTCGGCCCCGCAGGTGCCCTGCTACTTCGTATTCGGCGACTCGCTGGTGGACAATGGCAACAACAACGGCATCGCGTCGTTGGCGCGCGCAAACTATCCGCCGTACGGTGTCGATTTTCCCGACGGCCCCACCGGAAGGTTCTGCAACGGCATGACCACAGTTGATGTTATCGGTCTGTAACACATGCTACCTATTAAGTTTCACCGCTGCTGTTTGTTTGATTTGATTGCACCTAGTTATTATTATTATTATTATTTGTTATGACAAAAGCCGAAAGGATCTAGTTCGTTGGGTGCGAAAATACCAAAAGAGAATCGAGAAAAAGAATCGAGAAAGAGAGAAGAAAAATAAAGTACACAATATTTACGTGGTTCGGCCACTGGCCTACGTCCACGGGCGAAGACGGAGCGAATACTTCCATTATAATCAAAGTGGTGTACAAAATATGCCTCTCTCACAAAACTCTAATCTCAAAATACACCCATACTCCTTCTCATCCGCCGCACTAAATAAATGGAATAATGATATATTTATAATAGTGGCTAAATCCTAATACAATTAGGAATACAAATCCACTAAAATTAGGAATAATCTTAATAAGATTAGGCATAATCCAAGCTTATCTTAATTGGATAAGCTAAACAGAATAGGATTAGAAAATCTTTCGGTTCTAGAATTTGAGACATATCTAACAATATTATTATTTACATAAAATAAAATAAAAATAAAAAGTTTTAATGATGGCTTTGTTGATTTTTTTTTTTTTTTTTTTTTTTTTTTTGTAGGTAAGCTGTTGGGTTTTGACAACTATGCACCGCCATTTGCAAGCGTAACTGGTAACTTACTTTTGTCTGGTGTCAATTTCGCATCTGCTGCTGCAGGAATCCGAGAAGAAACGGGCCAACAACTGGTATACGCACACAAAACAATTTATCTAAATTATGAATTATTTTTAATTTTTTAGCTAATTTTTTAAATAAAATAGTCATTGATATTTTGATTTTAAAATTTGAATGAATTGAACTATCTATTTTTACAAATCTAATTAGTATATTATAAATTATTAAAATAAATAATTAACATAAATTTTAACTTTAAAGTATTACTGGTTAATTCAAATCAAATAAATTAAAATTTTAAAAAGGTTGGATAACCGACTCAACATAATCTATGACTCACATACGTCCTAATCATTTTTGCCACATTTTATTTACTAACTGAAGAAAAGATAAATAAATAAATTTATATAAATTTTCAAATAATTTGATATTTGAACAATATGATTACGTGAGAAAAAATCACCCGGGTTTTTGGTGTAGTAATCGTTCGTGTTGGTTATTTTCGTTTTCATTTTGTTTTAAATTAAGTTAAAAATTCAGATGGGTCTTAGTCTTTTTTCTCCACAATTAAATTAGTGCAGCCCATATATGAACCTTCTAGATAAAATCACCTCCCAGAAATAATTTTACCAACTTTTCCATGTAAAATTATTTTTTTTTAAAAAAAATTTCTTTCTTTTTTTTTTTTTTTTTTTTGAAATAGGGTGCTCGGATAAGCTTGGCGGGTCAAGTGCAAAATTACCAAGCAGCTGTACAGAGCGTTGTAAATATTCTCGGAGACGAGGACTCCGCTGCAAATTACCTCAGCAAATGTATATTCTCTGTAGGAATGGGGAGCAACGATTACCTGAACAATTATTTTATGCCCACTTTTTACTCAACCAGTAGACAATACAATACCCAACAATATGCCGATGTCCTCATCCAACAATATTCACAACAACTAAGGGTGAGTTTAATTAATGCTTCTTTTCTTCTTTTTCTTTTTTTTTTTCTTTTTTTTTTTTGGGGTTAAGAAAATTACAGTTTGATCCTTTAGTTTTGCACTAAAAAATATTTTTGAAATATTGTCCATGCCGCGGGGTGTGTTGAATTATTTTTTTTACCATATATTTGATGTATGATGATGAATCACATGATTTCATATTGTGTATTCGCCAACATTATGCTCGAGATCAGCAAACATTATGTTTGTATATATTTTAAGTGAATTAGTTGTATATTTTTAAAAGCTCAAACTTTTTTAGATCCGGCAAAAATTAGAATGGTTACTATTTTCTGATTAGATTGAACCAGATTTAGTCAATTAAATTTCTGTACAATAAAAAAAAGAGTATGTTAATATCACAATCTAAGATTAATCTCTAATACAATTAATTTAAAATGGAATAATAAGTGGTGATGATCAAATCGAAGTTCAAAGCTCACATGTATCCCTGTGATGATATATATATAATTGCCTTGCACATTTTCTCTCTTATTTCCTTTCACTGCCTCATGTATGTAATTGTTAGACTCTGTACAACTACGGCGCGAGGAAGGTGGTTCTGATAGGAGTTGGCCAGGTTGGGTGCAGTCCAAATGAGTTGGCTCAGCTGAGCTCGAATGGCGTCACCTGCGTCGAAAGGATCAACAGCGCGATCCAAATATTTAACCAGAAGTTGATCGAGTTGGTCGATGAATTCAACAAGTTACCTGGAGCGCATTTCACGTACATTGATGCATACGGAATTTTCGGAGATATTTTGAGGAACCCCGCAGCTAATGGTACCAATGTTAAATGTTTCATGCCAGTTATATATGCATATTATCTTCGTGTGTTTTCTATATATGTACTCGTCAGAAAAGAATTGCATGTATGTATAGGTAATGAGATGTATGGGACTTTTGAATTGTTTTCAACAGGTTTAAAGGTGACCAACACAGGATGCTGTGGAGTAGGAAGGAACAATGGCCAAGTAACATGCCTACCTTATCAAACGCCATGCCAAAATAGGGATGAGTACTTATTCTGGGATGCTTTTCATCCGACCGAAGCCGCAAATGTAATCATCGGAAACCGATCTTACAGTGCTCAGTCGTCGTCTGACGCTTATCCGATGGATATTCGCCGTCTCGCTCAGATCTAATTAATTTGTGATCAGTGGTAGTAAGAAAACCATTCTTTTTCAACAAGAATACTCGTCTTCTTCTATATGTGCACTTTTGGAATTGCATGTGTCTCTCTTTTTTTTTTGATGTTTTGTGATTGCAGTGAGTCAAATAAAACATTTTGACTCTTCTTTCATTGTGCTCACAAAATTTGCTGAACTCCGGGAAATTTTTGAATCTGCATTTTCTTTGCTTCGATGTGATCTATCTGATTGAGTGTTGGATGATATTTATAACTACAGGTGATGTTTCTAGCACCCGAAATTCTTTGCATGCATGAAACACAATAGTAAGATGACATGTAAAGATAAATATGTCATTGTCTCGAATTCTAAAACCGTAAAATTTTCTATTTCTATTTTATTTTGATTATCCCATTAAGTTTAGATTATATTCAATTTAACTGAGATTATATCTAATTTTAGTAAATTTGTATATCTAATTGTATTAGAATTTAGTTACCATTATAAATATACCGGCAGATGAGAAGCAGTACGAGTCTATTTTTTGGATTAGAATTTTTCAGAAGAGATATATTCTGTGCACTACTTTGATTATAATAAAAATTTTCGCTCCGTTTTCGTCCGTAGACGTAGACCAGTAACCGAACCGCATAAATATTTATGTATTTTATTTTTACTTCAATCTTTCCTGGTTCTCTTTTGATATTTTTGCGATTAGAGATTTCGTAGATAGTTTTCATATCTGAGAAACTGTGGAATGCTCCATTTATTCAATGATACAGAGTAGTTGCAATTTGATTGATTCTACAATGGAGATTTCCTCCTATCACAGTACCCCCCCTGCTGTCTGATCAGCCAGTTAGCTTTAGGCCATCTTTGCTTCCCTCAGAGCCTGCACCAGACAATGCATGCTTTAGCGAAAACAAAATCCTGATAGTCTTGAATTCGAATCCGAAGTGGAGAGACTAAGCTCCAGACTATCCAAGAAAAAAGAAAGCAAAACAAAAGAAAGAAAAAACTCCTCTCTTACCGCCTGGACGACCCTCTCGAAGGCGTCCACCCCGTGAGTCTCGATGTATCGCTCTGCCGCCTTCCTCGGGTCGAGGCTCATCATCTGCAACACCCTTCTCTCCTTCTCGCCGTAGGTTGGGTTCACATAGCCTCCTATCTTGACATACTTCCTCACATAATTCTCATAAATATACGCCGCCCCGTTGAAGATAGGCAGCACCAGCCAGCAACAGAAGACAAGTTTCATGTAGGGCCATAGAGGAAACCTAACATTGATGAATAGTTAATGGCAGTTAGTTGAACTAGTTATCAAAGTTTTCATACTTCCAATTTGAATTATTAATTACCACTGTAGAACCTTCCAAAAAGTGAGCTCAAAGAGGGTGATCAAGGAGTGCAAGATCCAGTACGTGAGCCATTGCTGATCATCCAGAGGTGAGGGGCTCTCTATTGCTCGCATCGACGCATATCTGATCATCAAAAGACTCTTGATTAGTAAGTGTAAGTACTGTTTCTTTTGTGCAAGTGTCTACTTGAAAAGAAAATTTTGGAAAATCGGCTATTTGGCAAGCACACAAGTTCAAAAATTCTGCAGATTTAAACTGTCTGTATTTGATAAGCCAATTATATGTAGTCAAACAATACTTTTGCAGAAAGTAGTGATAGAACTCTATATTACTTACAAAGGATAGAGCAGCATCAATCCTGGGCTGATCGGCAGATTAGGGAAGATTAAAGAAAAAAAAAAAAAAAAAACAAGTTCGAGTTAGCACCAAAAACGTATATGCAAGAACTTCATGAAGAGAGTCTATGTTCTTACCCAATGAGTGCATCAAGATGCCTAGCTAGGGTTCGTAGAACACCCATGAATGTGGTACTAATTGCTTCTTTCTATGTGCACGCTTAAATGGGGTGGTAGGTTGTTAAGAAGCAAGGCAAGTGAGCAGCTTTCATGGTTTTTATAAAAGTGCTTTTGGAATTATGAGTTGAGCAAGAAAAGCATTTCTTGTAGATACTGGTTAAATTATTCTTCACTGAATGGCCAAGGAAAGGAAGAATAGAGTTAAAAGGTGAGCAAGTGTTAGAAAGCGTTTCCCCCTTGCCCAGAATTTTGATGTTGTGTGGACCTGGCCCATACACCGCATAAGAAAAATAATAACTTTTAACAGTTGAAAAATCTGTTTTGGTGGGTGAGGGAGTAATATAATATAATCTTTTAAAATTTCGAATTTATGGGTATGTGTTGGAGCCCGAGGGGCTGCAGCAGTTAACCCAGACCATTTTTTCTAGATTTGGATTCATATCCTTCGTAGACGAAACACGAATTACGAATTTTACTCTTGTAACAGGATTTTTTTTTTTTTTCGAGATGCAGTGAGTGTTGGGAGTGAGTTCGATGACAGTAGGTCGACCGATTTGATAGGAGAGGGCCAATGTGGCATAATAGAACCACGTATGCGACTCCATTTGAACCCGACACACTGACCAGACGGATCGACTCGATGTTAGCCGGTAAGGCATATTATGTCTGGTTCGAGCCAGGACTGATTTGACACAATCCATTGCTTCAGAAATTCATACTCGGCCAGTCTAGTAGAGGCTACATTTCCAGATGATAACTTGCTTACACGAGAGGAAGAAAAAAAGTTGGAA
Source organism: Tillandsia fasciculata (assembly GCA_029168755.2). Classification (NCBI taxonomy): domain Eukaryota; kingdom Viridiplantae; phylum Streptophyta; class Magnoliopsida; order Poales; family Bromeliaceae; genus Tillandsia; species Tillandsia fasciculata. The sequence continues at coordinate 1,634,185 of CM054936.1, forward strand.
AAATAAGAAGATATAGATGGCACAAATTTTTTAACAAGCAATCGAACCAAATTAATCGACGCAAATCACTTCTCAATTGCTAATTGGAGATGCATCGTTGACGCTAATCATTAATCCCAAAAATTCAAACTACACAATCAATTTACTTAAAAGTGTACAAACACGACAACCATGAATCTCGACTAAATTCAATTCATCTAAATGTTAGATTTATTATTTGACCTCTTACAGTGAAATTTATTATGGACCGCAACCCACTCAACTTATTAGACTCATCCAACTCAACTTATTAGCCTCCTGAGCCAATTGTCAGAGACAAGAAGCTAAATTTATTTTTAATCAATAAATAAATAGCCAACAGAGATATCTCATCGAAGCATGCTGAAAATAAAAGAATGTATAGTTCCGAAGTAGATAAGGGAAAAGAATCAAAATACAAGCATTTACAGTAGAAGCAGAAAAACACACAAAAGATGACGCTTCAAATAACGCCCCAAAATCAACATTTTAGCCATCAAGAAGAGCCGACAACAACATGCATAAGCTAAAGAAGTATTTGTTAGCAACAAGCGCAAAAACCAAAACGAAATTAATAAGCGAACACAATACAAAAATAAATCTCAAATGCACGATAAAAAAAATAAACATACAGATTCAGAAAAAAAAACTTCGGACAAAAGAAAAAAATTCTACTACACGAAAAAAGAAAATACAAAATATTCAGGTTACATTCGCTCGATCTTTCTAGGCAAAAGAAAAGAAAATAATATTCTTAACAATTTTTTTCTTAGCGGATCTATCAAAACATCCATTTTTTTTTTCCAAAATTTTACTAAATTTTGTCGTCGCACCACGAAGCCGTCGGCGAATGGAAAACATAATATCGAAGCGATTTCTAATTTCAAAATCACATCTAACAGGATTCACACAAATGCTTTGTAAATCGTAACTGTAAAGCAACTTGCAACTCAGATTTAACCATAGACAGATACGCAGCACCAACATATTACAAGTAATTATACGGCAATTTACAATAGCGCCTGCTTTAGTGTTGTAACAGAAGCTCCACACAGCCATTAATTTAAACATGTGACTAGTTGTGTAAACATTACCAAAAAGAGCAGAAAGAAAAAAAATCAAACGCAATAAATGAAAGAAACAATACAGCGTGATAGACATCAGATACAACATATGAATTACAACTTTGTTCCACCATAGCATGAAAAGCCAAGATCAAAATTCAGTAGCTGCAGCTTCTTATATTTGTTGAGCTCAAAATACGTAATCTGATGTTAGAGATCAGCAAGTACACTGAAAGAAGAAGAAAAGTTGTCTAAAAAGAAATATATATGATTTGATCTTTCTATTCACCCTGACTAACCTGCTTAGGAGAGAAAATCAAGAACCAATTGTAGCCCCGTTATAAGAGCAGAGACTGTCTCACTGCGTGGTGAATGTCACGATGCCATCCTCCTATAATACTAGAGATGTATATATGACATATAGATTGATAGACACAGATATACACCAGTACACAAATGATAGATATGTACATCAACTTACTAAGACAACGTAGAAGATATAGTTATGCTTGATACCTATAAAGAAATAGTAGATTTGCATACCTTATCGCGAAGTTGCAAATACTCTTGCAACAGTCACATGAAAAAGCCCTTAAGTGGATAATCATAAAATACAATGTCATACATACTTGAATAATCATTTTGCCCACAAAAGAAACCAATATATCTCCTTCATTTAAGTGATTCCATTCACCAAAAATCTGTGTTCATGCGGAGATAGTAATTAAATGAAAGTGCCACAGCTGACGAACCACCATTCAGAAACCTCTGTTGAACGGGGATACGTACAACTAGAATCTGTAAATTTTTGTCGCTTTCTTCTGAGATATAGGAACAGTATTACAACTGGACCCAACAGGAAACGGTATAGTTGAATGAATTGGCCTAGAATTATCTGGATCCGTGTTTTGACTCGGTTTCAGTACATGTTTTGCTCCTGCACTCAATTTCAGAGGTCCTGATCGTCTCACACAATCAAGACTTGAGACCGCGGCATTTCCTGTTTCGCTTTTGCCATCGTTCGGAGACTGGGGGCAAATTTCACCATTCTTAGTATGAGAATCAATCTTTTCTTTAGTACCTGCACCATTTGGAGTACAACCATTTAATTGTTCTTTTTCCCTCGGCCCCACTGGCCCATTCAGATCCTCCTGCAGTGTGAGATGAGGTTTCTTTGCTGGTCTAAATAACTCATCACCCTCAGCGGCAGGCCTTTTGTTACTTCTGTTAGTATTATCCAAATCCTTCAAGGTAAACTTAGATTTCATTTCGTTCCTGCTCTTCAATTTGCTTCTATGGGCAGAACTGGCTGAATAATTAGATCTGGTAGCAGAATAGGATTGGATATATGAAGGGTATACTAATGGACTAAAGCCACTGGGCAGATTATTGTTGGTATTATAGGCAGGAAAAGAGATAACTGATGGGGGATATCCCGAAGATAAGCAAGGGAATTTTGTCGTAGAGACAGAATATGGATGATGAACATCAGGGGAATCAGAAAAAGATAAGAAAGAGGATTTCTGAGATCTCTTCTGCAGATCTGAATTTATAAGCCATTGTGGAAAACAAGATGAAGATTGAGCAGATGATGTTTCTACGAAACTCTTGTACTTCTTATATGGATCAGAAGTTGATGAAGTACTAAATAAAAGGCTCTGGCTATGTTTGCAGTGGGTAGAATTCAGCAGCACGCTCTGATTAACATCTTGAGGATAGTTTGCAAGAAATGGTGCCTGATGCCCCAATTCCTCGTACCTTGTTACCGAATTCAAGGAGGCCATGGAATTATTCAGCATTGACTGATGAGTAGACTGACTATAATTGTTCACTCTGGTAGGGTTTCCAAAGGACGAAGAAACATGACTTCTCGATATCCTTTGTGGTTGATTATCAAAATGCACATGATCAAACCTTAGTTCGACAGCTGGAGAGTGATAAATGCTTGAAGGAACTTCTTTTTGGGTCATTAGATATGGAAACTCTTTATTGTTCATTCTTCCAGGGTGACACTCTTCAGCTATGATTTCCTTGTCAGTCCATATCCTTCCATCATCCAAGTCTCTGCACTCTTCGCTGCTTTTACCAACTGCAACAGTTTTACCCATCAACCGCATTGTTGGTTGGGCTGAATGCTGAATCTCCCGGCCCAAATAACCATCTATTTGAAACTTCTGACCACTGCTCAAGTTTTGAGCTTGACAAATATGTTCCATGCACCCATTGCAAGAGACCTCCATTGGATATTGTCCAAAATGTCCTTTACTGTTAACTCCCATTCTTCTAAAGTCAGGCAACTGCACAAAACCTAATCCCGATGTTACTGGTGCACCAGGAGAATACTGAAATTCTGGATACCATCTAAAATGCTCTGTATCATACAATGGTTCGCCAGATTTCTTCCTTCTCGCACTTGTATGATCCAACATATTTTTACACTTAACAAGATTCGGAACAGAAAAAGTACCAGAAGAACCTTTTCGTGCATCCTGCTGTTTAAAGAGCTCACTACGATCAAAGTGGCCCTTTGAATTCATCCTTATAAGTTCTCCTTGTGAGTTCAGAGGAAGACCAACATAATCATCATTGAAGCAAAAGCTCTTACAAGAAGACATAGGCTCCGTACTTAGAATTGTATCCAGAGACTTGTTTGATCCTGTTGAGGAGGAGATGCTGCTCATTATATGGGCGCAAGTGTTCATTTTTGCCGTACCGAATGAGCCTCTTTCTTTCCCAGTTGCTGAAGGCTGTGAGATCACATTACTGGTTATGACCCATGAACTTGTCTCAGACCTCGAACTAATAGGTGGAGGCATCAATTGTCTACCATCTAAAGTCAAATGAAAGCATTCTTGTGCATGAATTCCAGCACCAGATTTTGATCCTTCTTTAGTACAAGAATTTAAAGCAGGTACTTCGCCAGAGTACAGATGACTAGATGAGGAAGCTGAAGTGCCAAAGTTCAAGCAATTCAAAGTACTAGAGCTCTGCACGACATGATTCAGGTCAACAGATTCACCCAAGAATGTTTTCCGTTTGTCAAGACAGTTATTCTCATGAGAGTAAGCATCATTTGGCTGTGTCTTTTCTGGGATAGAACTAACCTCCCTCACCACAACCTCCGATGCAACATCTGTTACAGTTTCATTAGCCATCTGAGCCTTCTCAGCAGTAGAAGGAAGTTTATCACCCTGGTCAGTTGCCCCATCTCTAGTTTTTGACGCAGCCGAGACATCTGAGGATATTTTACCCGGGCTTTCCAAATGAGATAACTCATTGGAAGAAGGGCTCTTGCTATTACCAAATATGTCATCTTTGCCTGAAAAAGTGACATGCTTTTTCATTTCAAGGCAAGGCTTTATGGAAAAGCCATCCTCCATGTCGTCAATTAGGCCTGCTTTTTTCACAGAAGAGCTCCTTTTTTTCTTTTTGAGAATGCTATGAACAGGAATATCCTTTGATTCTGCCTTCTGATTCTTGATAGCTGACTTGGTATTCTGAATTTTTTTTAGATTCTGTTTCTGAAATAGATCTTTGAGTAATTGTGGTTTCTTTTTTCGGGTACGAATGGAGCTGCTGATAGATTTTTTGAACAATTTCTTATACAGTGTGTCTTGAAGTAAATGAGAAATATCAAGAGGAGGTGATAGTTTTGGCTTGCGCGTTTTCTCCTGCAACAGAAAACGACACATAACGTTATAGTTTCACATATCAGTATGACCTGCTTCTTAGATAAGCCCTTAAGGAGCTGTACTTTACTGATTGTTTAGTCGGCACACACAATAATTATCCTTCGTCCATAACAAACCTCTGAGAAGAGATCAATTATCCTTTGCCCTTAAATAGGTGAAGTTTAATCAAGTATTTCAAGAACAAAAAACTCAGTACTCCAACTGTGTGCCATTGCATACAACAATTAAGATAAGAAGCCCACCACAGCACTGGATGCTTACAAAAAGGTGTCTCTTAAGTAGGTAATCCTAAATGAGAACCCTGGTTTGCCGTATGACTTATTAGGATAGCACAGGTCACTCAAATGTTCACACAATCGCTACCATGTAAAAACTATATAAGCCAACGGCTGAGCCTATGGTTATCAACTGCATATTCTACACTCCTGATTTAGTTCGAAACATTATTAGAACAGCAGACTCCGAGTTTAGGCCAAACATTATAACAGCTGCATTCTACCGAGGGATATGTACCCTTTTCGCTCATTGATTTATAACAGGTTTTAAGAAAAGAGAAACAATGTTAAGTCTAGTTTTCCTTAGAACCTACCTAAGGAAAACTCTTCGCATCAAATAGAATAAATTGGAATCATTCGCTCAAATTAGGGAAAATGTCTCTTAAGGGGGGAAATAATTACAATGTTTTTACTATTGCTCTAATGGTGTGGTTTTGAGTCACAAGAACAACCCCTTTAATACCATATATAAAAACTTGTAATTTGAACAGTAATACAAAGAAATTTCAACAACCTACAAAGCCCAATTTCATGCATGAAAGCTACAAACGAGTAAAAAAATTAGCAGTTACACTTGTAATAAACGAAGAGAAAGGAGGAAAAGCTAATAGCTACTATGTATATATGTAGAGAACCAAAAACATAGATCGTGTACCTTTTTAGCTATGCAGATTTTGATCTGGAGCCGTTGCTTCTTCTTATTCTTCCTGCTCCTAATCTTCATCCAGCTCTTCTTTCTCATCATCTTCTCCCCCTTCCCATCTCCTTTCCTCCTCTCCTTCCTCTTCCTCACCACCTCGGAAACCCTCTCATCACAACCGTCCCCTCCGCCTCCGCCACACGAACCACCTCCTCCTCTTTCGTTCGCTCCTCCTCCTCCTCCTCCTCCCTCCTCTTCCTCTTCATCTTCCTCCTCCCCCTCGCATCCGCGACCCTCCCCATCGCTCTCATCGGTCTCGTCTCCCACTGCTTCGATCTGCGGCGCCACCGCGAAGAGCTCCACGATCGACCGCTTCTTCGGCGCCCGCTGCTTCGCCCGCGCCGAGCTCGGCCTCCCCTGCGCCCTCCCCTCCTCCTCCACCTCCGGCGCCGCCGCCTGCTCCCCGGATCCCAAGGCGGCGAGCTCGTGGGACCACCACCGGAACTTCCGCCCCGCCATCGGGGGGAGCGCCCGGCCATCGCCGTCCCCGTCCCCGTCCCCGTCGAAGGGCCAGCATTTGCTCACGTCCACGCTCCGCATCTTCGCCGCGTACTCTCTGCAAAACGCCACAGATTGGATCACCAACGGGATGCGAGATATAGAAAGAGAGACAGAGAAGTATGCGATCGTTACCGTATGGAGAAGCCCTCGAGCGCCATCGCCATGCCTAGAGCAGGAGCAGGAGCAGCAGCAGGAGGAGGAGAGAGGAGATAGAATCTTTCGAGCTCTCGAAGCAGAACGAAGAGAGCGAAAGAGAGAGAGAGAGAGAGAGAGAGGAAAAAATAGTAAGAAAAGATGAAGAGGGGTGAGGGAATGAGGGTTGGAAGAGAGAGAGAGAGAGAGAGAGAGAGAGAGAGTCCACCACTACTACCAGTAAGCAGTAAGTAGTCGGTCGATGATGCTTCAATTTCTCTTTCTATTTTCCCGCTTTTAGAGAGCCTCGTTATTTCTGCCGCTCGCTTGCCCCTCCCCTTATTAATGTTGGAAAGCGACTTGCATAGTTGCATGGTCAAAAAATTAAAAATAAAAAAATATCTTCTATCTAAATCTTAATAACACTTTATTTACTATTGTACTTCACCGTCAATCCTATGTAAATATGTAATTACTGCATGTAGTTAAATTAAAAAAAATTATGATGGTGTTATCAAAATGAGGGAAAACAAAATTATTGCTTCACCAATTAAGATCAATTTGGATTGCCAAACAAAATTATTTATTTTTATAAATATATACTGAGTAATAAACTAGTTTATTCATAACTTAATAATTATATAAATTTTGATTCTACCTTTATCACTTTTAAAATATTAATAAAAGACATGCCCGCTTTCAAACTTTACAAAATTATTAAAGAAAAAATTAATATAAACTTTTTTATTATTTTAAACATTATTATTCCATTCAACTTGTTCTCAAAATTTTCAAGTATTGAAAAGAAGGAATGCGTTTGAGCTCTTTTTCGTTTTCAAATAATAAAAATAATTTAAAATCTTAATTATATTCAAATATAGATAAATAATAAAAAAAAAAACTATAAAATTTATATAATTTATTTAAGTTATGAATAATAATGCAATATGAGACGGATGTACCTTATTTTTGATGATTTTATAGTATATTTACCTTGTCTCCCCTATTAAAACACAATGAACTAATATCTCTGTACCATTTATAATCAATGGGAGTTAAAAATGTCTATTTATTACACTGCGATTAATAAAATATAATTTGTTTTTTAAATATATATATATGTCTTACACTTTATGCATCCTAAAATTCACAATATTTTTAAAATAGTTAGAAATAATAAAAAAAAAAAAGTAAATAGTAAGAGCACTTAGATGACTAAATATAATATATACATCTAATTTAAAAATACACAATTTTTTTTTTTTAATGCACTGCACACCCATGACCCATGAATTGGAATTTGAAATTGGAAAAATGATTATATATGTTAGGGTGTGACTAAATTTGTAATTGAATTAAAATAAATATTAAAATATATTTTTAAAAAATAAATAAAATTTAAATATTAATTAGAGTAAAAATTTTAATTATATTAAAATTAGGTATGTTTTAGTGATGCAGTTGTTGACAAACCTGTACGTTGAAGCTGGAGAGCTCTCAAGTGTGGTATAGGCTGAGGTGAGAACTGTACTGTCAAGATAGAGAGAAAAACTTGACTAGTTTGAATGCACTGCTGGCGCATGTGAGAGAAGAAGAAGTTAATTTTGGATTTATATTATTCCTGTAGCGAAGAGAAATCAGATCAAATTTAATTTTGGTTAATAAATATTATTTTATCTATATGTTTTTTTTTTTTATTATTTTATTAATTAATTTAATTTAATTTAATATTTTTATTATAAAATTCTAATTTGCGAATTTTTAAAATCTAATATCGGAGAATCAGATTTTCGAGATCAGAGTATGGTAGCAATGTTCCACCCCAGTAAACGGCTGACGAAACGGTGACGTCATAAATATGCACCATTCATCATGAATATCATGTGCAATGTATGTATGAATGAACGTATGTATGCAGTCGCGGATGCCATCATGGCTCCCATTGGCGCCGCGTGATGGTGTGGTGCGGGTGCGGGTGCGATGCGCGCGCCCACAGGGACACGAATCTAAATGCGACGTGCATCGTACGGTGGAGATCGGGGTACAATGATCGGACGGAGGATATGTGAGGGGGTCGGGATTGTAAGCGCGTACGAACAGTTGGTGGGGGGGAGGCGTTGTTGAAAAGAGTGGCATCCATGCCAATCGAGTGGGAGGGGCCCACGCATCTGCGTCTTCGCACGTGATTGGACGAATGATGTGGTACCATGAAAGGGACTGTTGCTGATTTATAAAATTTCCTGCCTGCGCCAAAAAAAGATGAGGCGTAGACCATTTAGTATTGAAAGGTAGGGGGAGACTGATTCCTTTTTTAGTATCAAAATGAAGCAGATTTTTCCGCGAAAGTGATATTTTTTACCATTGTATCTGGAAATAGGTTGCGATTTATTTTACTTTATCCAATTTAGTAAATAATAAGCAAGTTCATATTAAAATCACATTGTTTTTTTTTTTTTTTTTTTTTTTTTTTTTTTGGTAAAAATTTTTGTTGAATCTAAATTTAAATACAAAAATAATCGATTAATAATTAATATTATTATTTTATTGATAAAGTAAAATATTTCTATTTTGAATTAGGCTATAGAATTTTTTAAAATATATATATATATATATTTTGATTTGATTTATTTCATAGAATTATGAAAGAAACACTTTAACGATTCAAATCTTTTTTTTTTTTTCATTTCATATTTTACTACTGTGGCAGATGAGAAGTAATATATGATGATTAGTTCATTTAGAATTACTGTGATGGTAAATAAACCGTATTATTTATTATTTTTTTATTTTTTAAATTCATAAAAGTATTATCTAAATTTGATATATATTTTTAAAAAAAGATAATACTAAAATTGGTAATAAAAAAAAAAAAAAAAAAAAAAAGGTGAATATCAGCCTGCAGCACATCTGCACATGGGGGGTGGAGTCAAGCGAAACCCATCACCACCATGCAGACGAAACTCTGCTCGCACCAATCGCATGACTGCGAAATGAAAAGACATACCCTGAGATCGGGCTCTTGCATTTCTGTCGGCTGACGTCATCACTACTGTCCATGCTGTTGTTGGGGGGTTCATTTTTCAAACTAATTAGTGGGGCAATTATATTAATCTACATGCTTAAAACATTCTATTTCGACAAACAAAAAAATTAAAACAAATTTTAAATTTAAGAAGTAAAAGTTATAATTTAAAATTTTTGCTTCGAAGAAATACCTCAAAGTTTTTAATATAAGTATTAAACATTGCTCCAACAGAATCTATTTTTAATGAAAAGCTAAATAGATTCTTAAAAATTTAGATTCAGCTTCACCTCACGGTACATACTTCAACATTTTTTTGCTTCCTAAGTATATCCCTATTTATCAACTATTCCTAGTGCAAATGGTAAAAAATTTGGTGATTAATATTCAAGACCTGAGTTCTAGTTGTTTCATATTTCTAGCTAAAAATTTATTTAAAAAATAAACGAAAGGGATAGCATGCTATCTTTTTTTTAAAAAAATAAGTATATTCCTACTTATCTTAGTAGAGAAATAGTACTGAACATTAGGTCAAACAAAAAAAGTGCAGAGTGCTGGTTTGCCCCAAAGTGTGATGGCACAAAGTTAATAGAAAAATTGCTCTAAAACCATTTTTTGATCCGTCATGTACTGTAGTTTATATTATTTATTACATAATTAAGTACATCTCCAAAACTTGTTAGCTAGCATCAAGTGTTAAATTAGTCTTAATCAGACACGGCTGCGCAGAACAAAATATTCCTGAAAGATTCCTAATAAGAGTCAATACATTACATATTCTAAAAGTCATATACCTCAGTTAACGGGCATAAACCTGCAAGAAAACAATTTTTTTTGGATAATATATTCAGCAAAAACCAAAAGATCAAGAGTAATTAAAGATCTTCAATGTTGTACATTTAAAACATTTAAAAATGGACAAGGTAAATTTGGACGAGTAATTATGAACAAAAACTTTTTTATTAAATACAATGACTATGCGGAAAGAATCAGTGTGCTGCTGTAGACGCCAAAAGGAGTAAACCACTCCACCATTCTGAGCTCTAACGGACCACGCAAACTCAAACCAAAACCGGCACTTTAAACAGCGGTATCAGTACACACACTTCAAAAATCCAACATAAAGAAGTAACAACAATAACATCAAAATGAAAGGCAGTAACCATCCTCGACAAATTAATAAAGCCTCTACACAAAGCATTCGCTATCTCATACAGGGACAATACCTGTGCCTTAATACTTGAATTCGATGCTTGGGATTCCCAGCGCTCAGAAATTTGAACGGGACAAGAGAGAAGAACGACCGTTTGAGTTAGAGCGTTCTTTCTTCCACATGGCTTCAAAACCTTGGAAACATGTTGTCGCCTGCGGAAAGCAGATTAACAAAAGTAACAAAAAGGAAAAAACATATCAAAACATATGTACCCGACACAACAAAAAAATGTTAAGGAACCTTCTTTAATACTACTCACTTCCTTCCATTTTAAGTACAAATAATTGATTGTACATTTACTTGCTAAACATAATTTGTAAAAAATTGCACAAACTTGCGTTTTATGACATGTTTATTCAAGAAGCTATTCAGTGAAGCATACCTTCCATTGTTTTTTCTTAGTTGTTTGGTTTTGAATCAGGGTCAAACGATTGATTATCTCTCTAAAAGATGGTCTCTCTGAAGGATTTTGACTCCAGCATTCTTGAATTAACCTACACGAAAAGACTGCAAATATATGGATTTTCTGTGTTGAAGTATATATTAATATATAAGTTCATATAAATTACTCTTTCAATCCATGCAAGTATTTCCTATGCGGGGCTCTGAAAGGAGGCCTTTCTTTAGAAGCAATAGCTTCTAAAGCTTCAATATCCTGTTTGTGGTAAAATGGCAGGCATCCTTCGATCATCTGGAAATCAAGCAAACCAAATTTGAGATATCAGTGCCAACGAATGGTTATATTTCACTATGCTATGAAATCTTTGTAAAGTTGGCGATCATCCCTTTCTTTATCTGCTGAAAAGAAAAACATAACTTCCAATCTGCAATAAGTTCTTCATCCTTTTTTTTTTCAGTTTCCAAATTAGGTTACTAAGCCGAGCTCTTTTATTTTGATATTAACAAATTGCATATCTATCACTTCTCAAACTGCTTGCAATAAGATCTAAGCAACTGCTCCAACATAAATTTGTGTGTTCCACAGAGATGCTAAAGAATTCTGCACAGCTAGACACATCGGGCAAGGTTAGGCACACAAAATTCATATTATAGTAGCACACTGAGCATAGAATCTTCCAGCATCCAGCATATTATGCATATATTTCAAAATAAAAATGTTGTATCATTGGAAAGTTTTGCACAGATGATAAGCTAGCTTAATTGATGCTGCTAGTATAAATATTACTTTTTTTGGAGAGAGAAAAGTAGCGAGCTACCTGCTTGAGTCATTAAGAAAATGAACTGGGCTACACTTGGGAGGCAGCTAGGCCTCAGAAAAGAACCTAAAGAGGACTGTCACTATATATATTCATTCTGCAATTCTCTCTTGTTTCCCCCTTTTCCTTCCCCTTCTTTTTTTGTCATTCTTTTTCTGTTTTTACCTTCTTCCTCTGTACTCCCTTAAGTTATAATAATTTGAACAGGATTTCCCTGTTCCTTTCCAACAAAAAAAACATATATCATATGCCTGAAGAAACTGCAGAGAGGCAAAGGTTTTACCTCCTGTAAAATCAAAGCAAATGAGAAGACATCGACCTTCGTATCATACTCTTCATTTCGGAATAGCTCCGGGGCCATATACCTGCCTGGTATTGAAGTCGAAGTAATTGAGCAGGTAATTATGAAAATCCATAAGTGCAATTAAAATTTACTCTGTTTGTGCATCAGATTACCTAGGCAGAAACAGGAAAAAAAAAAAAAAAAGAAAAAAAAAAGAAAAATAAAAAGAAAGAAAAAAAGATAAAGCAAAAATACTCTGTGGTTACTCTCTTCCTCGTTTTTTATAATACCTTCTTCTACTGTTATTTATGAAACAGGGTCAAACATTGGCACCCGTTAGATAAAAAATAAAAATATCCAATGGATAAAGTGAGGGTGGTTGGTACCAAATTAAATACCAAAAAAACGTGAAAGTTTCATATTGAAATCCTATTCTACTTCAATATTATCAAAGTTTAAGAATAATAACAATGAGAGAGTACATTAGAAATATCCACCCATGTAATCACAAACAATTTGGAGTGAAATTCATGTTCATAGGCCAATGTGTTTTCCATCCATTTAACTACTAGGGCCAAAATCTCTAATTCAAAAGCATACGACAGGGTCAGCTGGGGGTTTGTGAGCCTGGCGTTGAAGTGGCTAGGGGCGAATCATCGGCGGTGCGGTTGGATTGATCAGTGCCTCATTAATGCAAAAGTCGCTATTCTCGTCAACGGTGCCCCGACCAAGTGGATCAAAGCGAAAAGGGGGCTGCGCCGGGGTGACCCTCTTTCTCCATATCTTTTTCTTTTGGTTGCGGAGGGTTTGGCGAGACTTATCGACAAAGCAGTAAGGTCTGATCTTCTGAGGGGTGTTCGACCGAGCACAACATGTAAGGTATCCTGTATCCAGTACGCTGATGACACGATTTTTTTCTGCGAGACTAAGCATAGACAAGTGCGCAATCTCCGGTTTGTGTGGGAGTTATTTGAGTGGGCTTCTGGACTAAAGATTAACAAGAACAAATCGAAACTGTTCTACCTAGGATAGGAGGAAGGAAAAGGAGAGAGGTTAGCTGCTGCTGTAGGAGGCAAACTGGGGTCCTTCCCGTTACGATACCTAGGACTCCCTCTTACGAATAGACGCCTCTTAAAATTCGACTGGTGGCCGATCATCAGTAAAGTGGAGAAGCGCATTGGAGGATGGCAAGCTAAACTCCTGTCACAAGGTGGGAGGCTAATCCCGGTGAATGTTGTCCTCTCGAACCTACCGCTCTATTTCTTCTCGGTGTTCAAGGCGCCCAAATGGGTAATAAGAAGGATCGAAGCGCTCCGGAGGGCTTTCTTCTGGAGGGAGAGGACACGGTAGCCGGGGGACACTGCTTGGTGAGGTGGAAGGTGGTGTGCAGAAGTAAGGAAGAAGGGGGTCTTGGGATCAAAGACCTAGAGAACATGAACTCAGCTCTAATTACGAAATAGTGGTGGAGATTCTTCTCGAATTTGAATCTGCAGTGGGTATCCCTAGTTGAGCAGCTGTATTACGCTCGGAGAAGACCACTTAGAGAGGGGACATCCTTCAGCCCCTACTCTCAGTGGTGGAAGAGCGTTCTAAAGACTAGGGATATCTTCAAGTGCGGGTCCACTTTTTTGATTGGGGATAGTTGTAAGGTTAGTTTCTGGTCGAACATCTGGTGTGGGTCGACCACCTTTGCTTTAGCCTTCTCACGTATTTTCAATTAGGTCTCGCGTAAATCCATCAAGGTTAGTGAATGCTTCGGGAGGTCGGGGTGGAAGTGGGATAAGATCCTGTGAGACTTTGTTCCTAGCACGCAAATAGATAGAGACTAGATTCTAGAACTAAAATCTTGGGTTGTCCAACAGAAGGGATGAAGTGAGATGGGTCGCTAGTCAATCTTGGGTTGTCCAACATAAGGGATGAAGTGAGATGGAGATAGACCAAAACAGAAACCTTCTCTGTTAAATCCTGTACACTTTTCTCCAGAACGGGGGGGTCAGGGATGGAAGTTACACCCATCTCTAGTGTACTCGTACCCCCCTTAAGATTAAAGTTTTCGGGTGGTTACTGCTGAAGCGTAGGATACTTACGAAGGATAATCTGCTCAAGCGAGGGTGGTCAGGTGATACTGAATGCGTGCTTTGTGGAGAACAGATTGAGGCGTTGGATCATCTGTTTCTGTGCTGTCAAACTACCAGATCTCTTCTGCAGGGCTTGGTGGTTGATAAACGGCTCTTGCTCTCTTCTTTCTCTGTAGGGGAGCTTTGGGAAGTGATCTCCCTCAAAGGTAGCACCCTAGGCCGGAGGGAATGCGAAACATTCTTCTCCGTTTGGTGGGTAATCTGGAGGGAGAGAAACCGCAGAATCTTCAAGAATAAGAAATCTTCCTCCGGACAAATTTTGGTAACTATCCAATCCTGCAGATCCCTCTGGTCCTCTCTCTGCAAATAGGTTCTAAGCAAGTTTTTTTTTTTTTTTTTTTCACCTGATGCCCCAGTTGCTTCACTCTGTTGACTAATTAAATTCCTACTTGAATGAAGTGGTAGCATGCTACCTTCTCTCAAAAATTTTTTGCATAAACTTATGAGTATAAGAATTAAGAACTAAAAGTATACTCACAGGCAGTTCCCTGACAGACCAGTGGTTTATCCTCTCTAACTTTTTTAGTCTTCTGCAGGGACTTGCTAACATCAAAGTCTGCAACTTTCAAATGCCCCGAATCATCCAGCAGGATATTTCTGTTATCTTACAGTGGTCAAATAATAGGGAATTTCACAGTTAGGACTATTCAAGATAAGGTACTTCGTAACAAGCAATAATGTTGGTTACAACTCAATTAAGTGCATACAAAAAGGAATGGTAATATGATGTAAATGCTTACGAAGGCTCAAGATCACGGTGGATAATGACTGGCTTATGCTCATGCAAGTAATTCATTCCTCTGGCAGGTTTCATAAGATAAATTAGATTTTATTTGGAAAATAGCGAATAAAACATTCTCAAAGTAACAAACTTTTATAAACAACTACTAAATTTATGAGGAACCAGAGAACTGGATAAAAATTATGAACATGTATAAACGAAGAAACCTTGCGATGTCAAGTGCCAATGCGACAGCTACTGTTGGTTTTAAAGCTCCCTTACGTCTCAAGTAAGCACGAAGATCGCCCTGCATATAAGAATGAACTATATAATTTCAAATCATGTCTGGACATCTATAATATAGATGCAAATACAGAAATTGCCTATTGATTTGCAGAATAGAGTATCTTAAATAAGGTGATAAACAAGCATTAAGATTCTCAACTACCTTGGGCAAATATTCAGTTACAATCATCATAGGATTACTTTGAGTGACTGCACCCAAAAACTGAACAACATTTGGATGCCGAATTAGCAGAAGCAAAGCAAGTTCATCTCTAAATGCCCTTCTGCATATCCATAAGCAGATTTAGACAGAAAGACGAACAAGAATGATTAAAAAAAGGAGAGAACGCATGAAACAAACATACTACAGTCGGAAAAAGCAACTCACACTTTATCCTCATCAGTAATCAGCACATCGTCAAGCTTTTTGACAGCAACCTGAGTTCCACGCCATGTTGCAACTCGAAAGGTTCCCTATAGGTGAAAAGAGAATTTGGATGAAAAACTGAAACCCAGCAATGTAAGAACTTAAACCAAACTTGAATTGAATGGCATCTCTAAACAAGATTTAAGCAGCGTTACACAGACAGTTGTTCTGTATGATTGAAATGCTAATTGATTTATTATTATTATTATTATTATTATTATGTGAATGCTATTAAATTTAAAGCATAGATATTATGAATAAATAAGGAGATGCCAAACATCTCCATATCAGAATGTGAAACGTATTACGACACATCATCACACAAATGCTTGGAATCTAAAAAAACTGACAATTTTAGTTCCACCATCCTTTAGGTTTACCAAAATCCATTACTACCATAAACAATTTTGACTACGTTTAATACCACTTCAAGCATCTCACCAACTATCCCCAGCACTTTCACAATTAACACTTGTATCATTGATACATTTACAAAACCTAGCAATTCCTGATGGTACAAGTTCACTGTTATTCCAAATAGTGACCCTCTAGTTTAGAATCTCTTAATCATAAATTTATAACAACAAAGACTTGATAGTCAAGTGATATCGCCATATAAGTGAGCAGCAAAATAGCGGGAAAGGCAGAGACTGATATGTTGGCTATTTATTTATGAGTTAAAATAAGTCCAACGTCCTGCCCCGTGACAATAGGCCCAGGAGACTAATAAGTTGAGTTGGGTGAGCCTAATAAGTTGAGTGGGGCTGCGGTCCACAATAGACCTAACGGCAAGAGGCCCAACAATAGACCCAACGTCCAGGTGGGTTGAGTCCGGTCGAGACCCGTGGGCGCTGTGTCTGTACGCTTTAAGTGAATTGGTTGCGTATTTCTAACAGCTCGAGCTTTTGGAATTAATGGTTAGCGCCAACGATCCTACATGATATTCAATAAAGGACCAATTAGCACACAAAGTAACAATACACTGGAAGGATTAGTAAGTACCTTAGTAATATTTTTACTGTTGGTGAAATCAAGCTCACTGTGGCCGATCTCATATTCTAAAACTTGATGGGCATTATCGACATGCATCGGAGTTATCTGCATGAGTAAAAACAAGAAACTGTCAGAAATTTTAACTAACCTTCAAGTAAAGAGCAAGATCCAACTTGGAAACCGTCTCATCCAACAAAAGAAAGATAACAGAACTCACTGAGATACCTTAAGCTTGGCACCATGCCCCTCTAAAAGCTTGATTACTTCATTGTTTTTGTAATGTATTGCATCTGCTAGCGGCTGTTAATAGAACAACATTTAGAATGTGTTGTTAACTCAATTAACACAATCCTGTCATTTTTGCAAGCTTCTAAAACAGTGATCATTAGAAATTTCTACAATTCCGCACAAAGGATATTAGTAAACATTAGGTTTCGACATCCTAGTACTTCTAACGTAGTGTATCCTATAGATTAATCTAAAAATGACCAAAACTGGACATATTTGAGAAACAATTCAGAACAAAAACAACGTGATCAAAACAGAGGCATCGTAGATTGGAGTGGCGATCGAAGATTACACACCGTACTCCCCCACCGATCCTCCGGATCCACGCGCGCCCCCTTCTCGAAGAGCAACCGTACGACGTCGTAGAATCCCTCGCACGCGGCGACGTGGAGCGGCGTTCGGCCGTCGATGTCGCGGTAGTTGACGTTGGCGCCGGCGTCGACAAGCTCCCGGATCCCGGCGATGTCGCCTTCGTGGGCGAGGTACATGAGGCGCACGTCGCCGTCGATCTCAGCCAGGGTCGCTGTTAGGGCGCCGCCTGATCGGGCGGCGGCCCCGCGGACGGCGAGCGACGACCTTTTCCCCATGGGGAAGCGCATCGGGGGCTTCGACGCCATGGGAAAAGCTCCGGAGATCGCGATCGGAGGAGGAGGGAGGGGTTAAACCCCCTCGCGGAGAGGGGGAAGGAACGCTGGGGCGCCGGGTTTGTTGGAGGAGGACGAAGACGACAATGTGGAAAGGGAGAAAAACGAAGAGGAGTTTTGGAGGTAACGGTCTTATATAGAACGCTGACATGTGGGCCACAAGTGCGAGGTCGTTACGCGAGGGAACTTTTCAACAAAACGTGGCGCGGGTTTCCAACAATCTTCTATGTTCGACAGTTGAAGCAAAAATATCTTACTATATTTTTGTTAGTTCCATTATTAGCTATAGTTTTACGAAAATAATTTTTTAAATAAAAAAAAAATGTGATTGAAATTATAATAATTTATTTTTAAAAATTTTTATTATTCAATCAATTATCTACTCAATTCTAGAAAATTATTATCACCATAACCACGTATTTTTTAATCTAAAAGCTAAAAAATTAATAGTACTAGTGACTTTGTGTTATCGATAGTATTCCAGTCTAATTCATAATTTTACTATTCCATATAAAATTAATTATATAATTTAAAAAAAAAATTAAATAAATTCACACCACACTTGAAACATACATGTAAATTGACATTATATATTGATACATTAACTAGAGAAGTCCTATTCTGAGCCAATTCAACCAATTAAATTGGCTGAGTGCTCATTGCTTATAGATTCCACATAATAAATATTGTGGAACTCTTTGAATCAAGCAAGCTCGTGCAACCAGCAAAATTTGAAATTACGTTAAATTATAAAAGAGTAAATTAAAGTTTATTCTAAAAGGAACATGTGGTGCATTGATTCGATCGGTGGACTAAATACATGCATTACTTTTGTATATACGTCGCTGAGAGAAACATATAATACAACAGTGGGTTAAGACACCAACGCCATAGCACAAGCGCATACTCTTTAATTTGTTAGAGCCGTACAAAAGAGCAGATCTGTCTTTTCGGCTTTTCGAGAAGATAAAATATATATGGTTAAAAATAAATATATATTTTAAATAGAATGTATATTTTATATCTCATTCATATAAGAATAAAATAAATTTTACTGATCATTTCAAAATGACCGATGATTAAATCTCTATTCTTGAATGAAATAAGATATATAATATACATTTCAATTAAAATGTATATATAGTATAGCTCAAAATATATAGTATTCGTCCTATTTGTTCAACTCAAGTCCTATTTGTTCACCTTGAGTTGGTTGACTAACAATTGGTGCTCTATAAAATTATTGATGTGATCAGAATTTTTCTACCGTGTTTAATTAAATACATTTGGACGAATCAACTAAATATTTTCGTGTCATATATGTTATTTATCAATAATCTAAAAGGATAACAACTTGCAAGAATTGAGACCCATCACAAACTGTTTGATGTTTAAGCTTAATTAGATCCATGATTGGATCCTATTTAGCTGCGTATTGGAATTTAGTTATCTATCATCTGTTTTGGTAGCTTAAGAAATTTTAAACTATCAGCTAGCCGGGCACAATTCAACCCACAAAAGCCCCTCATCAGACAAACGATTTGGACTCATAATTAATTATTCTATTATATATATATATATATATATATATATATATATATATATTCTATAACAGTTATTTCAATACACATTTTTTCGTTGGATCAAATCCGAGCCCAACTTGGTCGGTCACAGGCCTACTGCTAATGACCCGTTAGCATTTAGGTGTGGTATCTTAGTAACGATTTAGTTTGGGTTCGGATCCTACGAGGCGGTGAGGTCGGGGTCGAGCCCATTAATCTCTCTCGACCATGGCGCGGCGGCGGGTGCTGCTGCTGCTGAAGCCCTTCGACGTCTATCCGCCGCGTCCCAACCTCGCCGCCGCCGCTTCCGCCGCCTCGCCTCGCACCTTCAATCCCAGGGTAACTAACTAACTAACTTACCACATTCCAATGCCAAAACCCTAATCTCCTCTACTTCTAAAAGAAGACATTAATTAGTAGGCGCAGAAGAAATTTGGGAATTGATTGCAAAACTTTGTAAACGATTGGTGGTTGGATAATACTTAGTAAGATGGTGATATTTATGACGATGATTTCGTTTTATCTCTTAATATATTCTTTTTGGCTCAAATTGTCAAAACACTTTGGTTCAGTTTGGTGCACTGGAGACAGAATTAACAATGAGATCAAAACTCAGTGCTTCAAGTGCTTTAGGTTGAAGTTGATTCGTTATGTATTTCTCATTCTTCTTTGCTAAATCCAACAATTGGATTCCTATTTACTTTCGTATCTTTTCCTTTTTTTTTGAAATCATTTTCTGGGAGTGTTCACTTTTCAGTTCCCTTCGCATCATCTCTGTTGCCAGAAAAGCTTTCTTTAAACTTTTCGTAGCTATTCTGAGTGCAAAATTTGCTCTGTTTGCAGTGCCATTCATGTAAAATCTTTGCCAATTGGAGCCGCTTCAAGCTGAATCTGACAAAAAAAAAAATAAGGGCCTTCCTTCAGAAGATAGGCATGATACTGTTTGTAATTATTTGTCTTTGGCAACAGATATTTTTCCCCCCTATATGCACTAACACTGTATCATAGTGGGAAATGAACTTCTATTTATACGTTCGTGGTGATCTTTGCAGTTTTTAAGTTACTTAGATGACAGACGCAGAGTTCACAAGGCCGCAATTGATTTTTGTCGGAGCGTTTTGGAACGAAAAGCTCTTGATTGGGAGTTGGTATTGCGTAACCATTTGTCGTGTCCGATTCGTCACGTGGATCTCGTGATTACTGTTGGTGGGGATGGCACTCTCCTACAGGCGAGCCACTTCTTGGATGGCTCAATTCCAGTTGTAGGAGTGAATTCGGATCCTACACGAGTTGAAGAGGTCGGTATGACTGAGCCAAAACTCTTGTCAAATTTGAATGTTCTTATAAGAAAATTGCCATACAAGATAGTTGTTAATAGTTCCACAAGTTATTTTTTGGTTTTGTTAGTCCTTTTTGGCGGTTGTTTTCTTGTGTCTGTGCATTGCATCCTGGCCTCTTTGGGTTGACCGGATCTTTTGCGAAGGTTTTGTCCAAGTAGAACTGTTCAAAGATGTACTTACAAATTTTCTTCTAGATCTTACTGCTGCATGCAAAGCAGAAGTTCCAATTTAGAGATTCTGCTATTGGGGTTTAGAAGCTCATACTACCTTCCTGCAGCCGCAAAAGCTCCAGGTTTCTCGTTTGTTGAGCTCGTATCTACTGGTTCTTGAAGCCAAGAAGTCATTCTAGCAAGCCAAGTTGGCACTCTTGATATATTTGCCGATTTTCTTTGCTTTTGTCCTTTGCGTAGTGGCTCCTCTAAAAATAAAAATTATTGTGCTACTTTCTTTTCTCCTTTGGTAGGTTGATGAGTTCAGTGATGAGTTTGATGCAACAAGAAGCACAGGCTATCTCTGTGCTGCTACTGCAGGAAATTTTGAGGAGGTACTTCTGAATAACCTGATACTATTACTCAATGGAGTGCTCATTATCCTTTTGCATTGTATCATTTGTTGGACTTCTCTCCCTTCTCTTTAGGTACTAAATGAAATCCTCGAAGGCCGAAAACATCCTACTGAGCTCTCAAGGATATCAGTAAACCTAAATGGTAATCGCATACCAACATTTGCTCTTAACGATATTTTGGTGTCGCATCCTTGTCCAGCATCTGTATCTCGGTTCTCATTTCGGTACGATCTTTCTTCTAACAAGCATAAACCTGTATTTTCTTAGTTACTTCCTGATCAAAACTTAATTTTCGTGATGTTCAGAATCAAAAGCAAGTGTGGCAAGAGCTCACGTTTAGTTAACAGCCGCTCGAGCGGCCTCAGGGTCTCCACAGCTGCGGGATCAACAGCTGCCGTGCTTTCGGCCGGAGGATTCCCCATGCCGATCTCGAGCCGTGAACTTCAGTACATAGTAAGAGAGCCCATTTTGCCTCGAGATGCGGACATTCCATTGATGCATGGTGCGATCAAATCCAGTGAATCAATGCAACTCGAATGGTATAGTCAAGAAGGCGCCGTGTACGTCGACGGTTCACATGTATTATATTCGGTCCGGCATGGAGATACCATCGAGATGTCGTCAGAGGCTCCAATTTTGAAAGTATTTTTGCCTCCAAGGTTGATAAGTTAGTTTATTCCTTGCAATAGTAGTGCCTCGTATTTAATCTTGTCACGCATATTCTGTGAATGTTTAATGACCATTTCTTCTTCCTGTATTGGCGAGTTACTTGTACAGTGCTTGGAATTTACAGTTACTTGTACAGTGCTTGTAGGGTGTCTATCTTTTTTCGGTTTTTTTTTCCCTATATTTTAATGATGATACTCAATAGTTAACATTCTCTCAAAAAAAAAAGGGTTACCATGAAAAATTTAGCATTACAATGTTGTTCTCCAACTCATGTTGAACAAACAGAATAGAGAAACGTTAAAAATCACGGGCCCAAAATAGCACTCCTTTTATCTGTTATTCCATCACCAACAACACAGTTTTCTGGCTAAGATCTCACAGAAAACTTCAGTTAGGTGGTAGCCTTATCTATTAAGCTTTCGAGCTTCTGCACAAATTCAGTATCATGATACAACGAAAAATCTTAAGAAAACCTACAGAAAATTATATAGTAATATTGAAATCAAGGGTGGGGCAGGTAAAGAATTGCCATCAGGAAGGACGATCATGATATGTATCTCACAGCAGCTTTAGAGAAGAAAAAAAATTCCGCTGCTCAAAGCCCTTGCGCAATGTCCCAACATCATTTGGCAAACCCAAAATAAATAAATATATAAATTAACAAATAAATAATAACAAAAACCAGATAATCAATCCAAAAAAAATAACTGAAAGAGCTTCTAAATCTTCTAAATTCTCATTGCCAGTGGGAATAATAATTTGCGGCTGAGAGAAAACGAAGAGGGCGAAAAAGGGAATGCAAGGGAAAGGAAATAGCTAGGGT
The DNA here is from genome assembly GCA_029168755.2 of Tillandsia fasciculata. Classification (NCBI taxonomy): domain Eukaryota; kingdom Viridiplantae; phylum Streptophyta; class Magnoliopsida; order Poales; family Bromeliaceae; genus Tillandsia; species Tillandsia fasciculata. The sequence continues at coordinate 1,656,757 of CM054936.1, forward strand.
TTGTACCTTAAATAGGGCCACATGGACCGGATCTAGTACGGCCCAAGTGGTTCCGACGTTATTGGGTCGGATCTATTTGGGCATTTTAGGAGTGATTGATGCGTAGCTGATTCGTTTTAAAACTTACGATTTTTTTTTTTTTTTTTTTTTTTTTTTTTTTTTTTTGATGTTTTAAGTCACATCTATTTGATTTTTGTTCAGCCGACGACTTTAATATTAAAGTCGGCACCGATATGTAGCTGAACACGGTACTTTCACCTCGTACCCGCCGACTCTATGTAAAAGGCACCTTCGTTCACTCTCACCTTACTAGTTCCCTCTCCTTCCTCTGAAGCTTCGGCGATTTCACAAATGGCTTTCGCTCTCCTCGCTCCTCTCCCCAAACCCCCTCCCTCAACCCTTGCTCTTCTTCGCCCCTTCTCCTCTCCCACCTCCCTCTCTTCAATCCCCTTCCCAAAAACCCTAGCTCCCGATCCAAAACCTAGGTTTTCTAGGATGCTGCTCCCTCCCAACGCCCTCTCCCTCTCGGAGCTCGCGGGCCTGCCAAGCTCCCTCCTCGATCTGTTGCGGACCTCTCCTCCGACGTGGGAATCCGCCATTGCTAACAATGTCTTTATCTTCCTCCTCGGATCCCCCATCCTCGTCTCGGGGCTCTCCGCTTCGGGGATCGGAGCGGCGTTTTTGCTCGGCACTTTGACGTGGAGAGCCTTTGGATCCTCCGGGTTTCTGCTTGTCGCCACATACTTTGTTGCTGTAAGTGGGGTTCGATTTATCGATTCATACGTTACTTGAAACAATTATCCCGGTGGCATTGATTCTCGATTCCCATTAGAGAAGTTGTGACATGCTCGTATTGCTAATCCTTCGTAGTTCTTCTTCTTCTTTTTTTTTGTGCTATTAAGTATGCTGTGTTTGATTAGACTCGTCCTTGTCACATACATCGTGATAATCGCGGAGTTAGAATTTTTCATGAAGAGGATGCACAATGGTTAGTTAAGAAGTTCCAGAAACTTGTGTTGATATCTCAAATTACTTATGCAGAGTAAATCTACTTGGCATTGCCATCATCTGTCATGATCAAGTAAACTAACGTGCGGTAAACACATTTTTCGATTAAGAAGATCTCCATGACTCCATTCCCTTCCATAAAAGTGGAAGTTGGAAAGCAAACTAATTAGGGTAATCTCTTTGATTGAATTGTATTTGTCATATCCTTTGACTCTACAAAACTGCACTTTCGTTTTTAATTCCATTTTATTGTAATTACTAGTTCAAACTCTTCTACAATTAGGCACCAAATGCCCTAAATGACTAATAGGGATTTTGTTGGATCTGAATAGAATACCACATAGACTCTTCTTACATTATCGTTGTCCATCTTAGGAGTCAAATTTAGTACGTGCCAATGTTCAGTTTTTTTTTTTTTTTTTTTTTTTTTTTTTTTTTTTTTTTTTTTTTGAGAGAGAGAGAGAGAGAGAGAGAGAGTGACATGCTACCACTTCGTTTAAATTTTTAAGAAATAAACTTAGCTGGAAATGTGAAGCAACTAGGTTTCGAATACGGGACCTTAGGTACCAACCACCAAGCCCTTTACCACTTGCGCTAGGGATGGTCGGTAATGTTCGGTTTACTAATTACAGCAAATTAAGGGTTTAGGTGTTAAAAACTTAAATCTGCTGCGTCGTAAGGGAACAATAAAGTGTAATTTACTCTTCAATTTCTCTACTTAAGATTTTCAATTAGATAATCCGTCACTGTATCTTCGTTGATTTTCTATTTTGTTTGACCCTGTCATGAATGTAGTTACTATGTAGTTTATCTTTTTTCTTTTACTTTCTGCAACTTCATGAACTTTAATCTTATTCATCACAATAATTTGCTTAGTTTTTACATAAAGCTCTCTTTCTTTTACATTCCCGGGAAGAAAGTTCTTGTGCAATCTTAAATTGCATTAGATATGTAGGGAACAGCAGCAACGAAGTTGAAGATTAAACAAAAAGAAGCTTTAGGAGTGGCTGAGAAAAGGAGTGGACGGAGAGGACCTGGCAGTGTGATTGGTTCCAGTGCTGCTGGCTGTGTTTGTGCTTTGCTATCAATATATGGTATTGGAGGAGCTTCATTTTCGGGGCTCTGGCAACTTGGCTTTGTTGCTAGTTACTGTACTAAGTTGAGTGACACAGTTTCCAGTGAAATAGGCAAAGCATATGGGAAAACAACGTAAGCCTCATTCTTTACCTTGAAGCCTTATATTTTGTAGTTTAATAAGCTGGTAATTTTTCTGTTGAAAAGGGGAAAATTGATGTTCACATCAAGTCTTTTTTTCTTGCTGTGTGCTTTAATTTGTTCAAGGTTTAAAGTTTCCTTGTGGTGCTCATTTTGTGCTAGTCATGCCAGTCTTTGGTTTGAGTGAATTATCAATTATTAGATTGTACTCTGCATAAGAATGAGCTGTCGTAGAACTTAAGTTCGTGAATCATGCTATTACCCCGCAATTGTATTTTTTAGCAGTTTACTGTTACGTGGAAGCTAAAGACCATAGACTGTTATAATATGTATGAACTTGATGTTGATTTTGTTACTTTACCATGAGTTAGTTTAATATACATATATTTGTTTTTCGTTTCTACACACATTGAGTTCCATTTGGGTTTCTGATCTTTCAGTTTGTATTTGCTGATTAGTAGTTCAGGTCTGCCAAAAAGGCTTATTCTATCTCATACTTTCAGCCTCTTGTAACATGTTGTGTTGATGTTAACCAATCCAGATTTTAATCGATGCCTCCGGAGGAAGTTGATTGCATGCTGTAACAGCATACTCTTTTAGTATTGTCATGTTCAAATGCTGTACACAAGGAGATACGAAATTTTTTTGTAAAGTTATTTTATAAATCTTTGTGCCAGTACATGCTGGCTTATCACTCTCGTACACTTTTTTGTTCTACACACAACTGCTAGTTGTTTAGGAATATAATGCATTGTTAGATGGGTACCATAATAAATTTTCTTTTTTATTCTCTAATTTTTCATAACTATTGGTTTCAGAAGATTTCATCAAGTCCCTTAGAACTTAATGTTACTTTCAAAAAAGTTATACAATATTCTGTCAAGTGACAGAGTATTCTTTCAGATTTTAGCATCTCTTCCTTGGAACTCAAGTAAGGTCCGTGCGAATATAACAATACACATTCAGTATCTGAGAGTTCTATTTTGGTGATTTTAGCACAGCTACCTGGTGACAACATTGAAGGTAGTCCCAAGAGGAACAGAAGGGGCAGTTAGTGTTGAGGGGACTCTTGCTGGACTTTTAGCTTCAATTCTCCTTGCTAGTGTCGGTTATTTTCTGGGAGAGGTAAACTTCCCTATCAAATGGACTGTATCCTCCAAATATGAATCCATGATGTTTGCTAGTGATTTTACTTATGATATCTCAGTTTCTTCATCAGTTGGGGCCCACCTCTCTGACCTAGCTGATGCATCATAATTTCGTACAGGTGGATGTACCACAGGCCACCATATGTGTTCTTGCATCTCAGATTGCGAATTTTGGTGAGAGCCTAATTGGTGCTGCACTGCAAGAAAAGGATGGTTATAAATGGGTTAGTAAACAATTCTACTTCCCCTTTAACTATGATCTTTACTCGTCTATTGCTGTCTCTTCAGTCATGCTTAGCTCTGGGTAATTTTGTAGTTAATCAAGTTTTGCTGCACCAAACTGCTTTTAATGAACTTGCTTGCGTAATATGCAATTTGAACATTATGGTCCTACTTGAATGCGTGAACCTCTTGTTCAATATCTCCTTTTACACGAGGGACGTGAAAATTGGTTTATCATGAGTATGACATGATGTCTATAACCGAGCTGCATAGCATATATTGCTGCTTAACTCAATTTTCTAATAATATGATAAATTGCCTCATAGGTAGAATTGAGTTATCCGAACTTTATCTGGCCAATTTGTTTAGGACACGGTAGTCTGGGCTTGTGTTCTGTGTAGAGACAGTGCTTTATTGGGGATGAGAAAGAGTAATGCCTCACGTACCTCACGAGGTCTCCTAGAGGTGGGCATTTTAGGTGTCTAAGGCAGCGATAAGTTTAACTTTTTTAGAACTTGTCTCTTTTATCGAGCATTATTTCTGAAGTTTAAAATTTTAAATCAGTCGCTAGCTGACATATATATACAATATTGACTTATCGGAAATATTTTGAAAGATCTTGTAAGGTATAGGTAGCAATACTTGAATAATAAATAAATCGTGCAGGTTGTATGCTTTTCATCTGCTGCTCTCAGTCGGTGCAGTGTATTTCTGACATAAAACCCTATCACTCTTGCTCCTAATCTGCTCACACGCCAAATTGGAATATAGCATCCCAAATAGTTTGCTCCAGACTTCTAAATAGTCTGCTAATTTTACCATTTGAAAACTATGTACGGGAAAATTCATCTGGAAAATCTACAGTTTATGTTCAGCATATTTTATGCTGCACAACACAAGGTTCATTAACACTAATCATAACTTTTTTCATTTGCGCTGCTCACCATCTGCTTATGGTTAGTTTAGAAAGAAAGCTAATGTAAACTGTGATTTCTCTTTCAAATAGCTGAACAATGACCTTGTCAACGTAATCAACATCTCCATTGGCAGCATTTTGGCGGTTCTGATGCAGCAGTTAGTGCTATAGAGATTGCATCCGCGAAGGTTTGCATCTCTACCCACCACATTTTTCTATGTATGATTGTAAAAGCGCGGCGTGCAGTTTAATGGAAAATAAAAGAAGAAAAGTATCATACATTCTTAAGCATGAAGATTCAGAGGAATTTCTATTCCTCAAATTGCAATTACCGTTTCGCTTAACTAGGTGTTTAACATTTGCTTATACTTTAATCTACTATTTACTCCAAATTTATCTGACCCATTATGGAAAATAGAGGGTAACAGTTGAGTGGGGGATAGAATACTATTAATAGGAAAGAAATAGTCTTTACTGTGAAATTTTTAGCATATCTAGGATTGGATCCACATGGGCGGTGCCTTTATTATTTTACTGCTTTGTACGAGTCCCATAGTTGGATACAGATTTATCTTTTTGGAAACAAAAACTTCTCTGATTTCCATTTTCTTTTTTCTCTTTTTTTTTTTCTAAAAAAAAAGCAACCTAAATAATCCTTTTTGTGAATACTGATGGTCTGGTGGTTGTCAGTGTTTGTCTATTTCTTTACTCGATCTATATTAACTTTTTCCGAAACAGGTATCATGGAAGCTCCAGTCTAATCTCTCCTCTAGAGCCCACTTCATCGTGTCGCTTTCACATCCCATACTCAGTATTTAAACTGTTCGAGTCTTCTGCAGCAATTTTTCCTCTTCCGAAAGTTTGTCTTGGAGTCAAGTTGTCTGGTATTTTAAAATAATAGGATGCAAATTAGAAAGTGAGGAAGGGTAAAAATAAATTTGTCTTCAAAGAGTAACTCTTATATCACTTACATTTTAAACTTTTAATTTTATCAAACTAATTTATTTTATTTTTTTCCAAAGTTTTAGTTTCTGGATAAAAAATTTGAAAAAAAAATTTATTACTTTTTCATAAAATTGGGAAAAAAAATTGTTTTAGAAATATTACAAAAATTTGTTTTTTTAGTATATTTTGCAAAAAAAACAAAGCACGCCTTATAAAGAACCAAAATATGAAGAGTAGGCAAGTGAACTTCGGTTTGGGAAATGAACTGTGTCTGTGCTGTGTGGTCACGTGGTTTTGTTTCGGAACAAAGGGGGGGCAATGGGAGGAAATTAGCAAGGTAGAGTTTTGTGGCCTCGTGGTGGCAGATTCCTCAGCCTCAGACATGTTATGCCCTTGTGGCGTTCGTTTCTAGTTCCTACTCTATGAGAAATTATTGCACCCACTTGATTTACAATAGAGCATGTTCCTATTAAAATTCCACCATTTAAGTTACAAAGTGAAAGTTTGTATAGCTGAATATGATCAGCAATATCTAGATCAACAACACATAAAAAAGTCATGAATTTTAAAATTGCATTTCTGATGCAGCACGTAATATCTAGGACATAGCTTTTTGGACCTCATGATTTGTTGTAGGTAGACTATTTAAGACGGTGTAGATTTTATCTAATTTTGTACGGAGCTGGTTCGTGCAGAAATGTCTCGTGATACTGCTACATGTCTTGTACAATATTTTGCCTATAAATTGTTTTGATATGTTAGCATATGTAATGCGGAGGTTTTTAATTTGTTTATACATGCGGACCATATTATCAAATGAATTATTAATTAATCAATAATCCATGAGAAAGCATATATTCTGCGGAATGGTGTTTTATAATAATTGGCATATTAGCAAACTTTTGGCTTTAACACTTTAATAATTTTATTGCATTGGATTAAGTAAATTATACTGTAGCATGCAAGGACTAAACTCTCTAAATAATAATAACATGGGTAATTTAGATCCGAGGAATAATTGGTGTAGTTTCAATTTATTTAGACGTAAATTAAAAAGTTTCAATCAAAATTGTATGCACGTGTAATACCCCTCCTGAATCGCAACCGCCCGAGAGGGTGAATCGGGCCTGGACGGCGATAATGATGGGGGTCGGTGGATCGAATAACTCGCCGGAGGCGCACACGCAGGTGATGAGATCACTCTGATGCGTGATGGCGTCGATGATGGCGGGTTGAGCTAGTTCAATGGACGATGGACCCAAGGTCCCGAGAGATCAATGGAGAAATTAGAGAGGAAGAGATTGGGAAGAGTTGGAGGAGTAGAGAGAGAAAGAGGAGGGGAAAAGGAGGAAGAAGAACAAGATGAAGAAGGTGAGTAACTGTATCAACCAAGTTAACCGAATGTTAGTTACAATCTTGTATTTATAGTATGTGATGAAGGACTACTATGTAATTAAAAGAAACTGAAGCAGTCTTATGCATTATCTACACTATAATCTCTTCTGGGCTGTTGGGCTCCCCCCCGCATGGGCCTGGGCTCGGAAGCTGATGGCGTAACGGTCGGATGTGGCTCCGACCCGCATCCGCTATGACCCTACCCTTCACTCCCCGCACTGGAAGGTTCCGCACTTCTTCACTTCCCCTTTCTACGGTCTTCCCCCGATGCCCTAAGCTCCTCGGGGAGTTCGGGATGGTTGCCCACGCCTACTTCCACCTTCTTCTCAGTCACCCCACGAGATCTACTAGAGATAGATGCTCACCGGGTCTTCCTCACTCGCGCCCTGAAGGAGCTAAGTACCCCACTATGCCTTCTCTGCATTTATTTACTGATTTCTCCTTCTCCCTCTCTATGAAGGTATTACAATCCCCCCCTCTTAAAACATTCCTGTCCTCAGGAATCGAAGGAAGGAAATTGTTGCCTGAGACGTTCGTAGTTCTCCCATGTTGCCGATTCCGCCGGCGTACCCGACCACTTCACCAAAACCTCGGTCACCGCCTTGTTACCCTGCTTTTTCGCCCTGCGGCTTAATATTTCCTCCGGTTCTACCAACAACGACTCTGCCAATCTCCTCTATCGTCAGCCCCGGAGTCCCCTCAGCGCCTGGCAACGGCTCTTCCAATCCATTCACCGGCAAGCCCGGGTCACCTCGGTGCCTGGGGACTTGCAAGGTTTAAGCAATGATACATGAAATACGGGATGCACCGAAGCCCCTTCGGGTAGCTTGAGTTTGTAAGCTACCTTCCCCATTCTCTCGATGATTTCGTACGGACCATAATACCTAGCTGCTAATTTCGGGTTCCTCCTCGCCTTTAGTGACAGCTGCCGGTAAGTTTGTAACTTCAGGTATACTCTGTCCCCCACTCTAAACTCCTTCTCCCTTCTCCCCTTATCCGCCTGCTGTTTTATACGATTCTGAGCTACCAGAAGCCTTTCCTTCAACTCCCGGGTTAGGGCTTCCCTTTCTTGAACCCACTCTCGAACTTCTGGATTGGTAGCTGTAGCCACAGTGGCCACCGAAGCTTCTGGGGGGTTTATTCCATAGAGAGCCCTGAATGGGGTTGTGCCTAATGAAGTGTGATAATTCGTATTGTACCACCATTCGGCTAAGGGTAGGTACCGATTCCACTTGTTGGGGTGTTGAGAGCACATACACCTCAGGTATGTCTCCACACAACGGTTAACCCTCTCCGTTTGGCCATCTGTTTCTGGATGGTAAGAAGTGCTCATCTTTAATTGCGTTCCCAGTAGCCTGAACAGTTCCGTCCAGAATTGACTAGTGAAGATCTTGTCCCTGTCTGACACTATGCTCTTAGGACACCCGTGTAATCGGTATATCGAATCCATGAAAACCCTAGCCACATCTACTGCAGTAAAAGGGTGTTTTAGGGAAATGAAGTGGCTATACTTTGTTAACCTATCCACAACCACCATGATAGTGTCAAATTTGTCCGACGGGGGTAAGGATTCCACGAAGTCCATGCTAATGTCCTCCCAGATTTGGCTAGGGATAGGTAGCGGTTGGAGTAGACCTTGATAGCCCCGGGTATCAGGCTTATTTTGAGCACAAACACCGCATTCCTGTATATAATTTTCCAACTGGGTTTTCATTCCCTTCCAATAGAAGTGACTCTTCATCCTCTGGTAGGTGTGTAGCACCCCTGAATGTCCCCCTGTAGCCGACCCATGAAACTGTTGAATCAATCTCCTTCTTAAATCCCTGTTATCCCAACACAGATTCTTCCCTTGTAACGCAGGATTCCCTGGTCATAACTGTAATTATCCTGTAATTCCGGGGATATAGTAACCCTTTCTATGAGGTGTTTCAACTGAGGATCCCCCTTGTAGCTCTCCTCCAATTCTCCTACCCATGCCGGCATTATAGTAGTAATAGCTGCCAACTCCCCCTCACCTCCAACCAGCCTTGATAGTGCATCTGCCGCCAAGTTTTCTCTTCCCTTTCTGTAGGCAATGGTGTAGTTGAAACCCATTAGTTTAAGCATCCCCTTTTGTTGCATTGGGGTCGCGATCTTCTGCTCCAACAGATATTTGAGGCTTTCGTGGTCGGTTTTGATAATAAAGCTCCTCATCATCAGGTAATGCCTCCATTTTTGGGTTGCCATAAGGATGGCCAAAAATTCTTTTTCGTAAGTCGACAGCCCCAGGTTTTTCCCCTTAATTGCCTTGCTGAGATATGATATAGGTCTTCCACCTTGTGAAAGTACAGCCCCTATACCAGTCCTACTTGCATCTACTTCCAGTGTAAAAGGTTCATTGAAGTCGGGCAATTGTAAAACTGGTGTTGTAACCATTGCTTCCTTTAATATTTCGAAGGCCTGCTGCGCATCCGGTGTCCACTCAAACTGGTTTCTTTTTAGTAACTCTGTAAGGGGCTTGCTAATGGTTCCGTAATTTCTCACAAATTTCCTATAATACCCTGTTAGACCCAGAAAGCCCCTCAACTCCTTCACTGTTTTGGGTACAGGCCACTCAGTCATGGCCCTTATCTTTGCAGGGTCTGTGGACACCCCCTCCGCTGAAATTATATGCCCTAGATATTCCACTTGTCGCTTCCAAAAACGCACTTACTCTTCTTGGCGTACAACTTGTTCTGTTTCAGCACCTCCAATACCACCCCCAAATAATTTACATGATCCTTTAGTGTCCTACTATATATCAGTATATCATCGAAGAATACTAAAACGTATTTTCTCAAAAATGGCGCAAAGATAGAATTCATAAGTGCCTGGAATGTGGCGGGTGCATTAGTTAACCCGAAGGGCATTACTCTGAATTCGTAGTGCCCTTGGTGGGTTCGGAATGCTGTTTTTGGTATGTCTTCTTCATAAACCCGAATTTGGTGGTAGCCCGATCGGAGATCCAATTTAGAGAAAAGTTGAGATCCCCCTAATTCATCCAGAAGATCGTCTATGATCGGAATCGGAAATTTATCCTTAATCGTGATCTTGTTTAACTGTCGGTAGTCTATGCACATCCTCCAACTACCGTCCTTTTTCTTTACCAACAGTACAGGTGAAGCGAAGGGGCTGTTGCTTGTCCTAATTATGGATGACTCTAGCATTTCCTTCACCTGTTTTTCTATCTCATCTTTTTGCTCAAAGGAATGCCGGTAAGGTCGAATTTTAAACGGCGTGGCATCGGATTGTAAGGGTATCCTATGATCGATAAGCCGTTGTGGGGGTAGCTCTGTGGGGTTCTCAAACACCACAGCATACTTAGCTAGCACTCCTTGCAGCTCGGGATCTATTGGCTCTGTTACTTCTGACTCCCGAACCTCTTTACACTGACTAACAAGGCAGCATTCCCCCCTCTGCCACTCCTGATACCATTGGTTAGCCGTAATCAAGTTAAGCTGGGTTATTTCCTGTATACCCTTCAGCACTAAGGGCTGCCCATCCTTCTGTATGGTAATGGCCTCTTGTTGGTAATCAAAAGTTACCTTGCCATATGATCTAAGCCAATCGATGCCGAGCACCATACTGGACCCCTCGAGCCTAATGATTCGCAGATCGGTTTGGAAGATATGCCCTTGCGTGCTCCACTGAAATCCTGGGCATTGCAGTTTACTTAGTACCTTTTGCCCGCTCGCTACTGTGACTATCAAGGGGGCAGCCGCCACCATGTGAGCTCCCAACTCCTTGGCTGTTTGCAGGTCCATAAAGCTGTGGGTACTACCCGTATCCACCAATATGGTGAGTCTATGCTTGTTTGCTTCCCCTTGAATCTTGATCGTGTTTTGTTGTCTCCTACCACTTAATGCATATACTGACACACCCATTTCCGGGTTGTCAGCACCCTCATCTGGACTCTCTTCCAGCTCGGTGGGAGGTTCCTGTAGACTATCTTCATCAAATATCTCCATAAACTCCTCTAGCCCTTGCATGGCATTGATCCCCTTGTTTCCACATACATGGCCCTGATGGTACTTGTCCCCGCACCTGAAGCACTGCCCCGCGGCTCTTCTTTGCTCAATCAAGGATCTGTTGTAAGGGGTTTGATTGATTGGGCCCTTTGGGGGGTTCACAGGTGGGGAACTTATTATAGTTACTAACTCCTATCCTTGCCACTGGTTTCAGCTTTTTACTAATCATAGCTAATGCTCTTTCATGCAGCTTTGCCTGGGAGTATGCCTCCTCCAGTGAGTTCGGATGGGCAATATCGAGGAATGGAATTAAATCCTCCCTCAGTCCGCTAATGTAGCAGGAAATGAAGTGCTCTTCGGTCAGTTGCGGATTGTGGCACAGGAGTTGCGTGCGCAGTTCCTCGAATCTTTCCTGGTAGCTTTCCACTGAACCCCACTGTTTGAGATTATTGAATTCCCTGACCAGGTACCTCTCACCCGTTTGCCCAAACCTTTTGTAAATTGCTTCTACAAACTCTTCCCAATTAATTCCTTGCTTGTGCATGAAGTGACTTTGCTTCCACACCCTTGCCTTGCCACCTAAGTGCATGGCTGCAATAGAGACCCACTGATGCCCTGGGATCTGATATATTTCATAATAGTATTCACAGTTCTCGATCCATAAACGGGGATTTTCCCCACTAAACATTGGGAACTCCAGTTTGGGGTGGGGGATATAGTGATTATTATGCGGCCTGTTAGCTCCTCTGCCTTCCTCGGCCCACTCTGCCTCCCTTGAGGGATTGGGTAGGAGGCCCTTCCCTCTGCTGTCTACTACTTCCCTCCTTACTCCCACTGGTACCTCTCTCAGCTGCTGCTCACTCAGCCCTTGAGGCACGGGTTGGGTACTCGAACCCGGTCGTGGCCCTGACTGTGTTGCGGTGATTAATCGCAGTAGCTCCTCATGTCTTGCCGCACTGTCTTGAAGCACGGATTCGTGTCGCTTTGCTGCTTCCATTTGCACTGACTCATAGTGCCTCTGCTCGACTGCACTTACTTCTTTGATCTGGTTACCCAATTCTCTAATCTTATCTTGATAATCGGAGGTAAGCCTTTGTAGCTTCTGCTCTAATGTATTCATGTGCTCATTGAGGTCCCTTAATCGGGTTCCCTCTGCCATTTCCTTCTTGTTGGAAATGAAACGAAACCGGTTTTGCCTTGCCCTCTCGATCTTGGATCTTAATAGCACTTGTTCTTCAAGAATTCCTCAAGAATTATCCTGCCCTCCCGTTCACATGGAGGTACAGTCTACTTGCACCTATTCCGTAAATCATAAACTGCAAGCTACGGTTTGAGAGTTACCTTTGGTGATAATCGCGATGGTAATAGCTGATCAGATCCAGCCTTAATATTGGTATACTCTTGTGCAGGTTTGCAATCCAAGATCCCTGGGATCGGGACTGCTCTGATACCACTTGTAATACCCCTCCTGAATCGCAACCGCCCGAGAGGGTGAATCGGGCCTGGACGGCGATAATGATGGGGGTCGGTGGATCGAATAACTCGCCGGAGGCGCACACGCAGGTGATGAGATCACTCTGATGCGTGATGGCGTCGATGATGGCGGGTTGAGCTAGTTCAATGGACGATGGACCCAAGGTCCCGAGAGATCAATGGAGAAATTAGAGAGGAAGAGATTGGGGAAGAGTTGGAGGAGTAGAGAGAGAAAGAGGAGGGGAAAAGGAGGAAGAAGAACAAGATGAAGAAGGTGAGTAACTGTATCAACCAAGTTAACCGAATGTTAGTTACAATCTTGTATTTATAGTATGTGATGAAGGACTACTATGTAATTAAAAGAAAACTGAAGCAGTCTTATGCATTATCTATACTATAATCTCTTCTGGGCTGTTGGGCTCCCCCCCCGCATGGGCCTGGGCTCGGAAGCTGCTGGCGTAACGGTCGGAGGTGGCTCCGACCCGCATCCGCTATGACCCTACCTTCCACTCTCCGCACTGGAAGGTTCCGCACTTCTTCACTTCCCCTTCTACGGTCTTCCCCCGATGCCCTAAGCTCCTCGGGGAGTTCTGGGATGGTTGCCCATGCCTACTTCCACCTTCTTCTCAGTCACCCCACAAGATCTACTAGAGATAGATGCTCACCGGACTTCCTCACTCGTGCCCTGAAAGAGCTAAGTACCCCCACTATGCCTTCTCTGCATTTATTTACTGATTTCTCCTTCTCCCGTTCTATGAAGTATTACAGCACGGAATTAATTTAATTCTTCGTTGAATTTTAGCGGAGGAATTAAGTTGCGCGGTCTATATTGAATGGTATAAATTAATTATGCTAATAAGATTCAGCAGTTGGACGAGTTGTGTGCAGAAAATTTGAGGTACTGAAATGAACAAAATTTGTGTCCCTTGAAAGCGTGCTGAGGGGGCCTGAGACCACTTCTCGTCTGTAGAAGCCTGCGGGCTCGGGTCACATCCGCTCGTGAGAGGTGTCAGCTGCAGCTGTGGTGGCTCTTCGGTGCAAAATGCCTGTTCATCGTAAAGTTTATTATGTACGCGCCACAGACGCACGGTACTCGTATAAGGCCCAGATTCTTTACGCCTTCAGAATAAATAAATAAATAAAACTAAACGTTGACCCGGTTATTAGTCTTTATCAGAACCGCCCATCCTGATGAGGCCCGTCAGCCTACGGCAGGTGATGGGGTTGAGTAACACCCATAATAATGTCCGGTTTGGGTGTTCACGGATCGATCCAACGGTCCTAAACTCACGGGCTCTGCGGTGCATTGCTAGAATAAATGCACCTTGTCGCTGGCCCATTAGTTAGCTATTCAACTTGCACTCAAAAACAAACAAATAAAAGTATAAATTTTATGCATCTTTCATTCAAGAGTCCATATTCAACTTTTGCCTAATATTTTTTTTTTTTAATACTAAAAATATAAAAAAATTTAAACCCTAAAATGGGAATGTAAATTATACTCTCATTTAGGGTGTATAAGTTCATCTCTCCATCGGGGATTCCTCGTAATAACTTGCAATTACGGCTCTTATTTTTTCTGTTGATACGAGATACTGACGGTCCTAGTATAAGTGATAAAAGATTTAATTATTGGTATTTAAAGTCTCAATTCAAAGTTAAGTTATTTTATAATTCTAGTTTTTTTTTTTTTTTTTTTTTTTTTTTTAAATGAACGAAGCGCTTTCAAATATATTAGACAACTACTAGATAAACAATAATAAAAAATTATAAAATTTATTTTTAAAATATTTTAAATATATTAAATTAAATTTAACGAAGCTGATCCTTAATTTGAAAGTTTATATCGAAATACGGAGGATTCCGTGCACCTAATGGCACAGCAGCTTTACTCTATATGAGCAAAGCTACTGTACTATTAGATGTGTGTGTGTGTGTATATATATATATATATATATATATATATATATATATATATAGAGTAGAACTTATATACTTTCAAAAGTACAATTTTAATTATACTTATAAATTTTTTATCATTGAATTTGTATTGGGATCAGTGCTATTGTATTTTTTTCTTTCTCCTTCTTTAGTTGACTTTATAATAGCACAAATATCAATACAAATTCAATAATAAAAAATTCACAAATATAGTTAAGTTTATATTTTTAAATGTATATAAGCTCAACTCTCTCTCTCTCTCTCTCTCTCTCTCTCTATATATATATATATATATATATATATATATATATATAATTAAGCTTTTATATTTTTAAAAGTATCAAGTCAGTTTGGATGAAAATATGTATAGCTAGAATGATATTGGTTCCATTGAGTTAAGTGAGTGATTGGTAGAATAGAATGATCTAAGCAATGAAATTAGTCAAACGAGTAGTTTTAACGATAGAAAATTTATATGCATTAATTATTTGATAATTGTATAAATATAATAATCAAACTTTATATATATATATATATATATATATATATATATATATATAGTCCGGTTAGAATACTATCGATAGCACCAAGTAATTGGTGCTATCAAGTTTTCTACCGTTGGATGAAAAGATATGCGGTTGGGATTATAGTAGTCTTCTAAGATTTTTACAATTCAACCAACCACCTATTAAACCCTAGGGGACCACTATCATCTTAACCACATATTTTTTAATCCAAAGGCTAAAAACTTGATAGCACCAATAACTTGGTGCTATTGATAATATTCTAGCATAATACTCTCTCTCTCTCTCTCTCTCTCTCTCTCTCTCTCTCTCTCTATATATATATATATATATATATATATATTAGTAGTATTTTTCAATTTAAAATCACCCCTCTATATACGGCGTGCTCTAGTTCCCAAGATCTCTCCTTGATCTCCTCTGACCCTACATATGCGCTTCAAAAAGAAAACAACTCACCTCACCTCACCTCAGCACAAGACCCCGCCAACCCATCATATCAATCACATTACCCCATTCCCCCCATTACCCCCCCTTCCCCTTCAATAAAAAACAGATTTGAAATATGGAAGTGACACTACATCATATATAAGCTTCCTCCATCCTATTATTTAATTTTTTTTTTTTAAAAATATTATTATAGTATTAAAAAAATATAAGCTTCCTCCAATCCAATAGACAAAAGCAACACTTTCTCTCTCTACCCTTCATTCTTCTTCTCTCTGTCTCTAGCTCTTATGACCTCCTCCTCCTCCTCCTCATAACACACCTCCAATAAGACCCAACACAAACAGTGTAGACCAAAAGCACCCCGTCCACTTCTCTAGTCTCCAGCACTAAATACAATTCCTCACTAGCTAGTTAACTTCACCAGTCACACCACACCCACAATTATAATGTCCTCGTCCTCGTCCTCGTCCTCCTCCTCCTCCTCCTCCCCTTTTCCTCTTCCTCTCCCTGCCAATGCTGCTGCTGCTGCTGCTGCTGCTCTCCTCTCTTCCCCCCACCACACTCTCCGCCAACCCCCATGCCCGCAGCATCAAACAAACCCAGATGGTCATGGACCCCCCCGAGAAAGAGACCCTCTTCCGCATAATGGAGGCCATGTCCTCTGACAGGGACTGGAGGGGCTCTACCCCTGACCCATGCGTCCCTGGTTCTTCATGGCCTGGGATCGAGTGCAAGCCCAGCAGCACTGATAACTACTTCCATGTCACACGGCTGGATTTTGGGGCAGCTCCCAACCCCTCGTGCAGGACCAATGCCACATTCCCCTCCCAGGTCTTCCATCTCCCCTTCCTCCAATCCCTCTTCTTCTTCGGCTGCTTCTGCACGGCCGAAACCACCCTCTCCTTCCCCCCAGCACCAGCTTATGCTTCTCTCCAGCAGCTGAGCCTCAGATCGAACCCGGCTCTGGTTGGTGCGATACCACCTCACGTCTCCCTCCTCAAATCACTCCAGGTTCTTACTCTCTCTCAGAACCAACTCCACGGGAGGATCCCTGAGGGTGTTGGTGAGCTCTCCTCCCTCGTTCACTTGGACCTCAGCTACAACTCCCTCTCGGGGACTATTCCTCCTCAGATAACTGGTTTGAAGACCCTCGTGGGGCTTGACCTGAGCTACAACTCTCTCACTGGGACCATCCCACCCACGATTGGCCAACTGGGTCTGCTCCAAAAGCTTGATCTGAGCTCAAATAAGCTCACGGGGAGCATCCCGGAGAGCATAGAGAGCCTGAATTACTTGGTCTTCATAGCTCTCAGCAACAATAGGCTGAGTGGGCAGTTGTTCCCGAATGGGGTGCAGAAGCTTCACAATCTTCAGTGCTTCATAATGGATCATAATCCCATGTTCATCCCACTCCCTTCTCAGCTAGGGAGATTGGTCAATCTCCAAGAGCTAAGGCTTGCTAACTCGGGATACTCGGGCACAATTCCAGCGAGCTTTGCTTTGTTAAGCAACCTCACCACTCTGTCCTTGGAGAATAATAACCTCACAGGGGAGATACCTGTGGGTTTGAGCGGGCTGAGTAGGATATACCACCTGAATTTGAGCAGGAACATGCTATCAGGGGTTGTGCCCTTCAATGTTGGGTTCCTCAAGAGGCTTGGGAGGAACCTGGACTTGGGTGGGAATGTGGGGCTTTGCTTAAATGAGTCTGAGAGCTATGAGATCACACATGCTGGTGTTGATGTGTGTGGAGACAACACTGGAGCTTTTGCTGCTTCTTCATCTTCAATGCAGAAGCCACTGGGGGGAGTAGGAGGAGGCTCATCTTTGCCTTGTGGATTCTACTATCAATTGCTGGGTCTCATGGGTGTTTGGGAGTGGTACTATATTCTACTCTAATTAGTAGGCTCTACTTGGTTTCTTTCTCTTCTTTTTTTTTTTTTGTTTTTTAGCTGAGTATTTGATCTCTTAATTAATAGCTCTATGTTTTCCTTCTATGTGATTCTTTGGTGCAGGTGTATCTTGTATTATGATCCAAAAAAGTAGAGTGAGTGAGTTTTATATAGTGCCTTTTTAGTAGAGATAAGGGCTATATATACAAAGTTACTACTAAAGATATCCTTTTTTCAGTTAAAAATTAGTTTACTAGTTGAGATTGTGATGGGATGCAGCAGTCTATTAATAATAGCTGACAAACTTAGACTTGACTCTTTCACTGCTCCATTTTTTTCTTTTGTCCCCCCCCCCCACCCCTCCCCTTTTTTTTGAACTAAAAGATGGGGCAAAAGATTTGAATTAACTTTATATTATTTTTCCATTACAATCTTGATTCACTCCTTGATTCATGCCAATATATTAACTGCTCTTTCTGTTTTGGAAAGATGACTAAGATTGAGCTTCTAAAATTATTTTTTTTATGCATTCTTTTTTTGTTTTGAGAGAGAGAGAGAAAGAAGTGATGATCTTATTGTCGAGCCATATTTCCATCTCAAATGGTTTAAGTAGAGTTCTCTCTTTAAGAATATTAAATTTTCTTTTTTTTTTCCCTAGTTCTATCTACTTAATTATTTTACCAAGTTCCTTGGTATTAATTATTGTGTGCTTATTTTGGTACCCAAACTCAAAATTATTTAGAAGCCAAGCCAACTAATTAAACACTACAGTCATAATGTACCGAGCCGAGTAAGCTTGTTTATGTTCCCACAATCACATAATTTTTGGGTTGTATAATTAATACATCACCACGAAAACGAATATACCTCTTTTTTTTAAAAAAAATTATTCTTTCGAATATTTCATTTATATGATGATAACTTTAGAACTCCCAAGTGCTAAACAAGAAGTGAGTGACCGGTCACTGCAATATTCTGAAATTGTACTGAAAAAATTATCTAAATTCTAAAACCATTTACTTCATATTTTGGTGAATTAATTTACATACTATATAAGGCTAAATTACCACATAAATATATAGGATTAATTCATTTAGTCAAATAAGTCATAGACAATGAACACTAAATGCTGTATGGCCCTCCCAAGTATGCTTATCACTGAACGAAAATGTCTAGAATGTGGCAGTAACACCACATTATAATATCCAAAAATTCACCTATCTGATCATAATTTTTTTTTTTATAAAAAAAAAAAAAACATTTATTTTTTTTAATATACAAATAATTAATTTGAGATATAGATGCTATATACCTCCACTAAACTCTTTTTCCCTGTTTACATATAGAGAGGCCCATTTTACCAAAGCCCAAATCAGGGAAATAGAAAAGTAAATAATAATAATAATAATAATAATAATAAAGCACATAAGCTACTATGATTAGGCCTTTTCACCCAAAAAAGGGCCTATGAATCTCACCTGGTCAGAGGGCTTTTTGTGGAACAAATCCCATCACATCCTCTTTGTAGGATCGTTGGCGCTAATCATTAATTTCAAAAGTTCGAGCGGTTAGAAATACGCAACCAATTCACTTAAAGCGTACAGACATAGTGACTGGACTCAACCCATCTGGACGTTGGGTTTATTGTTGGGCCTCTTGTCGTTAGGTCTATTGTGAACCGCAGCCCCACTCAACTTATTGGGCTCACCCAACTCAACTTATTAGTCTTCTGGGCCTATTGTCACGGGCAGAAGTTGGACCTATTTTTAACCCATAAATAAATAGTTAATAATCCCCCCCAACACCTGCACTGTGTGGGAATCAAATTCGTGCCACTGGCTCCGATACCACTTGTAGGATCATTGGCGCTAACCATTAATTCCAAAAGCTCAAGGCTCCCAATTGTTAAACTTAGTTGTGATTAGCACTGTGGTAACAACACCGTACCTCATCAGTCACCCAAAGTACTTTTTTTTCTTTTCCTAATTTTTTTGAAGGGTTACAATGCACTAAAATAATCAGAGCTCTTTTAATTAGTCACTTAACTTTCAAGATTTTACAACAAATTATCTAGATTTGTTTTCTACAAGCTATAGGGACTAATGTTAGCCAAATAATGGAAAACATAATAAAAGTCACATCCCCACTGTATAGAAGGATCATCTTGGTATCAAATTTTGGTCTTACACTACTAACATGGATTTGGGTAGTTAATTGTCAAATGCGTTTATGTGGAGTTTATATTGTCAATTAACTACCAGGGATATATGCTTTGAGTTTACACTAATATGGATGAAAGTTTATGTTATTCAAATGCGTTTTTTTTTTTTTTCTAGTATGATCAAGTTGCTGATGCACTGATTCACGCATAAGGTGCATGTGCACTATGGGTTTGTACATTAGCACTATTGAGAGTATCCACGAGGGGTACCTGAAGCATCTCCTTTCCAATCTTTATTACACAACACTCCATAAATTGGTAGTGTGCTGGTCCATTAAATGTTACATCTGTTTATATATATATATATATATATATATATATATAGAGAGAGTGAGAGAGAGAGGAGAGAGAGAGAGAGAGAGAGAGAGAGAGAGAGAGCGCGCTAGGCTTTCGAAAGTATGGAGACCTTCGTATTTATAAGTTGTTTTCGATGATAGAACATCTGATTAAACTTTCAATTTTGTTGGACATAATTTATAATGTTAGAACTATCTAAAAACTAAATTTTATAATTTTTTAACTTTATTTGTTTAGTGAACGAGTAGCTTCAAAATAAACGGCTGAAAATAAAAATTTTATGAAAAATAGTGATAAAAAATTTAAATTTTAAATCAATAGTATTGAACTTATTCTTAATATTAAGTAAAATTTTATATTAAAATTTTATTTAATTTAGATTATTTTATACCGTTGAATTTATGAATCCATCACATCAATCATTAAAATAGTTAATTTAAAAATTTTTTAGAATGTCAAAAAATTATAAAATTTAGTTTCTAAATAATTTTAATAACATAGATTATATTTAACGAAACTGGAGACCTAATCTCTCTCTCTCTCTCTCTCTCTCTCTCTCTCTCTCTATATATATATATATATATATAAAAGTATAAGCTAATGGATTAGCGATAACAGAGGATACCCAAAACATATATCCCTGGTGGGCGTGCAAAGTATGTGGGCACCAGCTCAAAATGGCCCTATGTATACAATCTGAGGAAAAGAGCTCCGGAGAAGCGTGTGGGGGGTGAGTAAACAAGAAAAGGGCAAAACATACAGAGTGGTTGCTCTGCGGAGCATTTATACAAACACGTAGAGGGCCATTATTAGTGTTGGGTAAACAGAGAGAGAGAGAGAGAGAGAGAGAGAGAGAGAGAGGGGTGGGGTGGGGTGGTGGGGACAGCGCCCGCACGGAGACGGGAGCAGCAGGGGAGCTGCCGAGGGCTCACGTGGGTCGAAACAGTGGTACTCTGCCAATAGATCAAGATGCTCCCAGAGAGTTGTTACAAAGTGCGCATAAATAAAAATAAAAATTGATCATGTCAAAATAAACAAAACATACAATAAATAAATAAAAAAACAATATATATATAAAAAATTATATAATTTTTTTTTTTAAAAAAAAAAAAAAAAAAACTACTAATGAAGGGGGGACAGATTTTATTTTTTCATCACAGATATTTATTTACTTTTTCCGTAAATTATTTTTTAAAATTTATTATACTTATGTCAAATTGTAGGCGAATCAGGAGCGTAAAATAAAAAACAATAATCAAATTTTAAGGCTCGTTAATAGTGTTGTTGGTAAAGAAAAATACAAAAGAAAGCATTACTGAGGGTAGCTTAAAATGTATCTATCTATCTTAAGAAGATAAGTAGTTTTTTTTTGTTATTTAGTTGTTAATTAATAACTTAGCTTATCGGACAAGTTGAAAACTTTTTTACTCCCATGTTTAGCCTTAGTTTGCTTACCAAAGCGAGATTTACGAATTTGGACTCTGTTTTACGTTTGCTATAATTTGCAGATTGAAAAATTCCCAGGCAAGGACGTTTTTGTTGCAGAAACATACGACGCATGCTCTAAAATAAGGCTTCTAATATTTTTATTTGCCCAGAACAATCTACTAAAACTCACAAAGTGCAGGTGAAAGCGGCCAAAGCAATACGAAATAGACAGTTTTTCAGTGCTGGCAGTAATGAATGGCTTCACAAAATAATTGGAGGACGAGGATAAATAAAACTTCTCTTATTAGAAACAAAAAGCATTGGCTGCAGGGAGGGTGGAGGTTCGGGGTGCACACCTTTTAATGCAGGGCACTCACACTGACGAGGGAGAGGGCATGGATGCTGCGCACGCTTTATCTCTCTCTCTCTCTCTCCCTCTATGGAAAGAAAGCGACCCCTCTTCGCTTCTGATGGGACACTTGCCTGCTTTATAAACGTGCCCCCACAGTTGTTGTTGTACCTGGGAGATGGGTCGTGTATTCCTCTTCTATTACTCCTATCCTTTGAATTTTACCCAGTACGGTCACGTATTTAATGTCGCTTATTACTTATTTGAGAAATATAGATTATAAAGCTTTTCTTCTCTGACACCATAAGATTTTATCATAATGTGATATAAGAAGAGAAATTTTTAAATTTGAATTTCATTAGACTTGTAGTCTTATTTTGTACTAATTTAGCCGGGGTACACATTCATTGCAGGTTGAGAGAACACTGAAAATAACAATTACAAGCGCTTATCAATTCATCAGCATAACTATACTCGAATAATTATTCTAGATGCTTGTTATGCCCCACATCTAGGCTCTAGCCCATGGTCTACTACATAAAATAAACCTAGAAAAGGCTAGTTTATAATGAGCATGCTTATTAGATGGTGTAAGTAAACCCCAATCAAGTTAAGAGATTTGAATGTAGTGTACCAATGGTAGACTACAATCATTTTCTGGGGCTGTTTCGGAGGAATCTGTGAGTGTTGATGCATTCCCTGAAATGCTATGGCTTTTACTCGGGTTCTGCCAAAAGCTTCTTCTAATTGCTCCGGACCTGAAATTGTTATCGGCATAGTTGAGATCTGAGAGTAAGGGTTGGAGGGGTGCCGTTCCTTCGAGCAAGCTCACCACTTTTGACATTGAGGGTCGGAGCGTGGGCGACGCGTTGGTGCATAAGAGAGCAACATTTAGCATCAGAAGTGCCTCTTCTTTTGAGTATTCCGAGCCGAGGTTCGGATCTACCAGTTCCAAAAGAGTGCCTCTCTCTTGAAGAACACAAGCCTGAAATGTAAAAAATAGTTTGAGCAAATTCGTAAGTTATGAGGAATTGCAAAAATGTGATAATCACTCAATTTGTCAGTTAACTTAATAATAAACTGTAAATTGATGTCAACAGTGGTTTTGAACAAACCCAGTCGAGAAGATAAACAAACTCCTCTGGCCTATAATTCGTGTTGCTCTTGCCACTCACAATCTCTAAAGCAACAACACCAAAACTATAAACATCTGCTTTGTCAGTCAGATAACCACGCATAGCATATTCAGGTGCCATATAACCTCTGCAAGAATAAAAAAACAAATAGTATTATGCTTCGATTACAAACACACCCACAGAGGAGATGATACTTTCAAATCGAATTATATATATCACAATTTGTTGAATCAAACATTATCAATTATAAGGGTTAAAAAAAAAAAAAAAAAAAACTGCAAA
The DNA here is from genome assembly GCA_029168755.2 of Tillandsia fasciculata. Lineage (NCBI taxonomy): Eukaryota > Viridiplantae > Streptophyta > Magnoliopsida > Poales > Bromeliaceae > Tillandsia > Tillandsia fasciculata. Next base: position 1,679,585 of record CM054936.1, read on the forward strand.
AAATCATTTTTACAGCGTTTCTTCTAAAATATTAGTATAAGCATTATTTTGTAAAGACTCTTATCTCTAAGAAAGAAAATGTGCCATCTCTTTCTAGCCAATTCATTCATGATAGATTGTAGGTAACATTATGGAGAAATTTTTTAACTTATTGCAAAGTGAAAGGTTTGAACAAAATAAACTTAAACATACCTTGATCGCAATTCCTAAAACGTGATGAAATAGGATCAAACCAAATAACTTGCTCCAATAGATCAAATGCAAAATTACAAGATGAAAATTGCACTAGCTTCCACAACCCAAATCTCAAATCCTTCAAATCTAAGAGAGAATAATTCTCTTCTTCATTGATCAAGAAAAAAAGGATTCAGAAGAAAACTTCTTTTTTAGAAACTTCCTTTTTTTCTTTTTCAACTTCTTATCGTGGAGGGTGGTTTTCACCACTACGTATAGTGGTGGTTTCTAAACTGAATGGGTCGGGTCGGATTTGCCCATCATAGGCGACCCAAAACCCGATTAGAAAACCAACACAAAGGAAGATGGGGGAATTTAGGCCAGGAATAATCACTTACATAGTTCCAGCAATTCGAGTACTGATGTGAGTATGATCCTCCTCACTAAGCTTAGCCAAACCAAAATCTGAAATCTTCGCTTTGAGATCCCTATCGAGCAGTACATTGCTGGCCTTAATATCTCGGTGAACAATCCTCAGTGTAGACTCCTCGTGTAGATAGGCCAAGCCTCTAGCTATATCAAGGCAAATCTTGCGTCTTGTTGGCCAATCCAATTGCAGCTTGCATTGTGCATTTGGAGCTACAAAAGAGTATCAAAGTCATTTTAGATTCTTCTGGAACAAAATATCCGAGTCCTTTGTAATTGTCATCAAACTATAGATGCTCAACATGGCAAAAATAGTTAGATTGGGAAGGGAAAGCTCACCAAAAAGAGCTCTTGCAAGACAATTATTTTCCATGTACTCATATATAAGCAATAATTGGTTGCCTTCGATGCAACATCCGTAAAGTTTCACAAGATTAGGATGTTGGAGCGCGGAAATCATGCCTATCTCATTAACGAATTCCCGATTCCCTTGCCTAGATTTTGAGGAAAGCTGCTTGACTGCGATTATGGTACCATCAGACAATAAGCCCTGAAGAGATGAATTGTAAAACAGAACAATTTCAATATAGTTTGTCGTGACATAAATGTCCATACGGATTACTGCAAATTTTTCTATATACGTGGCTCCATGAAAAATGTAAATTTTCAAATATGCCCCTCAAAAACTTAATTTCTTAAATAAATAACGTTGTATTTTCAAAAACAAACTCCATATATGAAAATTTGGATTTAATAAAGGTATATATGTAAACAGTTGATTTATTGGGACATGTATGTATATGCCCCTAATTTGCTCAGATTTGATGCTGGAGCATCATTATACAAACAAATCGGTAAGTACCTTGTAAACTGAACCAAAACCACCTTCACCAATCTTATTAGCAGGATCAAAGTTCTTGGTCGCTGCTTTAATTTGCCGCAAGGTGAAGGAACCGGTTTGGAGGTCAAGAGCTCTAAGATCTGCTTGGATAGATGAATTAATGAATAATAAGTAATTTATCTTTTCAGCCTTCTCTAGATTAATTAACTAGAGTACAGTAATACACTGCTGATGCATGCAAAAAAATTTGATTGTTTTTCTTTTTTTCATACGAATTGGCGGATAGTTGCTGAAATGAAGCAACAGAGAAACACATGAAATTACTGTTTCTTACATGAATTAAAGCAAAGAATGTTTAGTCCACTAAAATAGTCATTAGGTAAGATAAATCTCAATTCACCCTACTGAATTTATACTCTCCAGTTTTAACTGCCAAAAATGGGGTACTACTTCTTTAGGCATTCATCATTTCTGAATAGATGACACTCATGCATGCTAGCTCATGCAACAGAATGTAGAGGAAAAGATATGAGAAGAAATTTGAGTACAGATTTTTATTTTTTTTTGAGAATAAGTACAGAAAATTACCATTAATAAAACTGTACCGATACATATCATGTGCAGATTCAAGTATATCCTCAATATCATATGGTCGTACTAGGAGAAAGAGCTAAATACAACAAGATGCTGGAAGTTGAGTAAAGTATATGTATTAGTGTGATAGTCTAGAATACCTTTGTACAGCGAATTGTCCTTTTTCCAACTTTTGCACCAAAAAATCAATCCCAAAATTCCCAAGAGAGTGAAGAAAAATACCAAAACTGAAATCCCAAACACGAGCATAATAGGTATCTTTCTATGAGCACGAGGTTCTGCATCTGCAGGTGGGATAAAGTCTGAAGACAAAAGAAAACAAGGCAAAATTGCTGCATCATGAAAAGTCAACAATATGCAAGAACTAGCAATGAACAAACTGATGAACTATAATTTAATAGGCCAACAAGATAAAAGTCAAGGCGCAAAAAAAGAGGAAGGCATCCTGATGAGAAATTTGTGACTTTCTGCATCTGGTCTTCTTCATTTTGTAAATGAATACATGTAGCATATGTAACTGCAGAATCAGTTTACTAAAAACATCAATATAAAAGAATAAAACCAGTTAAATATCCTCCCCTTCAGCACTTTTAGAACCAGAAAAGAATAGACAGAACAAGAAGCTATACCCCGGTGATGGAATTCAAGCCATCCAATCCACCGGCCTATGCAATTGTTAATCCAACCTAAGTAAAAAAAACGATGCGGGTTGGAACATACTAGGAGTCACTGATATAGCTGAGATTAGAGGACCATATATTCCTCTATTTGGTATGCCTGTTGTCCCTCTTCCAGCCCAGTAAAGGTGGATCACCAAGGTATGATCTTCGACAAATGCAGTAAAAGTTTTTATAACAGGTTTTCCAGGTCCACCAGCTTCTTTTTCAATATTGAAATCCTCTAATACCATCTTCCCCTGTATTTAACAAACTCAGTAATTGTGAATTCTACCTTCACCAATGCGAATGCACTGTGCAAAAACTAAGTTTTATGTTGTTACTTACCTGAATGAATACATTGAATAATCGCGCCCCAAGGCTACTAAATGTGTTATCATCAGTGAAAACTGTTTCTGCAAAGTGGAGACGCACTGTATAACTGCCGTGCATCATGCAAAGGCCGTAATAAGTGAGAGAAAGAGGAGAAAGGCGTGCCGTTGTGTACAGCTCAGAGTTAGGCATGGACAACTTAGAAATGTTTGTTGAGATATAGTTATCTGCATCAAGATCATTATCCAGGAAATTTCCTGCGCTACTAAATGCCCAGTTTGAACCTAAGTACAACATCGAAGCGCCTTGTCTTTCTGTATCTCCCTCATATTTAGTTCCATTGATGGTCACTCCTTTCCCTCCACAGTTGATATGCAAGGAGTATGGGTCTACAAACAGAACGCATCAGTCCAATTATACGGGCAAGGAATAGTGGCAAAAGAAGTCAAAACATATATACTTTTAACGTAATATTCTGCTCGAAATTTTGCACAGAGATAACATAATAATTTTTCTTTTCAGGACATCTTCAGTAATATTGACTTACTATTGTGTTACAGATAATTGCCATTCCATAAGTTAGATTTACTTACAGTGGCCATTGGAAGCATTGCAAGGGAAGTTCCTCTTCAAGCATGGATGCACAAAAGGTCTATATGTAAAGATACAAACAGGAGTAAGAGATAAATTGAGTTGGACAAACCACAGTTCAAATGAAATAGGCAAATAGCTATTAATTCCCAAAAATAAAGTAGCAAGAGAATCTTACAGACTGCTTACTGTTGGTGAATAGCTCTCTACCGCATTACTGCAAATTTAAGCATTAGGGATGTGTTATAATGCGTCAAAGAGATTTAACGAGGAAAAATTCTGCAGAAATACTGAAGTACTCTCACATGCTCCCTTGAAGACAGTGGGTAGGGGCTGAGTTCCCGTATGTGAAATTATTGTAAGAGATATCCCTGAATACCAAAATTGAAGATTACTCTTCCTTTTTAAATTCACGAAATGGCTGACAAACGAGAAAGAAAATTTCCCTTCGAAAAAAAAAACACACACTCGGGGAAGCAAAAAGGGTAGACAGAAAATTCCAAATAATGGCATGGCAAATCTTTTATTGGGATCTAAATAGCAGTAATCAGATACCATAAAAGAAATGGAATATCTTAAATGTCTGTTTTTAGTTCCGATACTATAGGTAATACTTACGCATTTTTGTTACGCTGCAAGAACCACTCAGGTATTTGCCCAGTAAGCATGTTTCCAATCATATATCTGCCAGATAAAATATTGTTAAGACAATCCTCAGGGCACAATATAAATCATATATCTGTCAGAAAAAATATTGTTATGACAATCCTCAGGGCACAATATAAGGAATATCAGCCTATCGAAGCCAAGGCTGGTTATAACTTACATAAAATCTACCCTTCCTAAGTTGGCAAAAGAACCTGGAATTTCACCACTCAAGTTATTGAAGCTGAGGTCTCTGTACAGACAAGGGAAAAGGAGTAAGAAATATGATGAAATATTACTGCTGCAGAAAACAACATAAACAGTAACTTAGGAAGTAGTTTTGCTGTCATGCCATGATTGGGGGAGAGAATCTGAGCGATTATAAGCACATAAATTAGGTTGTTGCAATTAAACAATAGCAAGATGTGCTTCATTAAGCTCATAAAGCTTAAGGGATTGCAAATTTTTCTTCACAACAAAATAACTTGAGGATTTCCTCCATTGTTCAACACTATATAAATCATGCATAGGTTTATAGAAAATAATTCTCAGAATGAAATGGCTTATGTAGGGACTGTTTATTATTGCCAAAAAATAATACTTGAATCCAGTTGCTCAGATAACTCCCCAAATGGATATGTACATGCAAAATAATTGAAAAAAAAAAGAAAACATCATGGAAGAAACAATAAAAAATAAGTAACATAATGGCAGCATCAGCTATACAACAAAAGCCAAAAGCAAATAACTTACAGAAGCTTCAGTGTCTGCATTTGTCCAATGTAAGATGGGATGCTTCCATAAATGGAGCAATTCCTTAGTATCCTACGCATAGGAAATACATGTATTTAACTCTACGAAGTGCCACAAATTCAAAAACCAACCGAAAACTTATAGTAAGCTAATTAACTCACAATGTCTTCAAGGATTTCATATTACTCAACTCTGGGAAAGTTGACCCCTTTCCTCTCAGGTCACTGATCCTCCTGATTATCACCAAAACACATACTCAAGGAAAATAACACTACATAAAACAAAATTGATAAAACTACAACGTAAACTGTGATTATCCATAACATACAGATCTTTTAAGTTTGTCAATTTGGAAATGCTAGAAGGAATGGGCCCCACCAGCATGCACCCTTGGATGTGTCTGCGCCAACAGAATTTGAACTTTGTAACATGGTCCTTGCTAATCAGTCAACAGTAAAAAATAACTCAAAATGTAATGAGGAAATGAAATTTCTTACAGTTTTTCCAAATTCGTAAATTTCTCAATGAAATTGGGTATATTCCTGGAGAAATTGTTACTGGAAATCCTTCTGTTTTAACCGAAAAAAAAAAGGCCACGAAAAATGTTATAAAAAATTAAAAGAAAATGACGTGAGAACATCGATGGACTCACAAATCGATCAAGTTGGTCAGCTTGGCAAGAGACGAGGGAAGCTCCCCAGTGAATGCGTTGGCCGGTAACAGTCTAAAATAAGAAATTACAGAATCGAAGTAAATAATTCCTGAGAATTTTCAGCGTAATTTTTACTGTAAGTAACAGTGGGAAATAGGGGTTAACTCACAGCCTCTCTATGTTAACGAGATTACCGAGCTCCGGCGGGAGCCGGCCGTAGAAGTTGTTTCCCTCGATACTCCTGTCGAACAGTAAGTAAACGGTAGCTCGTCAATTAAAGCTAAACAGAGTAACACAACAATAACAACAGAAGCAGCAGAAACAAAGTACATGTTATCTAATATAATGATAATGATAATGATAATAATAGTAATTATATACTCTTACAAATTTTTTAAGGTGGTGATCTTGGTAAGCACATGGGGGAACGGTCCGGACAACCGATTCCCCATTATCATCCTGCAAACAAATAAATAAATAAATAAGATTTCTATCCTAATTAGCTAAACACAAACCAAAAATCAAAAAGAAAATAAAAAACGGGAAACTCACAGGCTCTCTAACTGCATCCGACCCCATTCGCTCGGGATACTACCCGTGATTACGTTTCGGCTGATGTCTCTGAGATCGTATTACCAAAAAAGTTTTTTTTTAAAAAAAAAATAAAAACAAGTTCATGGGGTAAAGCAAAGGAGAAAAATTAAGTGAAAAAAGCATTTAAACCATTTAATTAATTCTTCTCACAGCTGCTTCAAATAGATAAAAAGACAAAGAGAAAGAAGGGATTCCTATAATAGCTGCTTCAAATAGCTAAAAACATAAGGAGGAAGCGATTCTTCTTACAGCTGCTTCAAATAGCTAAGCTGGCTGAGCTCCGGAGGAAGCACTCCCGATAGATTCTCCGATTTGAGTAAACTGCGCCAAAAAAAAAAAAAAAAAAAAAAAAAAAAAAAGGTGCTGCTGAAAAGAGAGATTGAGAAGAAGAGATCGAAGAGGAAATGGAGATGGGGGAAGGGTCGCGTACATCTCCACGATGCGGCAATCGGAGCCATTCGCGAAGGAGCAGTCGCATACGACCCTGCTCTCGAAACCCTTGGGCGCGTCCTTCACACTCCAATTCCCCTCACCGCCGCACGGATCCACGCCGAAGTCCCAATTCGCCTTCCCGAGCTTCGCCGCGATCGCGCGGAGCGCGCGCTCTGCGAGTAGGAGCGAGATCGATCGATTAAAAGCTAAAAATCAGAAGAAATGCTACTCGGAGAAGCGCTTCTTGTTGTATAAGCTAGCCATACCTTCGGGTGGATGGAGCTTCGGAGGGGACGACGCGGATGCATTGAGGAGATTTATAGTGAGAGGAAAGAGAAAGAGGAGGAGGGGAAAGAGATTTGCTCTCATTCGCTCTGCGTTTTTTTTTTTCCAAGCTTTTTAGAGCTGGAGAGCGAGAGAGAGCGCGCGCGCGACCGTTCTCGAGCTTCTTTGGCAGAGAGACTGCGAAGCGAGTGACAACTTTGAATATGGACGCAATAACTTTTGAGGGAGAGAGAGAGAGAGAGGATATTATAAAGAAAATATATACTAAAACCACCCGTGATATTTATTACTTATCGTTCTTTATTACGCAAGTAACAAAAAAAAAAAAAATTAATATTTAAAATTTATTTTGACACGACTCCCATGGCAGTTAAATTCTTGAAACCCAGTGTGCCTCAATAATAGAGGTGATGTTTGTAGCGCGTATAGTTGGTAAAGAATTTGTAATAGTATCCTTTTGTTTTTGTGTGGTCTGTCGCCTCGGCTCGTAATGGCAACTCCGAGTGGGCTCGGATTTTATATATAATATATATGACAATTTGAATGAAATAGCAAATACGTACAGTGAGCTAGGTGTGAGATTTCGCATAAACTAAAATTCTTTACGACCTATTTGACTGCTTTTCTTACCCTTATGTTATATAGGATGTATCTCAGTAAGACATGTATCATAATTTTTTTTTTTTTTTTTTCTATCGCACTAACTAAATCGAAATGATAATAATCCTTTAGAATTGGCATAAGGATAGTGTTTCATCCAACAACTTATTAACGATGATTAATATCATATTCACTATATTAAGATTATTAGTATTTTTAAAATAAAATTTATATAATCATATTATCTTTCGATATTGATAGGTGTTAATATGTTATATATATTAAAAAATATCAATTGCAAAATACTATATTACGAAGAAATATATTTAAACTAATGTTAGAATTTGATTGCAATTTGTTAGAAGTTCAAGGACCACTACCGTCTATATCTTTTCCTAATTTTTTTTTTTCTAAATTTATGATTTGTTTCCGAGTGAGCTTGCACAGTAAAAGTTAAATTGTTTTAAAATTTTTATTCTGGTACCATAAGTTTAAGCATGTCTTGTTCGAATTAAACTTAATCCATATCTTATTTTAAAAAATTTTCAACATTTTTCGAGACCAATCATTTTGGTAGGTCCTGTCAAATAATTGATTCAGTCCTGTAAGTAATAGTTTTATCTCACTATTTTGTTGATTTAACTAAACACAAAAGTGCCTACAAAAAAAAAAAATTATCATACAAGAGATTGAAAGAAGCTATATTCAAATCACGCCCAAACAAGAACAAATTTATGATTTTATAAATTTGATTATCCTTGTAGGTAGATAATTCGAGCAAGTACTTTTTTAACACTTTAATTAAGCAAGATTCAAATGAAAACTAATTATCTCAAATTTTTAAAAAATAAAAAAAAGCATGCAATCGATATATATATATATATATATATATATATATATATATATATATATATATATATATATATATATATATATAGTTGTGCTGGAATGCTATTGATAGCATCAGCCCAATTTTGCCATCCATTTTGTAGTTCTTGGATCGCATTGAGATTCGTGGAGGCTCTTTAATGAAAAAATAAAAAATAAAAAATAAAAAATAAAAGTTTTTTTTTTTAATTAAAGAGCTTGCACGAATCTCAATACAATCCAATGGCTACAAAATGGATGGCAAAGTTGGGCTGGTGCTATCAATAGCATTCTAGCACAACTCTATATATATATATATATATATATATATATATATATATATATATATATATATATATATATATATATAGAGAGAGAGAGAGAGAGAGAGAGAGAGAGGGGTTAAATTACGACCACAGTTGCACCTCCTAGCCGTACGTTTAGATTTTTTAAAAAAAATATTTTGCTCAATTAATTTGAAAATTGACTCACGAGTTGGTCAGATTCCAATTAATACGACGCATATCCACAACTACCAATTTTAAGTAGTACTAAGCTATGGAAGTCAAGCGCGCCTCTTTTTTTGTTTGTTTGAATGAAAGTCCTGAAAGATGAAATCGTTTTCAATCATAAATAATTACTTTTTGTTGTTTGACTTTTGGTAATAAATATACGATTAAAATTTAAATAATTTTAGTTTACATTGTTGACAAAGTCAAATACTATAAAAAAAAAAATAAAAAATAAAAAATTAAATAATATAAATAATAATATCCGATATATTTAAATATATTTAATTTTAATATTAATTATTTTTTTATTTAATTTGTGCATTTATAATATGAGAAAAATTAACTAGTTTAATATTAATATTTTTTATTATATAATTATATTGTTGTATTATTATAATTTATGTATAAAAAAATTTATTTTAGTTGTTTTCAATTATATAAAAATATAGTTATATTATTTTTTATTTATTACATTATAATTTATTACTTATTAAGTTATTGATTATTTATATATAAATTATAATTTTTACATTATTTATTTCTGTCAAATAAATAATAAAATTTTTTTAAAAAAATTTATAACTATAGAAATAAAAAGCGAAAGAGAAATAGTTTTCAGCCAAAATTTATTTCAATTCAAAATTCACTTTTAATTAAATAAATATGCGCTAAAGAGAAAAAAAAAAAATTAAAAACTTGTCGAGAGAAGATGAATAGAAAAAAATTCCCTTGGTTATATTGCCTTCATGATCAGATATTTAAACACTAAATTTTTGTTCTGTATTTTTGTAGTCAATATTTATTTTATACTTCATATATGATTAAGATTGTGCTAAAAGATCTATTTTAATTAATCCTATCTTTTAAATAGCAATAAAAACATATTGTTTTCAACATCACAAATGAACATCTACAACATATTGTTTTCACCATCTAATGAATATCTACTAATATAAGAGGAAAAAAAAAGATGAAGGAGAACTGCAGTTTCCCTTTATCCAGAATAATGGAGACAAGGGGAACTGCAGTTCCCCCACCTTGGAACAAGGTTGCATTCTGTTCCCACCCCTTTTATTTCTTTTTAATTTAAATTAATTTTTTTTTTAAATATTATAATATTTATTTTTATAAAATTTAAAATTTATTTTTTTTATTTTATAAATTTTAAAATTTTTAGTTTTAATTTTTAATAAATCTAAAATTTAATTTTTTGAAATTTATTAATTTTAAAATTTATACAATTTTTTTATAAAAATTTTAAAATTTAGAAAATTTTTAAATTATATTTTTTAATAAATTTAAAAATTTATAAAATTATAAAATTTTAACTTTAATTTTTAAAAATTTAAAATTTTATTTTTAAAAAAAAAAATTAAAATTTATACCAATTTTTATATACAAAATTTTGATTTTTTTAAAATTTATAAATTTTCAAATTTTTATTTTTTTATAACTTTTTTTATAAACAAGTAAATATAAATTTTAATAAATATTTTAAATTAAATATTTAAAATCATACAAGTAATTTTTTATTTGTTTTAAAAAATTATTATAGTTGAGAGTAATTTTAAAAAATTTTATTTGTTTTTATTTAATTTTATCTAATTATAAAAAAAAATTTAATAAACTATTTAAAATAATCAAATTAAAATTTTAGTTTCTTTTAATATATTATAAAGGGTGACGATAAAAATATTATTTTAACTAAACACTATTTTTTATTTTTTTTATTTTTTATTACCCTATTAAATATAATTTTTTTATTCTTAAAATTTAATAAAATATTTTTTTTTACGTTAGCTCCAGCCAATTTTTAATTTTATATTTACCAAGTTATTTATCTTTTATTCCACTACCCAACAAAATCATAAAGAATAAGCTTTTCCCGGACGAGGCCAGAAAATTTAGAATCCCAAGAAAACGCGGTACTCCGCAGCCCCCACTGGCAGAAATTGGACGGTGGAATCGGGAAGTGTTTTTTTTTTGGGATCAGCGTAGCCGTCTTCGTTGACCCGGACGTCACATGTCTGACTTTCTGTCGGACGGTGTCAGTGGGTCGCGCATCTAGGAATCTCCCGTTCCGATAGAACAAAATAAAGAACTTTTTTTTAAAAATAAAAAAATAAAAAAAAAAATAAAAAAGCAAGGGGAACTAATTTGTATGCTTCATACTTTTCAACATAAAATCACACTTCTTAGCTTAGAGATGCAAACACGGCAAATCTGGGGACGTAAAGAATGGAAGTAAATTTTGACGAATCAAGATTGATCTAAGAAGGAAAGAAAAAAAAAAAAAAAAATCAGCTCTGCGCCAGTTGAAACAGATTAAAAGTAAATTAATTTTTTTTATATTTTATATTTTTATTTATTATTTTATTTAAGACGGTTCAGAACAGATGCTTCATCAATTTGAATTCATTTGCATTTCTATTTTTAGCTTATAAATAGGAATGGAAATATGAACGAATTTGAAAGCGAGCCCCACCCCGCCTTATGTGATGGGTCAAAAAAAAAAAAAAAAAAAAAAAAACATAATATGCCTTGCCTCATAACCCACCTTTCATCGCACTAGCTAATATTTTTTTAATAAAATATAATATTATTAATATTTTCTAAATATATACATAACCCACCTTTCATCGCACTAACTAATATTTTTTTATAAAATATAATATTATTAGTATTTTTTAAATATAAATTAATAAATATTTTTTTAATAGTAATGAATACACCTTTCATCGCACTAACTAATATTTTTGTATAAAATATAATATTATTAATATTTTTTAAATATAAATTAATAAATATTTTTTTAATAGTAATAAATAATTTTATCAAGTTATATATATATATATATATATATATATATATATATATATATATATATATATATATATATATATATATATATATATGTGATTAATATTATCAACTATAAAAATAAAAAATATCAATCACAGTTTGCAATAAAATTTTAAAATTTTAAATATATGAGAAATAACAGCACCAACTTATTTATATTTAAATTTTTTATGAATATATTATTTTTTAAAAACATATGTACACAATTTTGAGAATAAATTTGAAACGGAGACATTTTTTTATTTTCTGCTCCAAACCAGCCTCTAATCATAAAAACTATTCTTTTTTTTTTTTTCTTTTTTTTTTCTTTTTTTTTGCTTTGAATCCGTTTAACTTTTTTTCGTTTATCATTTCATTCGGAACGAATCAGGGCATTTACCCTAAATTCTAAAATATTTACCATACTATTCGGAACGAATCAGAGCGAAAGCTCTACCGACCGTTGTAAGTGACTGGATGCATATCTCACCGTTCGCTCTATCAACCGAGATACATTTGCTTCCCTACTTGTAAGTGACTGGATGCATATCTTAACTTGGTGTAGTAGTAACAAACCACACCATAAGATTTGAAAAAAGCACCGGCCATAGCTATTGCATAAGTGACACTTATGCAAGCTCGTACCCTAATTGTTTTGTATTTATTGTTGAGTTTTTTTCTGAAAAAAAATAAAATAAACTGGACTGCTTACTATTTTTTTTTTTAAAAATAAAATAAAATAAAAATAAACCCAAAAGTAAATAATAGTGAGAAGCTTTGTGCCAAATTTGATCATCACTTCTATTTATTGTACCTACTTGAAATATTAGTAAACTTTATGGTGAAAATGAAAAATTACAACGAGTTTTAATGGACGTTGTGTAATCGGTTCGGTCTGCTTGGATTTTTAAGCACATCTTAAACCGAAACAAATTTTTTGGTTTGAAACAATTTACAACCGAATCGATTTGGTTTGGTTCGGTTTTGCAACTAATATTCTTACTATTTTTTGTTTTTCTTATGACTTAATTTTAAATTTAAGATTCAAAATTAAATTATCATAAAATCACACGCAAAAAAATAATGTAAATATAGAATTTTGAAAAATATATTGATATACGATCAAGATTTTACCACAAATATAAAATTTTAATAAATAATTTAAATAAATACTATTCATATTTCAGTTTGGCTCGATTAAGAAATACGTTCAAACCGAACTGAAATCGAAAATCAAACTTTAATAACTTTGAAGACCGAACCAAACCAAAAACCATATAAACTACTGAACCAAATAATTTTATTTGGTTTGGTTCGAGTTGATTTTCGGTTTGGAACCAAACCATGTGCACTCCTAATGGATTATTATTCGAGAATTTTTTGAGAAAAAGCTAACATCCTATCTGTTCATCTTTTATAAATGAGCTCAGCAGAAAAATATGAAGCAGCGTCTTTAAAATATACGGATTTTAAAACAATTTGGCATTTATTTTTTTTTACTTCTTATGGGCTAGGGCTACATTTAACCTTGGAGATGATGATACTCTTGAAAAGTACTTAAAATGAGTTTATATACATGGGAGGAGTAGTATCAATTAATTAATAGGCAAAAAAGAGATCTTTGAAATGGGTCGGGCCATCCATTTCAAATTGGTGTAATGGGTTTTTCCAAATCTCAAAGTGATGGGGATTGGGTCCATAGATTAGGTTAATATTAGTGAAAAAGAGTATCCCTGAGATATTTTTCTTTTTCTTCTCTAATTTTGTGTGTGTGTATGCATGCATGTGTGAGTGAAACTAGCAATTGTTGATCTACATGAAGTTTTATCAACATGACTCTGTGCTGCTGTGCATACTATCTATATAGATAGTGTAATTATTATACAAATAGTAATTTTCTAAAACAAATTGAAGCTTTATTTTTAAGCATCCTCCTTTTCTTACTAACAAATTGTTGAAAGCTAAACCAAACTTTAGAAAGCTGAAATCTTCTCCTATTGATAAAAACGTGTATAATTTATCTGGCCAATAGATCATTTTAAATTATTTTTTTAATTTAGCTAAAATATACTTTTTTTTTTAGTAAATTTTTTTTTTTTTTTTATCTTTAAAAATCTATATTTTATCTCTTCAAAATCCGTCAAGTTTCCATCATCTATTTTTTATAATCTATACTGAAAATATTTTTAAAAATAATAAAATATTTTTTTTTTCTAGAACAAGTCAGAATAATTAGATCATTTTATACTCCTATTAACGCCATAACCTTTTTAAAAATATTTAAATTTGATCATAATAGGACTAGCTCGACTTGAATTTTAAGCATTGATCTGACTCTTCTTACCCCCCCACCCCTAATTTTAGATCTGTAGTTTACTTATTAGTATTAGTGAATTGGATCGATACACCGGAGCTCCGCCGTAGAGCAGATGCCACGGCGGGTGTGGCAGGTTTTGGACTAGAGAAATAGAAACACTTCACAAGCGAAGTTCATGAATCCAGTAATGATTCTACATTACAAATTATTCCCAACCCAGGACAAAATTTAAAAAAAACCAAGTTCACGAGACCTGCTCAATTATTACTATAAAACTAAACAAGCGTCGTCGATAACCCTACATAACTATCATAAATCATCCATAAACAAGCGTGCCTCTCTTCTGAATCCTGATTCCTAAATTAGTCTTTTCTTTTTTAACTTTTCAATTGCAGATCTGAATAAAAACAGTTAAACAAAAATGAACACATACACGCGTACAGTTTTTTTTTTTTTTTTTTTTTTTTTCTTGCAGGGGAGCACAAAAGAGATGGAGGCTATTCAGATCAAAGCAAGTACAAGAAAGAAGAGCAAAGAAGAAGAAGAAGAAGAAGAAGAAGAAGAAGAAGAAGAAGATAGAAGCTAGAAGCTAGAAGGTTCTGGAGAAAGGGGGAATACGATCGAGGAACTAGGACGCGGCGGCGACTGGAATTGGATCGCAGGAGAAGACCTGGTCGGGGAGGCGCCACGCCTCGGCGGATCCGAAGCACATGTCGTCGATCGCGTCGCTGCGGCACCACCGGCACCGCCGCGGGCTCCGCGCGCACTGCTCCCTCGACCCCAGCTCCCGACACTCCACCACAGCCGCCGCGTGAGCGAGGATCGCGCGGCGGCGCGCGGCGGAGCCGGAGATCTCGAGGCGATTGTGGGGAGATGAGAAGGAGGAGGAGATGGAGATCGAGGACGTGAAGATGAGGAGCGAGAGAACCAGCGAAACCCTAGCCGCCGCATCCATCGACACGGGCGAGAGAGAAGGGGAAAGTGGTTGAGGGGTGTCGCAACAGAGTAGAAATAGGAATAGAAATAGGCCGTCTCGGTTTCTCCGGAGCTCTGATGAGTGATATACAACCGTTACCACTTTCTAATTCCCCGGTTTATTAGGGGGGTTTGTTCTAAATCTCTTCCGTTGTCCCCGAAATAATACTCCTCTCCTCCTATGGCGAAGTCATGTAAGAAAATAAAGAAAGAAAGAAAAAAAATGGTCGGTGCAGGTCCTCTCCTTCTAAGAGTGAGACTGCCAATAGCATTAAATAAGTGGCTCTTTCCTTTATCTCTTGCTGTTAAAGCATCTTTTATAAACACGCGTTCTGCCAACAGAGAACTGCCAAATGGCACATGCAGTAGTTAAAATTAAACAAGTTCAAAGGACCCGGCCCAAAGAGACGCTACCATGAATGCCCCTAATCCATTTTATATTTCCTTTCAATTCTTTTAAATTAACTGGACATACATGTTCATATATCGGGAAAGAAGATGGAGGCTTAACACGATCGAGAAACTAACATATATATGTATATATTCTCTTGAACCCTCTCGATCTCTCTCTATCCCTCTATCACCACTGCAGCAGGAAAAAGATTGCAGTAAAAGTTAAAATAGGTGGTAATTTATGATCGTTTATCAATCTCCACTGCGAAACATCCTATCTGGTCCTCGAGCTCCCGAGGGTGAGTTCCAGCTCGTCCGACCCGCATTCCTCATGGATCGTCTCCCCCTCCCACGGCTTCACCACATTCCCGTTGATACTCCCGCTTCCGAATGCGAACTCATCCGATGCGCAGTCGGACATATGAACGTCCCTCGCACCACCAGGAACCGGAGAACACGTCCCGCTCTGCCCCGGTGTCCACATCCTCGACGACCCAGCTGCGCTGGCGGATGCCTCCTTGTAAATCCCGAATGGATTAGCCGACACGAGGCTGAAGGTCGGAGAGGAGGGGCTGCTGGTGAGCCATGCGGCGTCGGGGCTCACTCGCCGTCCGGGGCTTGGCGGAGTGGATGACGGCAGCAAAGTGTAAAGCGCCCCGGTACTATTAATCCATTGGGGTACTCGGGCTGTGCCATCGTTCCAATCAGTTCTGATGCGAGGCGTGCGGGCGGTTGGAGAGCTCAGCGGAGGGGTTACAGGGGCGCTTATGGAGCCGCCTTGGATGTGGAGATGGAGCTTCGAGGATGAGGCAGAGGATGAGGAGGAGGACAGGGTTTTCAGCCACGGGAGTAGGGGATTGCAGTCAGTCACGCTGTTGGGGTTGGTGATGTAAGACGAGGAAGTTGGGCTTGGAATGGAGGACGAAGGCGCGCTCGGATTGTAGGACACGCACGGGCTCGGTTGGTATGATGAGCACGGGCTTGGCGAAGTCGAGGCAGCCGCACCGCCGACAACATCCATCATGCGTTCCGGTGGCCTGCTGCATCCCTGAAAGACATGGAAAGAGATACCTTTATAAGTATTAAGGTTGCAATTTAAACTGTCTAGGAGAGTTGCAAGTGAAGATGAATTGCAAGTTTGCATCTCCTTCCTGATGATTTGGGATAGAGAAAGGAATCATATACCCATCACGATGAAACAATCAAAACACGAATCATACCGCCCTTGGAAGTTTTGACTGACTAGTAGATGCATTGTGATTTAATCCATACTCCCTTTTTTTTTTTCTGAATTAATTTAGGTGTACCCTTTATGCTAAATATAAAAGTATAAAAATATTATTCTCTACTATCTAAAATTTTTAGAAAAAATAGATTATCTTATATTATGTAATTTAATATGATAGCAGATCAGGTGATCCTAAGTTTTAAGTCATGCAAGTCTCCTAACATAATTAATTTTTATTATAAAATTCTAGTCCACGACACGGATCGATCAAAAATTCTTAAATTCAGACGAGAGGTGAAGCGCTAAATATAAAAATATAAAAACATCATTTTTTGTCGGCTTAAGTTTTTTAAAAATAACATTCGTTTTATTTAATTTAACATTTATCTTATTCAATTTTTACATCGTCATCTCTGTATTTCTTTTCCGCTCAATATTCCACAAAGTAACGTTATAATCCATCCTCTTCATACAAATTTAATGAGAAGTAACAATTCCTTGTCTGATTAATCATTTACCTCGGTGGAAAACAATTTAACAGGATAACACTAAACATAATTTCAAGTAATTGGACATTATAATATGTTTGTCTTGAATAAATTCAATACAGTGTAGTGATCAAGAACTACCAAACATACTAATAATAATATGTCCAAATGAATGTAAATTAATAATTTTTTGTCGGATCTTTGGCGCTAATCATTAATCACAAAAGCTCGAGCCGTTCAAAATACGCAATCAATTTAGTTAAACATACAGACACGGTGCCTACGGGTGTCGACCGGACTCAACCCATCTGAACGTTATATCTATTGTTGGGTCTCTTACCATTAGGTCTATTGCGGACCGCAGTCCCACTCAAGCTCATCCAACTCAACTTATTAGACTCCTGAACCTATTATCACGGGACAGCAAGTTAACCTATTTTTAACACATAAATAGCCAACACCTTTACCGCCGGTGCTTAAGACCTGATCTCTTGCATTCGAAAATTTTAAATGTTGAAAAAGAACTCAGCTCAAAAATGAACCACAACAATATTGTCCAACAAATCAAATAACAAAGTTGAATGCAAGAACTGAAGAAGCTGGTGCTTAATACAATGGCCAATTATCTTTTATTGCTAACTTGAATTCACACTAAAATTCACCAAAGAAGAAGTACTACTAATCAGCACGAATTCACACTAAAATTGACCAAATTAACAGTTGATACGGCAAATTCCTCGACAAACTCTTCGAACATAGAGGAGATCAGATAATATAATTGTTTAGACTATTTGCGTACAATATCCTTGTCCTACTATGCTAATCAACTTACCTAGGTGGACTGACGCTTCCCAGTCAATTTAGGAGGGCCAATTCAAAAGAAGTGTAGTGGAATGGGATGCTAAAAATATATATATATCCTGCAGTGGAGCAAAGGTAGGTCTCAGTCACAGGAAACTCCACTTGCACTACGAATCTTTGACGACTCACACAGCACAAAATTTCTACCACGATACTTAAAAGGCGCATGTGCAGTTGAATCATAAGGATTCCTTTCCCAAATGGCGTTTCGGCGAAAACAGCTACCCCCAATAGATCTCCAAAAAAGATAAGATCCCCAAAAAATTTGAGTTCAATGGAAACTATATTTAATTTTTGTTCGATTTCAATCTAAGTTTTAATTTCTAGTCCAAAAGTGGATACCAAGCCAAGCTAAATTCAACGAGTCCAATTTGGTACAAAATTTTTAAGCACAACAGTTCATGTCTGATAAAATGGACCCCTGAATTGCAATGCGTCAGCTGTTAGAGATAAGATGCGTCCTGTACAATATCTTCCTCTAAGTTTGAGGATATACTGAATCTGCAACAAAATCTATTGAACTAAACTAAGCTTGATTCGAACCAAACAAGCGAGCAAAAATAAAATAACCTGGAGCCATATTTTAAAAAATCAAGCTTGAAATATATGAGATTCAAGTAACAAGCCGAAACGGATACTCAGTAGCCCAAATGATGAACCCGCTTATGGTTATGGGTACTAATCGGGTACATAAAATGGTGACCATAATAACATCATATTATCGGGCGAAATGGCGTCCACGTCACGTGGTTATCGCCTCCGCAGAAGCAGAAGCAGAAGCAGAAGGGACAAAAGCCGCGTTCGCGATCCGCGTTTACCCGCAGTGCTTCTCCCCACGCGGCAGGTGCTGTGGGGACAAACAGGGACGAGCACGAGAGCCGTGACCCCGGAGGCAGGGGGCATTTTGGTCAATAGACGTCGACCCGGCCCGCGTTTCCGTGACACGCGAAAGCCACCCCTGTGCGACGCGTGACTTGCGTGACGCTATCGGACAGGGACAACCGGAGAAAACGCAATTTCCCAACCTTTATTGAAATGACTAAACTGCCCCTAAAATTGGAGTTTTAATTTGCGCCACAAAAATCTAAATAAGCTCCTCTAATCACGTCCACACGATGATAAAATAAATATTTCACGCCCACAATGTTTTACCGGCGCATTATAGCACGAACAAGTAGTAACTACTGCGATGCGCACATCAAGGCGCATTTTCCTACTGGTACAAGCGTGTACGACTACTAACGTTCGCCTAACTATAATAAGCACTAAAAAAAAATAATTTCCATATATTTAAATAATTTTTACTGAGAAAAGAAAAAAAAAAATAAAAAAAAAATAAAAAAAAAAAATTAAAAAAATAGAAGAGTAGGGAAGAAAGATGGGGTTACCTTGCGGTAGGTGGTGCCGTCCTCTTCGACGACCCAACCTGCTTCGTGGCAAAGCGCTTTCAGGACCTCGTTGTTGTCGCAGTGCTTCGGGAGCTTGTAGTTCCCGTACGCCCTGAGCCCCGCGAAGATCTTCGCCGCGACCGCCCTCCGCCGCCGCTCCCTCCGCTTGTTGTTCTCCCTCTCCCTCCAGGTCGGCATCCTCCCCCCCGAGGTCATCTCCAAGCCCTAGCCCCCCCCCCCCCCCCCCCTTAAACCCTAACCCCCACCGCTTTTCGTCTAAATCGGCGACGAGAAGCTCCAACGCAGCGGATTTCGCCCAACTCGAACGGATCTGAGGCACGAGGAAACGGGATCGACAGAGAGAGAGAGAGAGAGAGAGAGCGCCGCGGCGGAGATAAAAGAACGGAGCGTTAAATAGATGTATATATGGTCGCGACTCGCGAGATGGTGGGGAAAAGGGCACGAAAATCACGAGAATACCACCAGTGTAAACAGTGGTGCGTTAGTGCCGCTTTTCACTCCTCAAACAAGCGTGTGATTGGTGTGAACACTGACCCGCTATTTATTTATTTATTTATTATTATGGGGTCAATTGCTTTTTTCTTTTTTTCCAAATATTTGTGTAAAATTATTATTTTATTTTTAAATATATCTAAATATATATTTTTGTATAGTCATTCATTTTAATTTTTTAAAATTTTGATAAAATTTTATTTTGAATTTAATTTGATAATACTAACAATAAATTATTTTTGAATAAAAAAATAATATATAAATAGTATATTTAAAATAATAAAATAAAATAAAATAAAATATTTTTAAAATATTATGGGTATATAGGATATTATCTTATTATTAATTAAGTGGAGGGTGATTTTGGAAAAAAGGCAATAACCGTTCTGCACGAGTCCAAGACATTATTGGAGCGCCAGCAAAGGTAGGAAACAATTGATGTGAACATTGGCATTGGGAATTTATTGCGTGGAACTAGTCCATGAAATGAACTAAAGAATTGTTATTTTGAATAAATTGACAAAAAAAAAAAAAAAAAAAAAAAAAAAAAAAAAATCAGTCTAAAATTTGTAAAATTTAAATTATGAATTATTTTTAATTTATTATTTAATTTTTTAATTTTAATTTTATCAGTCAATCATTCAATTTGCTTGAATTGAGTTAATCCGTAGTATTTTAATTTTAAAATTTATATACATTATTTATTTTTATTAATTTAATTGGAACATATTTCATATAGTTTTTTAAACTATAAATTTATTAAAATAATAAATTAGCTTTAATTTTAAAGTTGAAATATAGTTAATTGACTCAATTAAATAAATTAAAAGATTAGATAGTAGGGTTCAATAATTCATATAAATTTTGTATGTTTTTAACTATAAAATTTTAGGTTGAAATTTAAAATTATTATAAAATTTTTATCTATATATAATTATTATAATTTTTTTAAAAATGATATATATTATATTTTTGACATTACGAGAGTTTGAGAATATAAAAATATATTTTGTATATCTAAAATCGAATATATATTTTATATCTCATCTATTCTGAAATAATGTGAATTTTATTAATCGTTTCGAAATAATTAATAAAAAATTTATTATAAAATAGATAAAATATATATCGTGCATCCGATTTTGAATGCACAGAAAATATTGCTCTTAAAAATAATACCACCCAAAGAAAATACTATATCTCTTGGTCCTTGTACACGAACAAAATTCTTATAGTTATTGAGTATAAATTGTTTGATAAATAACAAAATAATTTCATTACATAAATTATACTATAGAAAATATATGCATACGCCTAAGGATTTTTTTTTTTTTTTTTTTTTAAATGAGAGAGAAAAAATTTGTTGGGTTTCAAGGTGACACGTCAAATCGCATCACCCTCTTTATCCAGGTATCAGAATGGGACCCGAAGAAATAAATTGATTTAAATAAATATGTGAGAGAAACAAAGCCACATAAACTTTGAGATCGTAGCCACAACAACTTTGATCAGACGGTGGAGAAGCTCCTAGCTAACCAATGTATCTAAGCGGACACCAGCTGTAATGTTGCTGGTTATTTATTTATTTGAATGAACATCTGATTCCATATATTAAATAAAAAGCTAATTAAATATCTATAATAGATCAATTTGCATACAATATTCGTCGGTTTTACATTTTGATAAAAATAATTTTTTAAAATTTTTTTATAAATTCAAGTTAGAATTTTTAATAAAATTGATCAATATATATATATATATATATTTGCTCGAGATTTATTTTTCGCATATGTTTTTTTTCTGAGTTTGTCACCTCACTTTCATGCCCCGCTATTCTCGTCTCACGCAACATCCAAGCTGCTGCCACTCTTGTCGCTTTCCATTGGAGCGCCGCCCCTCGACACTGCACTTGCTCCTCTCGTGCCTGCGCCCATGGGTATCTAATGGGCACAATGTTGCGAGCGCGGGCTCGACTTCGAAGGACGGCACTCCAATGAATTCCATGGCGACCGTAAGGGAAATAGTTGTTGTAGAGGACAAGGAAGAAACCACAATAGCAAAAAAAAAAAAAATACAGAGAGTAAAATAAATAAATAAATAAATAAATTTTATTTTTTATAGAAAATATCAAAAACCAAAGAAGAAGGAAAAATAAAACACATGCCCAACAATGCTTGTGAATTTTTTACCATTAAATTAAATTTATATTGAGATTTGTATTATTGTAAAATCAACTAAACAAAAAAAAAAAATATATACAATAAAAAAAAAATATAGAGAATAATATAATATATATATATTTTTTGCATAGAAAATATCAACAGCCAAAGAAGAAGAAAAAAAAAAATACAAGTTCAACTATACTTGTAAATTTTTTATCAATAAATTTATATTGAGATTTGTATTATTATAAAGTCAACTAAAAAGAAAGAAAGATAAAATATAATAGCACAAATTTCAATACAAATTCAGTGATAACAAATTTACAAGTATAGTTGACCTTATGCTTTAGATATAGATAAAGTAGGACTTGTATATTTTTAAAAATATGAAGGCCTCCGTGCTAGTATATTGTTTTTGATGTTTGGACTTTCGAATGGACGATCAGCTTCGTTATATTTAATATATAATATTTAAAATATTTATAAAATAAATTTTACGTTTTGTTAATATTATTTATCTAATAATTAATCTAAATGACTCAAAATTAATGACTAAAGATAAAAAAACTCACAAAATATGATGGTATAATCTTAAAATTTTAAATAAAAAATATTAATTTTATTTTATATAGTATAAAAAATTGTTATCATGATTTAAGTATTTTTACACCGTTAAACTTGCAAACGGCTCATCATAATTATTAAAATTTTGATTTTGAGCTCTTTTGATCACAAAGCAAATGAAATCAAAAAATTACAAAAATTATTTTCTAAATCTTTTAAATACTTTAAATCAAATTTAACGGAGCCGATCATCCATTCGAAAGTTCCAACATAAAAATAATTTAGAAGTACGGAAGCTTCCATGCTTCTAAAAGTACACAGACCTAGCTCTCTCTCTATATATAGAGAGAGAGAGAAAGAGAGTCCGGTACTATTGACTTTTTAATCTTTGGATGAAGGGTTGTGTGGTTAGGATTATAGTGGTTTTCTAGAGTTTACTGGATTGTTGGTGAGATAATATAAATTCTAAGGAATCATTATAATCCTAACTGTACACCTCTTCATTCAAGAGTCAAAAAATTATATATATAGCCGGACACACACTCACTCTCTCTCTCTCTCTCTCTCTCTCTCTCTCTCTCTCTCTATATATATATATATATATATATATATATATATATAGTTCGACCACTATGTTTGTACAAATATTAAACAAATTAGTGCTTATAAATTTTCTACTGTTAGATCTATTATATTGATTATTTTCATTCCTTAGATAATTCTATTATACTACTCACTCACTTAATTCAAAAAGTTTACTTAACTATATATTTTTTTAATTTAAGAATTAAAAATCTACAAAAACTAATAATCTGATTTTTTTTAAATATAAAAATTTAATTTTATATATATATATATATATATATATATATATATATATAGAGAGAAACACCGTACGCGAGGGGGTGGGGGGGGGGGGTGGGAAGAAGGGTCTCGAAGACCGTTCCCCCACGTGGCTCAGTTTTTATTACGGGAACGAGAAAATCCCCCCGAGAGACAAAACCGGAGTGGTGGGCCCCGCACGCGCAACGGCCGGTCCCCAGCAGGCGCACGTGTTCGCACATCGACGGTGACGCCCTACAGAATAAAATTTCCACGTTTCGTAAATTTACGTCGATGCCCCTGTTTTTTAAAAAAAGTAAATCAAATTTTATTTTAGCTAAAGGTTTAATAATTAATATTCAAATTTAAATTTAAATTTAAATTTTTATTATTTAATATTTCTAATTTACCTTATTTTTTAGAAAATAGACAAAATAAATAACTTTTTATTTTTTTAAAAAAAATATAAAGTATCATAAGCTAGATAATCTTCGGAATAATAATTTATTAAATTTAGTAGAATAACACTATTTTTATAAACCACTATTTTATTCTCCATATTAGAATCTACTATACTGAAATAAAATTTTTATTAAATATATTAAATAAATAATAAATTTTTAACTAAATATTATCTAATCATTATTATATTTTTAAATGATTATTTGTTATACATTTTGTTTGAAAAAGAGGGAGATAAATGGCTAAAAATATTTTACTCGTACTATACTCTAAATTATATAAAAATAAAATTATTTTGTTGTATTTTATAATCTTACAAAAATCATCCACAGTGCTAATCAAAATACATTAGTTTTAAGAAATATTTTACTTTTATTATATTACGTATTTCTTTTGAGATATAAATATATATGTATTTATTAATGGGTCGTTTGTGGTCAAAGATACTCTTTCGTGTACCACGTGACGGTAAAGATACCGTATACGCCACCCGCGTAGAATTTCCTATGCGCGCGCTCGTACAATTGGTTGAATGGTGTACCGCGGGGCACAGTGTGGTGGGCAAAACCTTCGCATCGGGGAGTCCGCACCGCTTCCCAACGGCTCCCTCCACCGCTCCACGTGATAGTGGGCCCCACGCGCCTGGAAACTGTGGATGGGGTTATTTTCCCTGCACCCTGTGTATTATTCGTCCGTGCACCGCATCTAATATTTATGCAACCAATAGTGCATTTGATTAGTAGATTAGAAAACTAAAAATAAAATAATTATAATTTTAAAATAATAATATTTATATAATTAATTAATATAAAATATTAATTAAATAATAATTTAATTTATTTATAATAATAAACAGTAGTTCAATTTATTATTATTTTTATTTATAATCAAATGCGCAGAAAATAAAATTATTTCAACCAAACAGCACTATAAAAATTATAAAATTTTGAAAATTTGATGATACATTAAAAAATTTTAATAATCAATCTTATATAAAATTTATTGTTTAACTTATATAAAAAATAAATTTTTATATTGAAATTTAATAAAACCGTATATAAGATCAATAATATATGAGAAAATAATTTTCTATCACGTGCGGGAGCGACATTAAATGGCATGAAATGTTCAAATTCATTGTACTCCCAAAATTAGAGAAATGGTTCTCGTTTCGCCATCACCCTTCGTAAAAATCAACGAGACATTAATCAACCTTTTTATTATTATTATTATTATTATTATTATTATTATTATTGTATATATATAAAGGGAAAAAACAAAAACAGAAAAAAAAAAAAAAAAAAGGAAAAAAAAAGGAAAAGGAGAGAGTAGAGTGCAAGTTTGAGGAGTCCAAATTAAGATTCTATCTTTTGCTTGCTTATTCACGTGACGTACCGCAGAAACGAGAAAATGCATGCTAATGCCCCACTTCCCACTCCATTACCAGCCCCCTCTCACTTTCTCACCACGTAACTGATCTCTTTCATTAATCCTTATCTAATTAATCATTATTATTTATGTGAAAATTTAAAAAACAAAAAATATATGACCACCACACAATTTTTTTAATATAAAAATATTTTTTAGACACGCTTGAGACAAACATTTTTATTGGACGCTCCAAAAAATATCATCATATGAAACACTTATTATATTAAATTAATTTAATAAATAATAAGATTTATTATTATTTTTAATTTTTATATATTTTAAAATATCAAAATTTTAACAAATCACAATGCTTTAAAGCGTTAGAATATATTTTACCGACACTTAGTATAAATGTCATTATATACGTGGCAACACTTTAACCCATTAGACTATATTAAAATACTTTTAAATATTATTAAGTATTAAAAAAAAAATGTTAAATATTAAATTTTTTGTAGTGGGTGAACAAAGAGCTCACCTTAATTTTCTATTTTTTGTACCAAATTAAGGCTCCTTCGAATTTATTTGATACATGTTAAGGTGTATAGATATATTGTTCTGTATATTTTTTTTGAAAAAATTTATATATATTTGGATGATATATAAAAAGTATGATCAAAAATTTGGAATAAAATATCATATTCGGCGTTCAAATTATTATTTTAGAAAAAATATAAATTATTTTATAAGTGAACTATGATATTAATTTATTAAATTATGAATATTAAAAAAATTTTAAAAATAATCATCAAGCTTTTAACTCACAATTATATTAAAAAGTTCTTATACGGACATTCAAACATAGTCTTAATTTACTCAAAAAATTTACCCATTTGATTAAATATTTAGAATAAAATATCATACCCAAATTCAAAAATTAATTTTTTATAATAAGATAAATAAATATGTAAATAAAATATGTTGTACTTTCGAATTATGATTGCAACAGTACTTTTGAAAAAGCAAAAAACAAACTCTTTACTTACCACCATATTAAGTTTTTTTTTGACTGGGAATAAATTGTTTTTGGATAATGATTTTGAGTTCACACGCTTGATTTGCATAATACATTGGCGAACAATATGTCACGGGCTTAAGTGAAATTATTTAAAAAGTTCGTGCGGCGCTCGTCTTTCTTCACGAAGTGAGCAAACTTATATATATTTTTCTTCAAACTCTTTCTTGCACTCTAACTTAGGATGAGTAGGTCCAGATTCGCAAGAGAAGATACAGACTTGCTCATTTCGTAAAGAAAGACGAGTGCTGCGGAAGTTTTTCAAATAATTTCGCTTAAGTCCATAATAAATAGCAACCTAGACATTTTATTCGATTTGGGTATATATATATATATATATGTGTGTGTGTGTGTGTGTGTGTGTGTCACGCCCCGGGTGTAAACCAGAACCCGGGCCCGTCCACAGATCCGCCGTGCATGCGGTATTTCCCACATGCACGAAGCGTCGGTAACCTGCTCAGATATGAAATAATAATAAAAGAGCATAATAATAATCAGAGCTGAAATAAAACTACAGTATCTCAGACAGAAGCTGGAAATAAAAGTACAACAGTAAAATAAATACAAGTGTCTCTCCCAGCTCACAACTACAAAATACATAAAGCTGGCAGAAGCCAGACCCCAAAAGAAAAGAAAGAAAAACTGTCTGAGAAGATCTGGTACCCAAAATCAAGCAGCTACGACCCTCGGTAGGCTCTCTAACTAGTCAGCGATGCGCTTGCCCCGATCAGTTGCTGATGTCCCAGCAACTCCACAGAGGACTCTGCAAAACAAGGGAAAAGAAGGGAACAAGAAAAACAATGGGGGTCAGTACTACTATAAACAGTAGCCTCCCCTAGTGGGTAAAGCCTCAGCTCAGATATGCCCACCAGGTGCACCGAGGCAAAAAGGAAAGAAGAAGGGAAGGGATGCTAATAAATAAAGCGACTGATAAAAATGCTATCCCTAATATGCCTCTACATGACAACAATAAGGATGGGAAAAGTGATTCATCAGAATCAAGTATCCGGTCATAAAGACCCAATCTGACTGCCAGTGAACACTGGCCCTGCCTGCTCTGCTGTCGAACTCAAAAACCCAGCCTGGTGCCCGGCGCTCACACCGTGGAACTCAAGAAACTAGCATGGTGCCCGGCGTCACACCGTGGAAAGCCTACTCCGGAGTGGCACTCGAGGGGAGCGACCCACACGAGTACAAATATACCACTGTATCAACATCT
The DNA here is from genome assembly GCA_029168755.2 of Tillandsia fasciculata. Taxonomy (NCBI): domain Eukaryota; kingdom Viridiplantae; phylum Streptophyta; class Magnoliopsida; order Poales; family Bromeliaceae; genus Tillandsia; species Tillandsia fasciculata. The sequence goes on from CM054936.1 coordinate 1,707,219, forward strand.
CTGTAACCACTGTCTCATAATAGCAGGACTGGATCGAGACTCAAGAAGTGGGCACAACCCTCCACTAAAGTAAGCCCGATCCCCGAACGCCCAATCTGATGCAATAAAACAATCCGGTCAACCACCCAAGATCCGTGGTCGCCGCAACCCCCTGACCACTCAGCCTGTCCCCAATTCCCCAATACCTGCCTACACTGTCCACTATACGCTCGAACCTGAGCGAGTAAGCCGCTAATGCCAACAATGAAAGAGAAAAGAAAGAGAAAAGCATGGTTTCTCCTAAGTCAATTCCAAAATAGTGTAGCAGTAAAAGATGACAATCATCAGGTGATCAGTTAAATCATGCAATGTTCCAATTTCCAAGTATAACAGTTGAAGTGATATAGGCTAGGATGACCGTTTCACATGAATAAACCTTGGTTTTGCAGTCCTCTAATTCTATGTTGTCACGGGGTATAAGTTCCAGAATTAATAAGCGATTCCCTAGAGCATGCAAGTCTAACAATCAACACGTTCAACATTGTTATAACAAAGTACTCTGACATTCCTAGTGGGCATACAAAAGAGGAGTGTAACGACCACCCACCTGAAGCGCAACTGTCCCAACTTGTACAGTCAGAGAATACCAAAAAATCCAAATCCGCGCCCCCACAATACTCCTGGTACAACAAGGAATCCACTAATTACACTAGGGTCACAATCAAGCACTAATTACCACATACAAACACAAGTACTAAACTGTCAAATTATCACCTGCAACAAATGTCCAGAAAATTCTAATAAAAATATCCTGGCGATCCTCGCGACGATAGCTTCGCAACGGTACCTTGCACGCCCAAATCCGAGTTCTGTACACCAAGATAAAAATTCAGCAAGTGGACACTCTCAAACACTAATCATGATTAAGGGTAGATTACTATTCACAGAGAGATCCTTAATTATCACCTCGAAGGAAAATTCACAAAAATCCACTAAAAATACGAGCGCGTTCCTTGCGATCCGTAGATGCAAAAGTTGTATAAGCTCGTTTCCATCAGACACTCGTGCGCGAAGATAAGGCTGAAACACTCCACTGCTGTCAAGAATTCCAAAAACGAGGTCCGTTTCGCCAAATTCCGCCTCCAAAATTTGCCGGAGGCTCCCGCAAGCGCCAAAAACTGTCAAAACTTCCGGGTGTCCGCTTTTGGGCATCCGGACTCCGAATTGGGCAAACCAAAAGCCAATCTCAAGTGTTTTTCCGCGCTGAATCCAAATCCACCCTCCGTTTGGCCTAAATAAAATTCTAACATTCGGCATAAGCAGCCGAAGGCCAAAACAGCTAACTAAGCTCACTGGGTCCATCAGTGGCATCCCTTTGATGCACTATGGGCCAGATACACCATCAACAGGTGTCTAAACAGTGGATTCACGGGAAAAAGCTGCATGGGGGTTCGGAGTACTACACCCTCCCCCACTAAAAAAAGTTTCGTCCCCGAAACGAAAATAAACAAGCAGACGTACCTCAAACTGCGGCCTCGAACAAGAGGGGTAGGCATCTCTCATCTCTGTCTCTAGCTCCCAAGTAGCCTCTCGCTCCTCATGATGGCTCCATAGGATCTTCACATAAGGAATGGCCCGATTGCGCAATTCCCTCACCTCACGAGCAAGAATCCGCAACGGGCGCTCCTCGAAAACCAAGTCCTCGCCGATCTCCAACGAAGTGAAGTCAATCACGTGCGACGGGTCAAACACATACTTCCTCAGAGCTGGAACTGAAGACATCATGAACTCCGCCAGCGCGGGG